>ML794411.1:225999-256716 GCA_009831015.1 Picea engelmannii | reverse complement strand
TTGCATTGATATTGACAAAGTTACTCACCCTGCTTTGTTGATATCGGTGTAGAGATTGCATGTATTATGGGGGTCACTTGGAGGTATACCCACAATGATGAGTGGAAGCCTTTTGAGATGATTTCAGGCTAGATAACCTGCCCTTGCATCTGGATCGGACTGTCGACTGTCCCCCCAGGATTTATTGTTGTCATTGGTAACCTTAGTAGCCTATCTTTATAGGTTCTTACACAAGGTGTCTGTGAACGGGCAAGTCTTCACAGTACCTGGAATCGATGTTGGCCAAACTCACTCGGGCTCCTTGGAGGGTATACCCACGATTATGTGTGGGAGCTTGCACCAGGGTGTAAGTCTGTTAAGAAGGTCGTCAATGTAAATTTTCCACCCTAGCCCAGCCCCTTCTCATCTCGTTGTTGTAACGTTGGATTTCATTACCAACTAGTGACTTTGGAATTAGAAGGTCTTGTTTGCTTGGTGTTGTTTCCTAGATTTTGTTTACTAGCGCGTGTTGTTTGTTTACCAAAGTTGACCATATGATTTTCTTTGTAAGTTTGTCACTCATTTACAATAGCTCCTCCATGTCATTCACATAGAATGCAGGGTTTATCTCTAGAGCATCTGGAAGGTTCTCAATCCCTGCCTACAAGTTCACCTGAGGGCTCTCCTCAACAAAGTGAAGTCCAAGACATCACCACACCACAAGTGGAACAAACTAACTCTCTAGAACATTTCCGAATTACCAATACTCAAAAGGACTTTCGTCTTCACCCTGATTCTGAGTGATCGTTTATGCGACTGAATGCTTCCAGAGACTTAGTTGTTGTGTCTTCTGGATCACCGATTGGACCCTTTCTAGGCATAGAAGGCCAAGATCCTTTTTGGTCTACGGGTGTTTTTCGACAGGAACTTTTTGATGCAGGACCAGGCATTGAAACCATCATCTCACCTTTGACATCCGAAATCTCTAGCCTAGAGACAATACCATTTACAACTGCCTATTATTTTCCTGGTACGGATGCCCCACGATCTGACGACATCTTGACCATCCCTATCGAAATGGCCCATCACACAAATACTATGAGTGTTCACACCAGGATTACTGTGGTTAGTCTCGCCCCCATCAGCACACCGCGTATGCCTAGTGTCACCCCAACCCTACCACCTGGATACCATGCATTGAATGCTTCCATTCCCACTCCTACGCAAACTCCATCTGGCTCTCCTGGTGGTCCCTCTTCTTCTGGACACTCTCTTCTCAATTTTATTTCAACACTCCCTCAATTTACTTTTGGAGGACCTTTCTTGTCCTCCACTGGCAGTATTTATCCTAGTGGCACTATTCCGTCATTCACACCAAATTACCAGATTCCCGTTGGTGGACAATTTCACCAAGGTGGTATGACTCAACCCCCTCTCAGTGGGCAAATTCCTATTGGAACACAAATCCCAATTGCAACACAACCCCCAATTGGAACGCAAATCCCAATTGGGACAGAAGCCCCACTTGGAACACTACCCCCAATTGGGACACCACCTTCAATAGGAGGACCGACCCCACCTTATGGACAGAACATACCTCCATCCTTGGCCCAGTATTGGAATCAGTTTATAAAACATCATCCTCAATCGACTAGGGGGTAGCAGTTTCCAGCTGCATCTGTGATACCCCCTAGTATAGGCCAACCATATCCAGGTACGTTCAATCCCATTTGGGGATTGAATGCTCAAACTCACGTCCCTGTTCCAGGATATAATCCCATGAGCTATTATCCTCTCCAACCACAACCGAATATGCCTGGGTCTTCACATTATATGCAGACTGCTTATGGTCCTACTGGTTTGTCGACGGGGCTTCCTCCCCAAAGCCACCAGTACCTGCAGGTGAATCGACAGTTACCCTTCTTGGTCGCTTTGGATCTTCTGGATTTGTCAAGGATTTTAAATGATCCAATTCGTCACTCTCCCCAATGGCCTGCTATACCAACCAAGCTACCATTGGATATCCCTAAATTTGATGGCAAAGAGGGAGAGGACCCGAACAATCACGTCATGAATTTTCACCTCTGGTGTTCATCCAACTCGTTGATGGATGACTCTATTCATTTACGTCTTTTTCAACGAACCCTCACAGGTTCTGCTATGAAGTGGTATATAGAATTACCACGAGGTTTCTTCGCTGACTTCAACACCCTAGCTATGGCTTTCCTCACACACTACCAGTTACCGATTCGTTATGAAATGGGGACCAAGATTTTGAGTTCTTTCAAACAAAACAAAGCCACTCATATATTCGATCACATTCATGAGTGGCGATGGAGATGACGTCTCATCAAACTCAAACTCCTCGATCAGTTGCTGGCAGAGTGGTTCACCAAATCATTTGTGAATGACATCGGTCGTGACATCACCATGGGTGGAGCAGTCATGGAAGATCAGGCCATAAGTTGTCCTCAATACCTTGACCTCGTTTACTCACAAACGGACTCACAAACGGGTACCCTTTACGACTTACTACCTGACTTACCTCGTCCTTCCACTTCTGCCACTTCAACCACTCCATTTGCTTCTCATGCAACCGACCGTGTGATTGGCACTTTCCAGGCCCAACCACATTCCACTTCAAGAACCAACCCCAAACCTTCTTCTTCTAATGTTCAAAAATCTTCGTCTCCTACCCCTCCCACTGGCAAGACTTCTGAGAAAAATGCAGTTCAATCTACCCCAGCCAGTAAAAACAAATCCAAAAAGGGAAGGGGTAAGAATAAGGAGGACAAAAATACTTCTCAAGCTGAGCGAACCAAAAATACAACTATTGATGATCGGGATAAGCACAAACCTCGATATCCTTGTCTTATCTGTGGTGATGATCACTACACGAAGGATTGTCCATGACACGCCAAGGTCACTAAATTCCTTCAAGGGGCCCCAAAACCACCTGCTTCGGTCGTTTTGTCCCAACCCTTCCTGTCTCAACAACAGGCTCAGTTGGTCATTCATGACCATCCCTCATCTTCTACTACATCCTATGTATTGATGTGTACTGGTGATTCAAAGAAGAATGACATTGCACTCACCACTCGAGCCAAAGATTATTCTCCCTCTAAAGAGAAGGTTGATGACCTACCTCCTTCCTTGGTACAACCCTCTCCCATGACTCCATCTACCAACAGTCCTCTTCATATTGAACGACCGAGCCTCGACACAGTTCTTCGACCCCCCCCAAAGGGCGTCGTTCAGAAATTGGCTTTCAATCCTCATGCTCGTGCTGCCCAGAACTACAACATTGTTGAAGATCTGGCTCAAGCACCTTCTGCGATGTCCGCTCTCGAAGTCCTTCAAAGTTGTCCCACACAGTAGAAGGCACTGTTGAAAGCTATCGGTGGAATCGACCCGATGGATACGAATTTAATAATTTTTGACTTGGAAGATCACATTCCAAGGTTACCCCCTCAACTCGCATTCCAGTTCCAAGTGATTGTCTCTGACAAAAACATTTGTCGAACCGTTATCGACGAGGGTGCCTTGACGTGTGTCATGTCTCTTACTTGTTTGAAAGCCATTGGCTCTCCCTATTTAAATGAATCCCAAAACACTCTCAAAGCCTTCAATGGCTCTGGTTTTAAGCCCTCCAGTGTCCTTCCTTCATTTCCCATCATGTTAGAAGGAAAAACGGTCCAAGTCAAAGTGGAAGTCTTTGACATTCCTCTTGATTACAATCTTCTGCTTGGTCGCAGCTGGATCAATTCTATGCACACAGTTGTGTCGACCCTTTTTCGTGTGGTACATTTCCCACATCAAGGGAAGGTAGTCACTATCGACCAATTAGCCTTCTTTAATTTTGATACTTGTACTGGCAACGTACCGTTCATTGCTAAAACCCCACTAGGTTATGAGAACGTCGATGTAGACCTTCTCAAAGATTCTTCGTTAATGGGTACTTTCCCCATTCCACCGCCCGATGTTTCACACTCATCTGTTTCTTCAATCAACATGATCTCCACCTCAATTCACGAACTTCTTGCATCTCACAACCCATGAATAGTACCTGACCCTGGAGATTATCTTCATTACGGCGACAAAATGTCGTTAAACCCGGTCGAATCCCCCTATCAAGTCATTCAATCGGTAACACCTTCTACCCCCTCTCTTGGTGAGTTGTCTCCCGATCCCTTCCGTGTTATTTTTCCCATAGACGAGATGATCATGTCTGTATTGGAGGACACCCCTTGGGACAATGGACATCATCGTTCCATCCTCTTCCTGGAGCAACATACCATTGAGAACTATCAACGGATCTCGACCCCATCGACTATTGTCGTCATCTCAACCATTCCTGAGTCCACACACGATGTGTTTTCTAAAGAGAACTTAAGCAATATCTCGCCCACTATTCCCCTCGACATATCCGTCAAACCTGGGATTATCGAAAATGTCCATATTGGAGCTTCGTGTTCTTCTGATGAAATTGTCACATAAACATCCATTTTCAAGGAGTTTCATGACATCTTCGCCTGGAGCTACGAAGAAATGTCTGGAATCGACCCCGACATTTTGATACATGAGATCAAGACACACCCCGACGCTAAACCCGTCTGGCAACGCCTTCATCCAGTTCGCCCACGTAAAGCGGCTGCTATCAAGCTCGAAGTCGAGAAACTTCTCAAAGATGACTTTATTTACCCAATGTCTCTCACTGACTGGGTTTCCAATATTGTCCATATCGATAAGAAACAAGGCACAATTCGTGTATGCTTTGATTATAGGGATATCAACACAACTTGTCCCAAAGAAAACTTTCCTACCCCCTTCGTCGATCAGATTGTCGACGATTGCGCCGGAAGTGAAATCTTCTCTCTGATGGATGGTTTCTCTGGATATAATCAAATCAACATTGTTCCTGAGGATCAACATAAGACTGCTTTTATTTGTCCTTGGGGCACTTTTGCCTATCAGAAACTCCCTTTCGGTCTCAAGAACACTGGCGCAACTTTTCAACGCACTATGTCTTATAATTTCCATGATATCAAGCACATTGTTCAACCATATCTGGATGATTTACTCCCTCACTCAATGCACCGAGTCGATCATCCAACCCACCTCCAAGCCATTTTCGTCCACTATCAGTTTTACCATATTCGTTTGAATCCTCATAAGTGCATTTTCTGCATGGAATCTAGTTGACTTCTAGGTTTTATTGTTTCGCGTCAAGGGATCAGGGTGGATTCTTTAAAGGTTGAGGCAATCCTTAATCTCCCTCCTCCTTCTACACTTCGCCAGTTACAAAGTTTGCAGGGGAAAGCAAACTCTCTTCGTCGTTTTATCCCAAATTATGCCGAGATAACTCATGGATTTACGCAGCTCCTAAAAAAGGGGTCGGAGTTCGTATGGGATACCATAGCCAACAACGCTTTCAAAGCCTTGAAATTGTCCCTAACGCGTGCTCCGCTTCTCTTTCCCCCCAATTACTGTCACGATTATTTCCTCTACCTTGTTTCCTCAGATTACACCATTGGTATGGTTCTCATCCAAGAGGATGATGCTAATGACGAACATGTTATCTACTACTTGAGTCAAAGTCTAAGGCCTACCGAAATCAAGTATTTACATGTCGAAAAACTTCCCTTTGTAGTTGTCCAATCCGTCCAACATTTCCGGCACTATATCCTCTCACGCAAGACTACAATGATTTCTAAATGCAACCCTATGCAACACATTCTCACACGTCAATTGCTAAGGGGGAAATACTCCAAGTGGATCGTGATACTTCAGGAGTTTGACTTGGAATTCAAACGTGCCAAGTCCAGGAAGTCCTTAGTGTTTGCTGATTTGATATGCGACTTTCCCTATTCTGAAACGGAAAATGTAGCAGTTGATTCATTACCCGATGAATCCCTTTTCCTCATCAGCACCGATGATATTTGGTATGGCGATATCATCATATATCTCCAAACCCAGACTTTCCGGCCAACTTTGTCTAGTACTGACTGACATCGAATACGATACCAAGCTCATCAATATATTATCCTCGGGGATACTCTTTATCATTGGGGGATTGACTCTATTTTTTGACGCTGCCTCACATTCGACGAAGCCGAGAGAGCTCTGAATGACTACCATTCTGGAGCCTGTGGTGGTCATATGTCTAGGTATGCTACTGCCTAGAAGATATTACGAGTAGGGTATTTTTGGCCTTCTTTATTTAACGACTGCATAATCGTCGTTCAAAAATGCCATGCTTTCCAAACCTATAATAACAAGATATGGTCACA
Source organism: Picea engelmannii (assembly GCA_009831015.1). Lineage (NCBI taxonomy): Eukaryota > Viridiplantae > Streptophyta > Pinopsida > Pinales > Pinaceae > Picea > Picea engelmannii. The sequence goes on along the minus strand of ML794411.1, from coordinate 250,447 downwards.
TCTCCCTCCTCTTCACCCTATGGTCTCCATTGGTCCCTTTGAAAAATGGGGCTTTGATTTCATAACATGTCACCCTCACTCAGCTGGGGGGCATGGATACATTATTGTAGCCGTAGATTACTTTACGAAATGGGCCAAGGTGATACCGACATTTGACAACACTGGAAAGACCGCAGCATTATTCACTTTTAATCACATCATAGCTTGTTTTGGTGTTCCCAAAGCTATCGTCACTGATCACGGTAGCCACTTTATAAACTTCATGATGTCCGAACTTACTGAAAATTTGGGTCTTCGCCATGAAAACTCAACGCCCTATTACCCACAAGACAACGGCCAAGTCGAAGAAATTAACAAAGTTCTCATAACTATGCTCCGATGAATGATAGGGATTCACAAAACAAGTTGGCACACAATGTTGTTTTCATCATTGTGGGCTTACCGGACATCCGTCAAGTCCGCTACTAGGTTTACACCTTTCTAATTAGTCTATGGTTTGGAAGCCATTCTCCCGATTGAATGCGAGATACCCTTTTTAAAACTAGTTGTTGAACTCCTACCAAACACTTCTGCTGAGGAAGAACGCCTATTGTATCTTATGCGATTAGACAAAACTCGACGCGATGCTACCCTAGTCATAGAAGCTCATAAAAAATGTGTCAAATCCCAATACGACAAACATGTCAAGCCTCACGTTTTCTCCGAAAGAGATCTTTCTCTCCTTTATGAACAAGATCGAGATATGCTAGGAGCTAGAAAATTTGAAGCCATGTGGCGAGGTCCTTATATCGTTCGACGAGTTTTGGAAAAAGGGGCTTATGAGTTAGTATATTACGATGGTATCCCTTTGAGTGAACCCAGGAATGGGTTGTACTTGAATAAGTACTATGCATAAAATCACATGTGCATGAGCACTTGTATTTTTATTGTATCATACTTCTTGTGTGTTACTGTAGCTTGTTTTTGTCGTTATCTGGTCTCTTCCCTTATGTGACGTTGTGTTTGATTTCCAGATGTTCGATTCTTCACTACCCTACATTGGCTTCCCTGATGGCACTAGTCGTAGTACTCAAAACCTTACTTCCGTTGCATGGGCAATTTACGCCCCTACAAACGAACTTGTCTCCTTACGAGGTGTGTGTATCGGTCGTGCGACCAACAATATTGTAGAGTATAGCGTCATTATCTAATTGTTGATTGATGTTATCTCACTCAGAATCTGTCATTTGGTTGTGCGACTCGATTCGCAGCTTGTAGTACTACAGTTAAGTAATGTCTATACTATTCGATGTCCTACTTTGTTACGGGTGTATTTGTGAATTCACCTCTTGGAATGTTATTTTGATTATTTTGAATATCAACATATTCCTAGATGTCTAAATACATTAACTGATGCATTGGCTAACTATGTATTAGATAGATATTTGGATCATTTATAAATCAATCACATCAATTTTCACATAACACAAGATAAACCGGTAGAAGTCGTATATATATATATATAACGATCAAAAGAGCTTTTACAAAAAGTTTTTTCCAAGGACCAAAATGTCAAAATCTGAAGCTCGTAGATTCTACAAAGTGACATCATGGATGACGTTCAAAGTAACACATGACTGCCCGGGCAACCCTAAGGAGCAGTCGGCCAATGGACTCTGACACTCCTATTGTATGATGCTGATAACGTTGTGCAACCTCTCCAAGAGGAATGTCTGGAATATTTGTTGTCAAACCCTCTAGGTTTTGATCCACTGCTTCATAATCCTCGGTGTCCCATTGTGGAACTGGAACCACCTCTCCTCGCCACCAAATAGGAGAAGTACCAGGAGGTCGGTAAGGTCCCACATCTATGTCATCAAAGACGAATTTTGTATTTAGTCCTTGGATGAACATATAAAAAACATTTGCATATGATAAAATTCACAAAAACATTTAAAAAGAAAAAAATGTGTACTTCTTACCAAGTTCCCCCCACTGAACACCCTCGGGTAGGACTAAGTTCGGATCTCCTCAGAAATCCAACCCAACATAAGCATAATCGTCGACCATCAGCATCTGTGGTCGCAACCAGTCGAAGAAGGTATCATCATATTTGATAATTGGTCCAGCTACGTGCCGGGCCATGAGCTGACACCATATTAGCATTCTTGGATCTATTGGGGCCGGTAAATACCACTCAACCTGCAACCTCAGTAATGGAACCCTCTAGAGAAAGAAGGACACCAACAAAGACCCGTACCCGAATTGCTTCAGGTTACTTCGCCTACATTTGGTCAACTTCCTCTTCATGCTACGAAGCACTGCATATGCCTAGTTAAAAACCCGAGGCTCAGTACACTCTATGGCATACTGAAAGTAGCTTTGGAGAGCCATGTGAGGAGCGGAGCTCCCAGCCATACGAGAAATGGTGAACAAAATAGTGCAGAGGGTCAAATCCCACACTCCCCAAATAGCTACTTTCCCTTTGCTTCTCTCTGCCTCTGGAACACAGTGTAAGTGGCAGTACTCACTCATGGGCAGCCCACCACCTATGCTACCAGTTAGGTTCACGTGGTACCCATGCCGTGATAGTCCTGTCAAGAAGTAAATGTCCTCAATATCCAAGGACAATGTGTGGACCCCTACATGGAATACTTGCTGATCGGGATCCCACATATGCACAAGGTACTCCAATAACCTGACTTGGGCCCTCATGCCCAGGATACGAAAGTACTTCAGAAGAACATAGTTTCTCAAATCGGTAATGGTGGGTGGATGATTCCCGGCAATGGCATTATCTTCTTCGTGCTCCCTTTCAAACCATTCCAGAACCATTGTGATGGCCAAATACCTACATAAGAAGCACAAGAAGAAGATTAATAACTCTATTCACAAATTAGTATCTTTTCATTGAGCAAATTTTTAAAAAACTTTTACACTGTGCGGTTCTCGCAAGTGCCCTTTAGTCATAGTGCGAGGTTCTTGCAGGCGCCTTTGGGCTCACCTGCGAGAATGACCCATTCTCGCAGGTCCTGTGTAGCTCACCTGCGAGAATGGATGAGTGCAATATTAACCCTCAAAATAAACTTAAAATGGTGGTTTTTGCCAATGAAAATGAAAAATTAAACCATGAAAAAGAAGAGGATAAAGAGCCTACCTCACTTTCGCTGATGGTTCGTCGAATGGATGCTCGTAATTCCTGCAATCTAACACCAAATTTCAAGGGTAAAAGAGGGGTTTTTGGGCTCAAATAGTGGTAAAGTTAAAATGATATGGTAAAAAGAGTTTTTACTTCTTTATATTTACTTTTACCATGTTGTTGAATTTTTATAATTATTTATTTATTAAAACCTAATCCCTAATGCCCTTTTGAGTACAACTTTTGCAGACGTAATGACTTCGATGTTCATGTACAAGGATGCAGACATATTTTTTCTTCTTCATCGCATGTTTTGATTGTTTTTTATGGTTTTTGTATAAAACTTCGAGCTTGGTCTTTGTCCGTTCTCACGCTCGAAAATACATGAGAACACAATCGAGCACACTTTTATCACTTTTTCGGGCTCAACAAGGTTATACGAAAAAGAAACCCCTCTAGAGTCCTCTTTAAGCTCTTTTTAGACTCTCTAAACATGAAAAGATAGTTGAGCGACCTTGCTATTTTCACGCTCGATAAAGTATTTGAAGAAAGCGTCTGGTGGGCGATAATTTATCTCTTTTCCGGTCTCATCAGACTATCTTACGAAAAATGAACTGAGAGATTTCTCTTTTAAGTGTTTTTCCAGACTCTGTAATCATGAAAAACCTTCGAGTTTTCTATATTTGGACTCCTTAAACAAACATCGACAGAACCGTAATGGGACCAAACCGCTCCTTCCTAGGGTTCGTTAAACATACTATGAAGGACTTATCTGAAGGATAAGCTTATATCAACAAGCATATGTTATCCTCTTCAAGCTTGCGTAAAAATAAAGAGGTACTCACCAAAAATGGTGGGGGGAAATTTAAGAAAGGGATATGTTCTCATCTTCATATTGATTGGCAGTAAGCGTCTCTCTTTAACATGACACCCCCTATTCATTATTTGAAGTTGGTTTGGGAAATCCATTTGTCTCTCATTCAATTTGCTACAAGGTCATACCCTGTGTCGTCTCTGAGTCAATGTTTCCAAATCATTGGTCGTGTCGTTCATATGTTCAAGAGAAGTTCATATAAAACCTCTATTGAATCGGCCATCTTCAGTTGTCCATTCTCTCCGTGTCGACCTTCCCTGTGTCCAGTCCAACTTACATCATACTTTGTTTCACCTTCAAAATCTATTACTCATTTCGTGTCATTGATGGGGGATACATCAAGGCCCTCATGTGACGATTTTTGTTCCATCGACTTCATCTGATTATCCAGAAACAAGACTTAGAAATTCTTTGGTACTTTGGAACTTGCATGCCTCAATGGCAGGTTTCCTTGCTTTTGACAGTGGGTTTACATCATTGACCCTTGATCAAAATATTCCATCGGATGTTCGACCTCAACTAATTCATTCACATTCGATGGATTGTACTAGAGTACCTTGGGAGTCATTGACATTAATGGTGATTTCCCTCACACTTCTTAACGGTTTCATCAATGGTCGGTAATCAAGTGGTTTCTCCCATGTTTGACTTCAACACATGTAATCACATGGTTAGATTCGTACTTTTGGGTGATGAGATTGAAGACCCTGGATATCATCTCTTTTTCCAGGTTGCGATGGTGTATGTATAATTTGTGACACATAGATCCACTTTGTATGTCTCGTGGCTATGTCGTCTCAATTTGAATTTTCTCGCATAGATCCATAGTGTATTCCTGGTGGCTATGCTATATTTTGACGGCATGGATCCACAGTGTATGATTGATGTCCATGACCTATGTCTATAATGTCATCAATATGTGATCTGAGTATGGGAATGCCTACCTCAGAATTAATATATATGATATTCTGCAGATGCTTGGTTATTCGTAGGTTTCCGATTAGGTGCACTCCTGGTTTCTGACACACACATGCAGTTTACAAAGTCTTTCGGATGTCACTGATTTCAGCCTCATACTTTGGGGGGCATTCTGTTACCCATGATTTTGGTCAATCTTGATGGTGTAGTGATGATGGTGTACTCAGGCTCCTCATAAGAAATTTATCCTGAGAAAAGTGACATTCATCTCTTCCCAGAAAACATATTTTTGAAGAGAGTTCGTAGGTTGCTAATATCCTAGGGTGAAAGAATGACCCATTCTCATAGGCTACCTTAAGCTAGGGTGTGAACTTCTCACACTGTGCTACATAGCTAGGGTGTGAACTTGTTCTAAAGCTTGGAAAAATATGAAGTCTCGATGGTTCTAGAAGGGAATCTTCTAGAAGAATGGGTTGGCATTCGAATGGTTATCTTTGTACTGGTTTCCTTGATATTGTGGAATCATTCTTATCCAAGTAACCATATTATCCTCTTCTATATATTGATGGAATTCTCATGGAAAAGGTTAAGCAATATTCATTGGAGAATTGGTGAAAGATTTGTGTGAAGGACCTAGTTTGAACAGGATCTTGGAGACTCTAGCAAGTCTATCAAGAGGGATTTGATCTTCTTAATACAAGGATCAAGAAGGTGTGTGTGTGTTGGAGCTAAGAGCCACCAAAAGGGAGTTTGCAACATCAAGGCGATCAGGTTGTATCTTCTACTTTCGATTAATATGATACAGCGGCATGTCCTTTTCCCATAAAGTCATTCTTACTTTATTGTGTAATTCCTTGATCATACACATAAGTTGACAGTTGAATATATTTTTCTATCTTCACTTTGGTCGGTTTGTGTTGTCTTGGTCTTGACCTCACGAGAGCACCGGAGTGAAGCGGGAGAAACAGAGACCCTAGGAAGCGATACAAAGATATGTTACTTGTTCCTCCCTACTAGCTAATTCAATGGTCAAAACTTAGGGAAGGAGTCATGTCCTGTCCTGTTTTGTTCTAGATCCAGGTGGATCTAGGGAGATCAGTTAGTGTCTGCACCTACCGATTAGTCCGATAACAAGGAGGAAAACTCCCCAAAATTAGGTGAATAGCATGATCATGATTTCGAGTGGGTGGAAGACCTTTGGGAATATCTTCAAATAATTTGGAATGTTTATCAATGATTCCTTGGAGATCTAGGGGGATAGATGGCTTAGATGTTTGAACATCTATTGAGAATAGTTGTAAAATAACACCTTGATGCCCCTTTTTCAATAGTTTTTTCATGCCATTAGAGCTTATCACCTTACTGCGTTTCCCTATGATACCTCTTAACTCAATTTATTTTCCTTCCAATGAAAATTTCATGACAAGTTCTTGAAAATTGAAAGCCAGTGTTCCTAATGATTGTAAACATTAGATTCCTAGTATGAAATCAACACCACCCATGGGTATATAAATCATTGGACTATTTAGTACATATTCCCCCATAGTAAGATTGATATTATTTCATTTTCTTGAGCAATTTATAGTTCCTCCATCTACAATCATTACTTGAAACTCTGGTGTTGGATATACAAAGCAATTGAGAGCTTTGGCTAATTTATAGTGAATGAAATTATGAGTCCTACCAGAATCAATTAGGACTATTACCTATTTCTTTTTTATATATCCTTCGATATTTAGGGTTTGAGGAGTGATAATTCCATCCAATGCATTACACGATATTGTGGGAGTCAACTCGTCATAAGAAATCACTTCTACGTTTTCATCTTGAGATGGTTCTTGTCTGATTCACAATCTATCTAGAAAAATTTCTTCTCACCACACTTATGTCCCTTACTGTACTTGTTGTCACAATTAAAGCATAAACCTTTTTCTTTTCTTTGCTCCAATTTTTGAGGTGTCAACCTTGTAGGTTAAGGTGTTTTAGAAGAAGGAGCATTATTCTCTTGATATATGTTAGGAGTGGTCCTTCTAGTAGCCATAGCCATATTTTTACTTTCAACATTTCTTGCCACCCTAAATGCATTCTCCAATAATTTGGGTTCCCAAAGGTGAACCTCATGTTGAATGTTATCCCTTAAAGTTCTTATGAATACATCAATCAAGTGATCATCTAGAATATATGTTACCTTTATATTCAATCTTTGGAAGTTCTCAATGTGCCCTGTAACTGAACCCTTTTGCTTGAGATTTATCAATTGGATGAAGAAGGTATTTCTCCTTGTATCCTCATAGTATGACATCATTTCTTCTGTGACAATTGTCCAAGTGATGAGTGATTTGCGGGAACAAATCCATCGATACCAAACAAATTGATTGGGCTCTAAATATAAAGATGAAATTCATACCCTTTGTGTATGTGGCACATTATGTAGATCAAATAATTTCTCCATCTAAAGTATCCATGTGATTGGCTCATTGCCATCATACTTCCTCATATCGATCTTAGGAACATGGTTGGTATTCAACCCCAAGTTGGAGTTTCTCCATTATTGATTCATATTCCTTGTGTCCTCATACTTAATTTCATGGGATACATTTTCACTTTCAGGTGTCCTCTCTATTAGGAAATTTTTCAATCCTTGCATGATCTCCCTTTTTAAACCATCCATCTTAGTATCGATTATTGCCTCCAATTTAGCTTAAGTTCAATCCATCATCCCTTGTAGTTCATTTTCTGTCATTGTATTCTTTTGTAAATCATTTATGTCCCTACACATTTATTCACCTTCATCAAGAGTCCAAGTAGGAATGTATGGAGGATTATTTGGTGTAGAAGTTCCCTTTTTTGGTGGCATGTTGGCCAAGTATCACTTTTAAACCTTGATTTTGAGGTGGTTCTGCTAGACAATCTTTCTTCTGTTGTATCTCCAAAATTTTGGCCCTTCTGGGTATGAATTTTTTTTTTTTGTAGTTCTATGATATTTCTTCTCTACAATTCCAGAGGTCTGATCAAAATTGGATGTCCAAAGTGGAATTTATGGTAACTTCCCCACAACTTGCTAATTTTTGGCATTTCTAGGAGATATCACTTGTATAGCATGCCCACACAAAATAATTGATATTAAATTTTGAAAATTGTACCAGAAATACTAAAGAATATCCACTATCCAATGCAATGAGTCTCACTCAATTTTGACACTCTAGGAATAATTTATGATTTCTTTACTCGGAACACCTGCTTGAGACTAGTCAAATACCCTATCTTCCACAGGGTGTATCTATAAATGTAATATGATCCAGAAGATGAAATTTTTATCAGAGATAGATTAATAATTTATGTGAATAGCCTCTTGATTTCAGGTGTTGAAACATTACAGAAACATTTTTATAGGGAAAATTCCATGATGACACAATTGAAGATGATTCTAGAACCCTATATTACACAGGATCTATCTCTGAAAGTATAAGGCCTAGAGAGATGAAATTTGAACCCAACGTACCTTGATTCATCTAAGAAATATCCTCCATGGGGTTCCTTCTTAAAAATCGTAGAAAAAAACTTATAGAAAAAATTGCAAGGTGTCTCAGATGTAGCAGTGAAACCCGAAGACCTTGAGCTCTGATACCATATGTTAAGAACCAAATATCAATATAGCATAGAAAAACATTAGAATAAGTAATCAACTCCTTGAAAAAGAGATAATTTCAGATAATAAGCCTCTTTGATGGGGCAACCTCCTTATACACCACATAAATGCCCAAATACAAGATGATTCCAAATTAAAATTTCTCCTTGGTATATATAGGAGACTAGGAGGTACAATTAAAACTAATGGACCCAAGACGACATAAATAAAATAACATAAATAATTTAATATGCCCCAATGAAGGGGTAATGTGCCACTATTTAGGGCTTAACATACACCTTGATGATCAAGAAAAGACAGCTTTTACAACACCATGGGGCACCTTCATGTATGACAAGATGCCTTTCAGAATCATGAATGAAGGAGAAACTTTTCAAAGAGTTATGGATATAGCCTTTGTTGATGAGAAAGATACATTTATTGTTATTTAATTAGATGATATCGTTGTATATTTAGCTTCTGATGAAGAACATCTCAAACATCCAAGGAGGGATTTTCAAAAATGTAGGAAGTTTGGCATTTCATTGAACCCAAAGAAGTCTAATTTTGGCATGGAAGAGGGCACATTGCTTGGTAACATTATTTCAAAGGAGGGAATAAAGATGGATCCTAGCAGAGTTGAGGGAATCCTTAAAACTGGCACACCTAGAAGTAAGAAAGAAGTGCAATCTTTCCTGGGGAAAGTAAATTTTCTAAGGAGATTCATCCCTAACCTGGCTGAAATCATAAAGCATATTACTAACATGCTCAGTAAAGGAAGTGACATAAAATGGACCCCTGGAGCCAAAAAATCCCTTGAAGACATTAAATTAGCATTGACCAAAGCCCTGGTGTTGGCCAGTCCTCACTTTGAAAAAGACTTTATACTCTTTTCTTTTGCCTCGAAGCACACCATTGTTGGTGTCTTGTTACAAAAAGATGAACATAATTTTGAAATTCCTATAGCATACTATAGCAATACATTTATGGATTCACCTTTAAGGTATGATATCATGGAGAAGCAGACATATGCACTGGTTAAGGCCCTAAAGGATTTTAGAGTTTATATCTTGCATTCTCATACCATTGCTTATGTGCCCAACAGTTCTATGAATGACATTTTAACTTAGTCTGATCCTGAGGGAAAAAAAGGGAAGCAAATAACTGTGGTGTTGGATTATGACCTTGATATCAAACCTACCAAGTTGATCAAGGGGCAAAGACTTGCAAAGATGATGGAACAGACAAATTGTGAGCTCTTGGGGATTAATTTAATTGTTGATTTGTCTACAGATTCAGGAGAATAAGAGTTCCCTCATGTATTTAAAAAATTACTTGACTCTCCATGGTATGATGATATTATTTATATGTTGACAAATTTCTAGGCTCCTCCTAAATTGAGCAAAACCAAGGCCAGGTTTTTAAAGCTAAAAAAATCAAATTTTTGTATTGTAAATCAATCTATGTATTGGAAGGATCCAGTAGGAATCTTTTTGAGTTGTTTGTTGGAGGGAAAAGTAGAAAGGACCATCATATAGTTTCATAAAGGTGATTGTGGAGGGAACCATTATTGGAAAGCTACTGTGCACAAGATACCAAGAGTTGGTTTCTATTGGCCTAGAATTTTTTCTAATGTCTACAAAGAGGTTTCAAGCTGTCATGAATGCCAAATTTTTCATTGGAAAATAAAATTGCATCATTTTCCATTGAATCTCATCTCTGTTGAAGCACCTTTTATACAATGGGGCATTGATTTCATAGGAGAAATTCATCCATATTCCTCAGCTCAGCACAAGTGGATATTAACAGCCACAGATTATTTCACCAAGTGGATTAAAGTAGTTTCTACAAGGCAAGCCATAGATATTGTTATCATTCAGTTTTTGGAAAACAATATTTTATCCAGGTTTGGTTGTCCAATCAAAATCATTACAGATAATGCAGTAATATTCAATTCAAAAAAGATGGAAAAATATTTTAGTGATTACAATATAACTCTTGGCCATTCCACATCTTATTACCCTGAAGGTAATGGGTTGGTCGAGTCATCCGATAAAAATTGTTGCAAGATAACTAAAAGGATTGGAAAAACAAGCCTATCCATGCACTATGGGTTGGAAGGATTACTACTAAAAGGTCTATTGCTACTTCCCCTTTCCAAATAGTGTATGGCACAGAGGCAATTTTTCCTACTAAATTAGGATTTCCAGTGATGATATTTCTACAGGAGAAATATGTTGAACTAGATGCCACCCAAAGGAGAATAGATGAACTGATCAATGTCCAATGAACAAGAGAGAAAGCCTTCAACAACTCTAAACTACACCAAGACAGGATGAAAAAAGATTTTGACATGCACACTAAGAAAGATGATTTCAACATAGGGGATTTGGTGTTGAGATGGGATGTTAGGAATGAAGATAAAGGAAAACATGGGAAATTTGACCATCAGTAGCTGAGATCTTTTAAAATTGTGGAATAACATGGAAATAATGCCTATCTAGTAGAGTAACATAATGGATATCTCATTGGAGGAGGACCTGTGAATGGCAAGCTTCTCAGGCACTACCTCGCTTCAAGTATTTTTCACCCTTTCCATTCATTGTATATAATCATTTTGTTTTTCAGTGAAATCAATTGAAATCAATTCAGCAGAAATTGAAGCCTTAAGTGAAGGCCCTAAGTTATGTTGAGTATAATTTGAGTTTTGTGAATAAGATGTTGATATATTTAGTCACAGGAGTAATTTAAATCCCAATGCTTAGGCACTTGGACTTTCGTTCTTTGTTACCTCGATGGGAGGATAACATCCCTAGTTGAATCCCATGTTATCACCATTAAATGTTTTGTGTGAAATTGAGATTTCACGACTTAGCGAGGTGCTAAATTGGTTTTGAAGTCTGATAAATCAATGGAGGGGATAAATCTTATAGGAAAAGGCTAAATTTGGTGAGGGAACTAAGGTGATGGGACGCGATACTTCACATATCGCGAGCACTCTAGATCGACGGTCAAGGATCATTTCGGGGGGAGAAGTTGCGCAGAGGATAGTTTCAGAAAGCAGGCCAAAATCTAAACCATTTTTTTAGGTCGAGGCTACATGGTGCCACCAGGTGTATTTCGGGGTGAGAAGTGGTTTTTCCAAACCACTTCTTCGCACCCTGAAATTGGAAAAGTATACAAAGGGCATTTTTTGGTTATTTTATTATTTTTCAAAATACTGGAACGTTTGAAACTTGGCATGACCACCTTTGTTCAACTACAGCTCAAGAGTAAGTCATGTTCACGCTATTTTTTCTCATTTCTAGGTATTTTTCATCTCCTCCATGGACCCTATCATAACTTCAGTAAAATAGCAAGACCCTGTGTCTAATGAAGAAGCCCTAATTGACATAGATTCAGAAATTTTCAACACCGAAATCACCATTTCTCCCATATCTGCGTCCAGAAGCAATATGTCCAATAATATTGGAAAACATATACCATTCATTGAAGTAGTCCAGGCCTTCATAGTCCTGTATGATACAGAAATCATTTTCCCCTTTCCCAAATTTATAGGTTGGTGCACATAACAACATTTGCATGAAGAAAAGGTCATCGTGAATAAACAAGGTTCTGAGGTCATGTGTAGGGTAGAGAGTCTATCAATTCGAAATGCCCTCAATATACCAAAGTCTTTCTTTGCAGTGTCTGAACATTTCAATGAAGAAAAGTTAATTAGGTTATAGAGAGAGTGTCCATCAGAAGTCAAATATTTGTTTTTATAGACAATTCTTAAACCAGAACATTTTTCAAAGAGTCTGTATTTTCCCATGGATGTCAGTATAATGGTTATTGAATTCCAATGGGTCTATTCCCTTTTGAGTCACATTTTAGGTCTAGATAATGACAAATATGTAGTCGAAGTCATGCTCGGTTTCCTATTGACCTTTTTTATGCCATATTCTAGTCTGTCAGTCTGTGTCATCTTTGATCAATTCATAGCTGACAATATCCATAAACAACTCGTAAATTTCAGTTCTCTAAGGAATTTCAGATACTACACCTATCTGTTGAATATTTTCATAGAGACCAATAAGAGATAATTTTCTGAAGCAACATTCATATCAACTGAATGTGAAAGGATTACATTTCTCATTTTCATCAATAAAGTCATGTCCAGGGTTTACTATTTAATATTCAACACCATCTTACCTAGATTTTTGGATGACATGAGGAGCTATCTACAGCCAAATCCAGAAAACAAAGTGGGGTACTGGGTACTATTCATGCATTCAACAATGATCTGGGTTTATGGTTTCCATTAATCCCCCTATCTATTGCCTATTTTTCTGACCCCCAAAGTCTTTTCCCTTGAATTCATCAGGAAGAGAATTATATCTGAGACATAACATTTCCTAAAATTGCACAAAACCTCCAACCTCAAGTTCCCTTTTAACATTGGCCCTTTCATTGTCAAAGTTAGATCTTGTTGATATCAGATTCAAGCAAAGCTCAAAGAGTTTGGTTTTGCATAGCTACAGGGGAGAATATATGACCCACACCAAATCATATTCAAGAGAATATTGATGAACAAACAGGCCCCTTATGAGCTTGAACATTTTGTGGTTTTTGATAAACTGGCAAACCTAGAAGTTTGTGCTAATATGGAAGCAGTATTGCAACTAACTAAAATGAAACAAGTGGAGACAAACTTGAAACAAAGACAAACACATCAATCTCCTCAAATACTGATGGTCAAATTTCCTAAGATGAGTGTTTACACCAAAAGAAGTGGTTCAGAGGCCATGGGAACCGGTGATCAGTAGACTGCCCCAAAGAAGATGAAAATTACATAGTCTCCACAGATTGTAAATTTGGAGGAGGAATATCCCAGAGAACAAGTAAATCTTGATATGGTGGAGAGTGATAGAAGCATTGTTGAATTTGAAAAGGAAATCAAACTCCAAAGTGAAGGCATCTCTAGAACTTTTAGCAGCAGAAAATACATCTTTGACAAGACATGTGAAAAAGTGTATCAATCTAAAAAAGATTTGGAAAAATAGTATGTTGAGAAGGAAAATGTTTCTCTAAGTGACATGAGGGATTTAGTCCCTGAGGTATAAAATATTTCCCATCATAAATCCTCTCTGTTCACAGTGAGAGATATTGAGAAGAGGACATTTAATATAGAAGTTGTAGATCAAGATAATGTATATGAGATCAAGATAAGGTATGACAACATCAATGCTCCAGACAAGGTCAAATTCCATAGACATACTAATGACATGTTATATTCATATTAGTTAATTTTAAGCTTGAAGAACTCAAAACTATCATCCCATGTGATGAAATTGGAAGAACAGTTAAGGAAGGAAAAGGCATATAGCAGAGCTTGGTAGACTCAAGTAAAAATATTGGAATATGAAGGTTCCCAAGGGGTGAAAACCTCATTGCCTGAGAAAGATAAATTAATTCAAATATTGAAGAAGAAATTGAAAATGTATGCCACAGAGCACCCACAAACAGGTGAATTGGTTTCTCTGGAATAGGAAAAAGAAGCATTTCATCAAGAGGCATTGAACTAAAAAGATAAGGTGTTGTAGCTAGAGCAAGAAAATATGAAATGGTCACAAGAGAAAACAAAATTGTTGAACAGGGATGTAGTTGTATCTCCCACTACAAAAGCTGGGCCAAACACTGAAGGACTTGTCTAGGCTATGTCACAAGTTAGCCTGAAAGAAGGAGAGATCAAAGGGATAAAAGGGAACATAGAGAAGTTGAAGCAATAAATGCAAGAAAAGGATGAAAGAATGGCTCAATTTCAGAAGGAGAATAAAGACTTGGAGGAAAGGATAGACAAGTTGAAAATAATATTAAGGGGAAAAGGATTGTTGTAGGGAGCCAAAAACATCATCTGGGATTCTATATCTACTAAATTTTCCAAGTTCATAGTGTATTTGAATTTCATAAATGATAAAGACAACATTTCTATCACAGCCAAAAGTAGTTGCACTTGATTTTCATAAATGATAAAGACAACATTTCCATCACAGCCAAAAGTAGTTGCACTGTTGTGAATGAGACTTTAGCAAAGAAACCATCAGAGTGGGCCCAAAATTCCATAAACCTACTAAAATCCATCCCTACTGTAGAACTTTAAACCATTGGAGTTAAAGATAGAACTACATTAATCATCTGGTCTAGGAGGGTTATTGCTAAACATAACCTGTTGAAATCAGTTCAAACCAAGGAAACACAGATGGAACAAAGTGTTGAAGAATTCAAATATCTATTTGAAGAATTGTTTATTAAAGGACTCCCACCATTTTGGGATGGAAAAGGAAAATTATATGATCAGGAAGAATATAATTCTTGCCTCACTCAGTGAAGAATGGATCACTCCAAGTTTGAAGCCCTAGAGGAAAACCAGAAAGGAGAAACCCTGGTTGAACATATGATCATAGACTTTGAGATTCTGAATCATTTCAAAGTAGTGAAAATTGGATTACCAGTCATGATATATTCCTCCTGCATTAACTTGGAAACCCTGATCAAAGAAATAACAGATTATGATATCCCTTATGACTTGCAATGGAAGGAGATAGTGCAGTTGGGTAGGACAAAGTGCAATTTTCCAAGGTCCATTAGGTGATGTCCAAATGTTAGTGAAGATGGCAGATCCAGTTGGCGAACCAGAGCAAAGAAAGTGGCGAAGAATAAGTTGAAGCGTTAGAGGAATCAGAAGCTGGATCATGCAACGTTTTTCTTGCTAATTATTGTAATTAGTTTCAAGCTGAAACTGTCATTTGTAATCATTGTAATCAGTTTCATAAACTGAAATGTTTCATTTCAATTATTGTAATTAGTTTCAAACCAAAGGAACTCAAATTGTATAAGTATTAGAAATTATGAATGTGTTAGTGTTGGAAAAAGTGCAAGGGCACTATTGTAGCTATTTTGGACCTTAAATGTGATTTTCTAAAGCTATTGAATATACATGCATAAGTCTTGATGTTTCCATGAAAATTTTCTAATAGTGGTGATCTGAGTTTTCTCTCCTCTCTTTGTATGTATTTCATGTACTTTTGATTTCATATTCATTGTCTTCTATTTAAATTGGATAGTCAAAGGCTCAGAATTCATCTTGTGATGCTCTCAACTGAAGCAATTTCAACTGTGTTAAGTTATTCCTAACTAATTCAAAATTCATTTATTTAATGCTCTGATGTCGTTATATGTTTTCTTTTCTTCCTACACTCTGCAAATTTACAAAGTATAACTCAAATTTATCGCCTCATTTAGAATTTATACTATGGAGAGTTCTATTCACTAGTCAGTGATTCTATTCTTTTTCATAATATTGACTCCATATCCCTAAGTGTCCCTCCTCTTCCTTTCCAACAAATTTATAAAAAAAAAAAAAACCTAACTATTGATTGTCAAAGGAATAGAAAGTGACACGAGAGAGCCATCTTTGAGCTGAGAAGGCTAGTACCCATCTCTAAAGTTGGTTTGTAGGTTACCCCTGTCATTTGTTTATCAATCGAAAAAATTTATAGAGTGCTAAAAACAACGAACTACATGAATTATCAACTAGAATATGTGCCAGAATGACATGCGCGCTGAGATGGATTGGATCTAAGGTAAGAGAACCTCTTACTTTTTATGGTCAGAGTAATCTAGAAGAATTTTTAGCAAAATTTGAATTAGAAATTTTGGAGAATCAAAGGTTATTATCTTTAGACATGGAATTGAAATCCACACCTACCCATTGGTGGGGTTCCCATAATGATAATATTAAGAACTGGTTTCACTAAAAAGGTTATTGTGCATTAGATTTGGTGCAGAGTAGGAGAACAACTTTTTGGAAAAATATGATGGGATTGGACAACCCCGGGAACACATAGATAGGTGCATGGTCCAATGGAAATTGGTACCACCAAAATAATGGGCACATTAATTTATTCACACTTTGTAAGGAATTCCAAGGAACAGGTACACAATATAGGAACAACACAGAGAAATTGTCAATTGGAAGAAATGCAACATAATTTTTTGGTTACATTTTCCTTTGAGCATGAGAGCCCAGAGATAGATACAACATTAAAAGTAGTAAGGGAAAAGATTTTTGAAGAACCTGAAGTAGATATTGTGACATCATACCAAAACCAAAAGAGAAATATAGTCATACAATTGTTACCTTGTGATCATGTCACAGAAGACAAAGACCCAACAGAGAATAACCCATGCGATATCAATATCCCATAACTTGAAGGAGAAAGAGTAGTAGAGGGTCCCAAGTTAGAACCAGCATATTATGTAGCCCCATTATAATCAAGAAGGTAAATATTGGAAAGGTAGAAAACCCAAATATTGCAAGCATTGGATATTATTGGGATAACCAAACAGTAGAAAGAATCACAAAATTACTGCACGAATATAGTGACTTTTTCCCGGCAACATTTTCGGAGATGAATGGATTAATAGGAGAATTACGAGAGATCAATATCCCTTTGAATCCATAAGCTAGACCTATAAGACAAAGACCTTACATGTTGAATCCAATATATAAGGAGAAAGTGAAGACCGAAATTGACAAGATGCTAGAAGATGGTGTCATAGATCCTGTGGAATAATCATAATGGATTAGTCCTATGGTGGTGCAGGAAAAGAAGAAAGGAGGAATTAGGATTTGTGTTGACTTGAGGAAAATAAATGAGGCATTTATGCATGATCCTTTTCCCACCACATTTACAGATGAAGTTTTGAAGAACGTTGGAGGTCAAGAGGCTTATTCATTCATAAATTGGTTTTCACGGTATCATCAGATCAGGATTGCGCCAAAAGAAAGTCATAAGACTACATTTTCTACTAAATGGGGATTATTTTAGTATAGAGTTATGCCATTTTGGTTGAATAATTCACTTACAGTTTTCTCAAGAGTAGTATTAGAAACTTTTAAGGATTTCATTCATAATTTTTTTGAGGTTTACTTGGATGATTGGAAAGTGTTTAGTTTACTAAAGGACCGTGTCGCAGTGTTAAGACCGACGTTGTACAAGTGTAGAAAATTTCAGATCTCATTAAATATTAAGAAGTTCATTTTCAACGCACCTTTTGGGATTATGTTAGGACATGTCATGTGTAAACAGGTTCTGTTGGTTGATCCTACTAAAACTATTTCCATAGTTAACTTACCACCACCAACGTCAATGCGCCAGTTGAAGAGTACACTTGGCCATACAAAATATTACAGGAAGTTCATAAGGGGATATGCGCAGATTACTGTACCCATGGAGAAATTGTTGAAGAAGGACATCAAGTACTAGTGGAATGATGAGTGCCAGAAGACTTTGGATATTTTGAAGAAAAATATGGTCACTGCACCAATTCTGGTGTTTCCAGATTGGTCAAAGGAATTTCATGTGCATGTGGATGCATCTACAATAAAATTAGGTGTAGTATTAACCCAACTAGGAGAAGGTTATATAAGTCACCCCATAGATTTTGCAAGCAAGAAGTTGTCGGATTTAGAGAATAACTACAATACTACCGAAAGAGAAGGTCTAGCTATGGTTTATGCATTGCAGAAATTCAAAAATTACCTTTTAGGACATCACTTCAAGATGTTTACAGAGCATTCATCCCTAAGATACTTAGTTAATAATCCACTATTGGGTGGAAGAATATGCATATGGTTATTTTTATTTTAGGAGTTTAAATTTGAATTTGTGGTGAAGCCAGGAAGATTGAATGTAGGACCTGACCATTTGTAAAGAATTATTAATGGAGAAGAACCAAGAAATTTGGAAGATAACTTTCCTGATGCCCATCTATTTTCAGTACATGTTGCAGATGAATATTTTGCTGACATCATTGATTTCTTGAGGACAAGAGTATCCCCAAGAGATTTTAATACTGCGCAGAAGAAGAACTTGCCAGTGAGAGATGCATATTATCAACTGATTGCAGGTCATTTATACAATCTTGGATTAGATAATATTTTGAGAAGATGTGTGATGGAGCATGAAAGACCCATTATTTTGGTAGAGACACATGAAGGAATTGTAGGAGCACATTATGAAGGGAAACCTACTATGCAGAAGATATTGTGCGCAAGATTATGGTGGCTAATGATTCATAAGGATGGAAAGGAATACTGTCAGAATTGTGATGTCTTTCAGAGAGTTGGAAATCCATCCAGGAGGGAAGAGATTCCATTAAAACCTCAAGTTACTTTGCAAGCATTTGATAAATGGACAATAGAATTTGTAGGTCCAATTAATCCACTAGCACAAAGATCAGGGGCCAAATACATTATTACAACGACATAATACTTAACCAGATGGGTTGAGGTAGAAGCAGTAAAGGATTTCAATCCAGAGACTCTTGCACAATTTTTATTTGAATCCGTAGTAACAAGGTTTGGATGTCCAAGAATATTGATGAGCGATCAGGGGACTCACTTAATCAACAATAGAATTGAGGAAATGCTTTAATAGTTTGAGATGTATCATCAGAACAACACCCATTATCATCCTTAAGCCAATGGAACAGTAGAAGCATTTACCAAGATTTTGGAGAATTCCTTGACAAAGATTTGTAATGTGAACAAAGATGATTGGGATTTGAAGGTACCGACATTAGTTTGGGCTTATAGAACTACCTGGAAGAATATAACATGGAAGACAACCTTTAGGTTGGTGTATGGACAAAAAGCAATAGTTCCCTTACATTATTTGATACTAATTATGTACATTGCAAAAATTACAGATATGAAAGAAAGGGGCACAAGGCATGAAATATTGGCTCAACTGATGGAATTAGAAGAGGACCGAATTATAGAAGGTTTCCATCAAGAGGTACATAAAGAAAAAGATAAAGCATGGCATGAAATACATATCAAGAAGAAGAATTTGAAGGAAGGACATTTGGTTCTCTTCTATGAAAATAAGTATTTGCAGCACCCACGGAAACTTAGAATGCATTGGCTAGGGCCATATCAGATAAAATATGTCATAGATGGAGGTGTTATACAACTGCAAAATTTAGTAGGCAAGGAAGTTCAAGGAATGGTAAATGGTAGTTGACTGAAACTATATAGGGATAATTGACCTACTAACTCTCAGTAGTTGTCGCGCACCAAGTAGAATTGTACATATTGTATATAGTAGGAGTTAAAAAAAGAAAACTGAAGAAAAAACCAAAAAGAGGTAGCTAAAGGAATAACTCATAGACACATAGTTGGGAATGACAACACGCAATAGCTGAAAATTGGTGCAACATAATTCATAGGACTACGTGTAGGAAAATTAAACATCGCTTGATGGGATGAAGAATGACTGGAAAAGTGGAAAATAAGTGAATGGAAAAGAACGAACACGTCAGAACATTAATGATAGAGCCTATAAAGAAGGAAAATTCAAGAAAATGCAAAACACTTGTGCTTTTTGAACGATTGAGCAGCAGAGAAAACATAGTGCATGTAGGTGTGAAATTGTGAAGGAGCCAGTCGAGATCTACAATCGATTTTTCAAAAGTTTGGACAACCAATCTAGTTAACGCAAAGGACCCATAGCAGTAAAATACCGTTAGAATAAATTATCGAAGTGGTCTATGTGGAGGATATTACAACCATAGAGACTAAATCGATCAGTCCAATAAGGGTAGATGAAGAAAAATCATTCACGAAAGAGATGGAAGTGGATCAGAGAGAAGGACAACAAAAATTGGAAAACCCTCATTCAACAAACTTTGTAGGAGCCGAGGACATGGAAAAAAAGAGTGAGGTGACCTTAGTAGAAGAAGTCCTGGTTGAATACATTATAGGACAACAAGAAACAAAGGGCAAAGGAGAAGAAAAAGTTGAGGTATAACTAACAAAAGAAAACCTAGTTGTGGGCCAAAAAATGAAAATACTAGGTGCTCCACGTAGAGAAACCTCAATGGATATCACACTGCCTCATATCCGAGACATCGCAGTCGTAGTTGAATACATGCTAGGAAAAGTGGAAAAATTGAAGTATGCAGATCATGATGTAACAGACACAATAAATTTTCCTAACCTTGTGTAGGAAATATATTTAGAGAACAAGGAGGAGGAAGGACCCTCAGGAAACCTATTTTTTTATCCCACACAGTGGATCATAGGATTATATAATTCGGGTATTATGAATTTGTTGGAAATACCGCATTTCGAGTGTGGTAATAATGTGGGCCATTATGTGAAACAATTGTTGGTGAGGGTACATGGAGGTATCATTTGGATGGATAGGTCAGTCCATATATATGTATACCTCATACAAAAAATAATAGGGTTACCAACCAACAGTGTAAAGCTAGAGGATTACTTGGAGAACAAAGTAGGGGACAAGGAGATTGCAGAAGAGGTTAAAGTGTAGTTCGGGACAAATAGAGGAAATAGGGGCATAGTGATAAAGGACATCAATGACCCTATGATGAGGTTTTCCACGAATATTATGCCATATAAACTCTTGAGCAAGTGTAAAAAGGAATAGGCCCCGACAAGAGTCATAACAGCAACTGCGCAGTGCACAAAGGGTATAGTATTAATCTGGGCACCCTATTTATTGAACCAATTTTTGACACACTGCAGAGATTCATAGGATAATGGGAAAAAATTCCATTACTCTTGGATATTGATACTAGTATCATTGGTAGGATGGAAGGAACCCAAATTCACAACCTTTCTGGACAGAACAGGAAAATGTCACACAACGTGGTATACAACCTTATGGCAGAAAAAAGACACTAAGAACCAACAGGTGAACATCATAGTGTTTACAATGTTCCTAGAAGATATGTAGTAGAATACAACTAATGTATGGATAATCCCAATTGAAGTACTCAAGGAAAATGAAGTAATTGCTAACTTTAAGGCTTCAAGACACCACATGTGGGTTTAGGCCAGAAGAGATCCAAATAAGAAGTGGCTAGAAATGAGGTATTGAACAACGACGGAGAAGTAGAATGGATAGTTAAGGAATTTCCTATGTAGTGGAAAATTCTAGTAACATAGAAGAAAGGGACAAAACCTAAGGAACCAACAAAATAACGTCCATCAAGGAAGACACGTAGTCCAACAGACAATACAAGGGAGGCTACAAAGTGCAGTCAAACTTCATGGAGTAGCACAATAGTCAAGAAGAAAAGGAAGAAGGACATGGTGTCAAGGGAAGAAGTGAAAGGATATGCGGAGAAGGTAAAGGGAGATACCTCTCATGAAAAGAAGGTACAAGATGAAGAAACAGAAAAGAAGAAAACTAAGGCGCAAACCTCAACCCCAACAAAGAAGAGGACCATAACACATGAGGGAGAAATAAGGAAGAAAATGGAGTACCACAAGAATCCCCCAATACTCACTTTCATAGAAGATGATGCAGAATTCGTCATAGATAAAGTCCAAGATAGAGGGAAGAATGCAGTACTTACAGCAGAAGGAAAAAGAGAGGAAATTATGGAGAAGTTAGTAGAATTGCATGACATTCTATAGAGACCATATACAAGTGCAGTGCATCATCCTACAATGCAACAAAAATAAAAATCACATGAAGCACCAGTACAGAAAGAACAGGAAGAGACAGTACAAACGATAGTAAAGAGCAGTGACAGGTTCAAGGTCACATAGGAAATGTTGGAAGTAGACAAGAAAACAATGCAGAAATAGGTAAAGGACATAGAACATTTATATTTGGTTCTGGAACACATACCCACAAAGGAATTATATGGGTTACATGCGAGTGTGATGCAAGAGGTCCATTCTAGAGCTCAGGTGGATGCCACCAATCTAGTGATCGATAGGGAGGTTAAGGAGATATTGTAGATAAATTTTGAGAAAATAATGCTAGAGAAGGAGGAGGAGAAACAACGCATAGAAAAAATAGAGAAGAAACTCGCAGAAGTATACAACAACATACTAGGCTGCGCGTAGGAACTGTAAGTCATAGTAGAAGAAAAGATACAAAATATTGTGTAGAAAATGGAGAGATATAAGTAGGAGATAGAATATTTAATAGAAAAACTAACTCCAAGAACACCCATAGTCGAAGTGAGGGAAATGAGAGAGTAGGAGGCTACTATGCACATAGAGAGCATAACGCAGGAAGTAAAAGAAGTTATGGAATTGTATGACAGGACTGCACATATTTGGACCAACCTGGAAGAATATGAGATGATGCAACAACTAGATCAGAGATAGAAAAAGGTGACCACCGAAGTAAAAGATTTAAAATAGAGGCATAAAGCAATGGCCATCCTCAAAAGGATGAAAAGTGCACAGGAAATGAAGAACTTTCAAGCATAACTTAAGGCAATAAAGGGAGAAAAACAAGCAAGGCAGGCTCAATTGGAGCCATTGTAGAAAGAGGCCAAAATACTAATACAACAACTGCAAACAGAGAAAGGAAGACTCAAACAAGCACATGAAGAAAGCAAGCAAGTGTTGAAACAACACATGAAAGTGCAGGGTGTGTAGATATTGGTAGAAAAGAATGGATAGGAAAAGGATAAAGAGAAAGATTTGGAAACAAACTTTCATGCACTAGAGGTAGCGCTGCAACAAGTGAACCTAGTCTGAGTGGCTCAGGATGAGCCACATGTTATTGTTGGGGGCTTGTTGGAGAAATCATTTTTGGGAGTAAGTGTAGTAAGAAAGGAAGCATGGACCAAAGGGAATAACACGCTCCAGAAAAGAAGGCCAGTGTGCCAAAGGGAAAAGGAAGCAGTGTGTGGAATGATTTGTTGAAATTTGACACATATGTGGAAAAAACTATCCATGTTAGGGTTAGGTTTTTTCATTCATAATGTAAGGGTTTTAACCCATTTTTGTAATGTAAATAAAATATGTATGAGGTAGATTGAAGTAGTGTTATGGAATTTATCTTTTTGGTGTCCTTGTCGAGAGAGAGAAATTACTTTTGAAGAACCCTTTTGAGTCTGAGTTTTGTATTTTTGAGGGATATGGAGCTCAAATGGATTTGATATAAATAAGGTTAGAGTCACAAGCTATAGATCTTGGTGTGACACTAGTCAGCCTCACCACTATTCACATATCCTTTTATCTAATGCGCGTAATGTTATTTTGATGAAGAAGAAAAAATAATAAGAAGATCTTTATGGACGTAGCCCCAGGGGGGGTCAAAAACGGTAAAAAAATGTGTTGAAACGTGTCTAAAGGTTTTTTTTTATTTCTACATATATGGTTAAATGGTTAGATTAATGAATGGTTTTAACTACAATGCGCGGTAGAATATGTATGTGGAATCAATATTATGAATGAATGAAATAGTAGATTTGACGAATGGTATTATAAAATGCATGTTTAAGTAGAAATACAAGTAAAAATAACATTATTAACCCCTTCCATGACTGCAGACATCTGCGTCCTACATTCACCCATAAGCCATCTTGGGTGAGACTGTGTTGTGCACTCTGTGCACAGTGATTCCTTTTGGTTTACCAGAGTGGCCGATGGTGAAAATGGTTTTGTTGGAGAACTAAGGTAGAACTCAGGTAAACCCATACATCCAACACCATGTTATTTCATTTCACTTCATGGATCCATAGTGTATTGTGTTGGCAGCCATTCTTTGTATATATATATATATATATATATGATGTCTAATTGCATGTATTCCCTCAATTCCTAACCTATTTTCTCCCTCCTTACACTATCTCACTTTGGCGACCATTTTCATAATGTGTTTCAGCCATCAATTCCTCTTTGGACCTCACACATTAAGGGGAATCTATTATAGAATTATTTTCCACCCTAGGGACTCATGGGGGACCCATTGATGCATGCTGAGACACAATCTTCTACCATGGATTTTCCCTAGTTTTGAGGGCAGTCACTCATGAACTATTTGATAGAGAGTGATCATTTGCTACCTAGATAATATTTATCCTA
>ML794411.1:215563-225943 GCA_009831015.1 Picea engelmannii | reverse complement strand
TATATATATATATAATGTCTAATTGCATGTACTCCCTAAATTCCTAACCTATTTTCTCCCTCCTTACACTATCTCACTTTGGCAACCATTTTCATAATGTGTTTCGGCCATAAATTCCTCTTTTGACCTCACACATTAAGGGGAATCTATTATAGAATTATTTTCCACCCTAGGGACTCATGGGGGACCCATTGATGTATGCTGAGACACAATCTTCTACCATGGATTTTCCCTAGTTTTGAGGGAGGTCACTCATGAACTATTTGATAGAGAGTGATCATTTTCTACCTAGATAATATTTATCCTACAAACAATCACTTGTTGCACTACTATTATCCCATGGCTACCTTTGTAACCTTCTATATTTGGTGGTGCATGAGGAGATAAGAGATACATGAGTTATGTATCTCATCATATGATCTCGGGAAATCTCAATCCATTCGAGTTGACTAAGTTCTAGAAATATATAAGTGTATACTAGCCTCCTCCACCAATATATATATAAATAAAGGATTCCATGGGAAAGGGAAGAAAAATTAATTGGCAGGTACATGTTGTAGGATATTCATAGGAGTTCTTCCAAAAAATCAGTCTTGATTTCAAGTTTTCCTTGCTTGTGTGAGGGATTGGGAGGAGAAAGAGAAAGGATCCTTGGAGGAATGCATCAAACTCAAGGTAAGACATGTTGATGTATTCATTATCCATTTTATTAATATATAGATCTATATCGTTTTCCCCTTCCAATGAATTTGTATTCCATGTTTAATACTTGCATGTATTAGATCTTATATTTCCTTGAGTAGATCAGATTAGATCTAGGCTAGATCTAAATTTTCCTAAATCTAAAGAAGGTTTGAATATTGGTATATGTTATTTCTTCTATGCAGGAAGGAGCTTGTAGGAGATGGAGATGGATCTTTGGAACTGCATAGGCTAGGACATGTAAGGACAACCATCAATATAAGAGGTATTCCATTCTATTTTCTTGCTTAAATAAGAACTTATCTAGTAATATATATGGAGAATTGTATAGTGGTATATCCTACAGTCTGTCTTGAATCAAGATAAGATCCAAGGGAGGTATTTCTTATCCATAGAAAAGTTTTATCGACAACAATACCACCCTCAAATTGTTCTTTGAAATCATATTTTAGAATACAAGAGACCCCAATTTCGACATGTGGCGTCTCAATGACTGAAGTGATTTCCTCTTGATGCAATATGGATGAATTATAATTGTATAAATCTAGATTAGATAAATGTGAAATAACTTCCTATAGGTTAGAAACCTTTGTACTCTCCAAATTATTTTCTTCTATGATATTTTTAGACTAATGCTTCCCAAGATATTAGTTTCAATGAAGGGTAAATAGTTTTCTTCTAGTACTTTTCCTTCCCTAATGATAGTTGGAATGGGTCTGTCTAAAAACAAATGAAGCTAATATGTTGGAGGGGGGGACACTTAAGATGCTATAAATTCCTCACATCATCCAAGGGTACTTCATCTTCTTCAAAGATAAAGAGAAGGTATATAAACTAGTTAAGGACTTCTTCATAAGATGGTCTATCACTTTCAGGGATCCTAAAGTAAATTTTCATAACCCTTTCAGGAAAAAAATTATAAAGGTTTATTTGTATCCCTATGAATTCCTTCAAGCTCACTACATAGTTTTTCATAATGATAATTTTCATAAGAAGTGATAAATACTTCTATGAATTGTCTCCAACTAGTAATTTATTTAGTTGGTAATTTCCTATACCAAGCCTTTATTCATCCTTCAAATGTAAGGGTAAACAATCGACATATTTCATTGTCCTGGAAATTTTTAATATTTTGATGTGTAATCTTAAATTGACTAAGGTGCATGAATACAAAGACTTTCCCTTCACCATCAAACATCGAATTTGACAAGATATCAACTATATTTATTGGGATGCCACCTAAGGATGTCATAAGACTCAAAGGGTGATACCATAAAAAATATGGAGAGGAGCCATGGGATGGTTAAAACATTTTAGAAAAATGGCTCCATGTAGGTCGCATTGTCATTCAACCCTCCTTCTAGTGCCAATTTTGTTGATGGATTGAAATGACTTGCAGCTCAATCCATCATTTCTTATTTTCTAAGATAAAAAATGGAATTCAACCAATCTAAGATTAAAATGCATATTCTTGGACATGAATAATATTAACTAGAAATAAATCACAAAACCACACAATCTCCTTCCAATAAACTGATGAATTAGTTTGCTAAGAATACAAACAAGAATCTAAGTAAATGACTGCAAACCTAGAATAGTATAGTATTAAAACAACCATCTTTGGTCCTCTTCTCACATATTTAAACAAACATTTCCAAAAAATAGAAACAAGAATGAAGACGCTACACATAATAATATTCGACAGCGTGAAACACATTTTTACACAACTCTGATCCTAAGAAAAAGAAGCAAAATATTCCATAGAAGATACACACAGGAATTGGAGTTCTCTAGAAAGTGGCTTGGCCAAAAATTCCCTCTTCTCATTAAAGTTACAACAATAGCACATAAAACTTCCAATAGACAAAATCCCCTTCCTTGAATACAATGACTCTATTTATTCAAATTACTATTGACCATTTCCATTCTACCTTATTGACTCTTGGCCTTCCACCTATTTAGCCTTTTCAAATTATTTATGTTGTCTTTTTTCCATAATTTAACATTATCATTTTGTCACCTATAATCATTTAAAAAACAACTACCCTTCCTTGGCCTAATGGTCAAGTTGTAGTTTTAGTTTCATTCAAAATGTTCAATTATTTCTTCTACATAATTTTTAGAACTTCTTCTTACAGGTGATAGCCTAGATCTATTTCAATATGATATGATATTTCCTATTTCTATCCCTTGTCAACAAATTAGTGAGGCATCTACCAATGATTTTCTTAATTTGAGCCAATGTGAAGTATTTTATGAGTGCACGGTTACTAAAAATATTGGTTGGGTGTGTAGGTAATTTTGTCGAGGAAAACTCTCTTGAGAAAGGAAATAATCCATGTAGGTACATCTTCTACAAGAATAATATATCAACTAAAATATCTAAAGGATTTTATTTGATTTAGAGGCACACAATTCACCCTAACACCTTTTTAAAAAATTAGACACCTTATAATTTTGGTTGGGACCTCATATGATTCCACTGTAACCTGATATAAACTATTCCTAACCATAAACTTCCACAATGGTTGAAAATAGTATTCATCACAAACAAACAATTCATCGAGTGAACTAGACACATTAGGGATGATGTGGCATGTGATCCATTGGAGAATTGTATCGTCATCACATTCAACATGAAATTTAATCTTTCAATACCTTTTGTGGTTATTACATGCTTCTAGATGTTTTAAACAATGCATTGTGGTCTCTTTTACATTTGTCTTTTCCCATAAAGTATGACTAGAGTTATTATTTCATGTTTTTTATCCTCTTTAACCTTTTATTATAAATATTATAACCTTGTGATCATCCATCCTTTATGGAGGTCATTTACTGTTGGTTCATCCCGTATCCATGGAGGAATTCGATCTTGGTCAGCCCTAGAGCCTGTGAATTCTTCCTTTCTTCTTTCTTTCAATTCCTTTGAATCTATACATACTATATAAATGACATTACTCATTTATCTTTATATTTAAAACAATAACTCTAGAATATTTTGGGTCATATCAATATTATAAGGGAAATAATTTAAGGTGAGTCAACTTCTTGTTTCAATATCCTATGTGTAAATATCACTAGCTAGAGTGATCATGAGATGAGATCCTTTAAACACCAGTATCCACACCTAATATACATGCCTAAAAATTTTGGATGCTTCAAAGAAGCTTGATTCCATACACAAATCCTAGCATAGTCGAGGTTGAAGCTTATGATGGACCCAATATGTCCGCAAAAATAAATTTTTCAATGTTTTAACCTACAATTCCCAAAATTTCAAACAAAAGAGGGAGCTCAAGAATCACTCATGAATTTCTCATAAAATCACTATGTCAATACCCATTTTAATTTTTGTGTGTTATCACTCGAGATGTTTCAAGATATTAATGGAATGATGTCGAGGCACCCCATGAGATAAGACTCAGAACGAGCCTTAAATCCATGCTTGTAACAATAGAAATAGTGAAAAAATGTAGGGTAAGTTTTTATATCTCTCTTATAGAGCTCTTGGCCCTCAAACAATCCCATACCAAATATCAAAACATTCAATATCGAGAGACAATTTTCCATGAGTGCTTCAGAAAATTATATTTTAAAGGTGGTGAGTGATGGATTTAGAAGAAATACACAATAAACATGTGAGGTATATTTAAGGTGAATCTCACATTTAATGGAAAGAACAACATGTTAAGAAATTACGAATTCAATTGTTCTAATAGTTGTATCAGGTCATTAAATCATGCATCAAACAATAAAAATTTCCATACATTTAAATCCATGGAGACACCCTCTACATATCATTAAACACATGAAAAAATGACAAGAATTGGTCATACGTTCAAAGGAAATCACTTCAATATCATAAGCTATACAACACATAGTTACACTAAACACGTCATAAAACTTGATGCTCGAGATTTTATTAATGGTGATCAGATAGAAGAAGGAAAAAATGGAATGGTAGATTTACAAGAACACATGCACCAAAGAAACATAGAATGAAGCATAAGATAGAGGATGAATCTAATAAAGCATTCAACCTTAAAAACCTATTTGTGTCTAAGGGGATCCTTGTCAAACAAATTTGGTTATAAGAAACTCTTAAATTCTCCAAAGTGTCGACCTCTACAAAATGAATGCTCCTTTTCTTTTATCCTAACTCTTTTCTTTAAAACTTCTTCTTGATACTTATTACATCCCCTTGATTTCATAATACCACTATCTCTGTTGTTTCCAACAGTTCTTACAACTAGAAAAATTATGACACAAAATATTCCATAACAATTGATTTCACTGGGCTCACGAAGCACTACTTGACTCACCTTGTTTTCCCATAGGAAACTTGAGAAATTGACACATGTACTGCCATTTTCTTCCTATTGGGTAATCAATCTTATTCATATTTCATACCATGTCATCAATATTAGTGTACCTTTCATACGATGGTTGACGAATATGAGTAAAAACTCCTTTCAATTGTTGTAGGATCTCGATGTCTCTTGCAATCAATTCCATAACATATTGCTCGAACAAGACTCCAAATAAGTTATCAAATCATTTATCATAATTACTTTTATATTCTAGTAGTTATGTATGCATTTATTGAGAGTGAATATAGCCATCCCCCCCCAAGGGGGAGTTAATCCTAGAGTGATGAGACCCTTGAATATTATCTTGAATGAGGATACGTCATCTTCCATCTCATTCATCCTACTATCAACTTTCTAAAACTGTCTCCTTTTTGTTATAAATTTCTTATCATAAATGATGATATTGGTCTTATATTTAAAGTTCAGATCATGAAGTTGTCCTTTGGATCTCCCATTTAGGAGTTTGATGATCTCGTTAGCGAGGTCGGGATTATTTTCCAATTCAGTATTTACCTGAACTATGTCATTCTTGGTTGATTTAATCAACTCCATCTCATCTCCTACCAGAGAGAAGTGTGTCAAATTTTTATTTATTAGGTTGCCTATTTGATCCAAGATTACATATATAGTTTCCTTCAATGTTGGATTCCCTATAGATATTCTCTATAGTATTTCTATTCTTTTCATAGATTCAACTTTACCTGTATTCAACTTAGACATTGGTACTTCTCTATTTTTAACGTGTTCCTCTAGTTCTATAATATTATAATTCATGTTCCTCAATTGAGTGTTTAGGGAAGCTAACTCTATTTCTTTAATTCTGAGGTCAAACATCACTTTATCCAAAACCTCATCCACTTCTCTTGCCTTCTATGGAACTCTAGTTGAGTAAACCTGTTGATTCTTTAGAATTTTTTTTATATTTTTAATAACTCAAATTCCCTTCACATTTTCATATTCTCTTCATATTGTTCCTTCAATTGTAGGAACATGTTTTCCTTTTCTTTGAAACTATCCTATGACTATGGTTTTTGAACATGTTTAGCTTTAGTCATGTTGAACCTCTTCTTCAATGCTTTTATATCTCTGTATTTTTTTTTAAGTATATCTTCAAACACTTTTGGATATTTAGGATATGCACCCAAGGATATTAAAATCCTTTCCACCCTAGTTTTATTATCTTAGTAGTTATCTTTTCTTGCCTCAGCTGCTTGTATATTTTAAGTGAAATTTCCTTCATTTCCTTATCACTTGAAGAGGATTGCAAAAATCCTTGATACAACATATCACTGACTTGTTGATGAAAATCAACCAAGTAAGGAGATTTGATACCCTTTTTCTTAAACTTGATCTTATTCATTTTGTAGTCTACTGGAGAAAGTGGCTTATTTACCTTTTCCTCTAACAAAGATAGATTTAAGGTGCCTACTTTATGATATTCTTATATTATCAACCTTGTTGATGGATATTCTTCTCCTCTTGTAGAGGAATACAATTATCTCTAGGATTGTTTTTGTATGTCTTTATATCCTTATAGTGGGAGAAAATAGTGGGTGGATTCTCTGATATTCCCTCATCGATGGTTTCTTGTTGGATTGATCCTACTGATAACATGGCTATTGGAAAATTCTCAACAATAATGGGTGGACCCTCAGGTTATAATTATTCTGGAGTTATATGTAATATTCCTTTCAATTTACTTAGGACATTTGAAAATATTTCTTCATCTACTTTTTATTCTTGGTCCTCTAGGTCAAATCCTTTGATCTTCTTTCTCTGAGGTTGACATGTTGTTGATTCTGATTGAAGGTATGATATTGGATGTTTCAAGGATTTAACAACCATAACTAAATTGAATTGGGAGAACAAGACCAATGAGTCAGGGGCCTCTTTCTATAAAATTTATCTGATCTCTTCCCAAGATTCTATATTTGTTGTTTACTCTATTTCTCCCCTTGAATTATGTTTATAAGTGGATATTCTAGTTGAAATCACTCCATGTGGGTCCTGTACCCACTTGTCTTCTTTTTCAAAATCAAACAGGCTCAATAATTCTTCATCCTTAGAAAAAAAAATTCTTTTTTGTACCAAGAAGGGACCAACTTCATCTGGTAATGTAAAAGTAATTTCTTTCATATGTTGGCCAAATATGAAATGATCAGATAGAAACATGTTTCTACTATATTCTAGAGGCATTAATCTGGGTGCAAGGAAATATGGAAGTCTAAAAGGTTCCTGTGAGAAACCATAAACTATGATGAAAATATAGTATTGGGCCAGGTACCAATCTATGGTTTTGGTATCTTTACTCAATTGTAGTAGACACTTCATTTTTGGGAAAAATATTAGTGGAGGGGAACCACTAATGATGTTGTATATGGCCTTCATGCAATGATTGACATAATGGCTAAAACTCTAAATCTGATCCTACATTTTCACATTCTAAGGCCACTCAACTATCGAATTAAGATTCCCCTATTCATCTATGATTTCAACCCTTGAAATAATAATTATTCTGAGATAGTATGAGATAGACCAGGTATGATTGGTACACAAAGAATAAAGTATTATGGAAATTCTCTAATTGTATCTGAATGGATTCTTTTAACAATATGCAAAAGTCTAATCTCGGGGGAATCATTGCATCTGCATATAAGAGGAGGGAGAAAATCTCAAGAGAAATAGTATCCATAACCCTATCATGGTCCCAACCCAAGGCTTGACAAATGGCGATTATGGCATGTTGAATTTTTTGTGGGAAAATATCAGCTAGGATGTTGGTTGAGAGGGTTGTTAATAGAGAGTTGGGGCGTAAAAGGATTCCAAGTAAATTTTATTTATCATCCTAAGGAATCACCTGGTATGCGAACTAAAGTGTATGTTCTTGCACAAATTTAGGGGTTCTTCTAAGAAGAAGAGGATTTTTTCTAGGGCTTCTGGTGATCATTGAAAACAACCCATTGTTTATCTCTGCACAATGTCTTGCATTTGGGAGCTAGGTAATTGGCAGGGAACTAGTGAAATACATCGAGAGAATTGAATGGTTGTGGTATGTTGGAACAGATTAGGTTCAAATCCCATAAATTCATACAGCCTTGGTCGCATTTGGAATCTACCTGGGTGAGAATAATTACTTTAAGTAGGTCAGGACAAGACATAATTGGGTCAAAAATTTCATTATCTTCGTCAATTAGGGGTTCATCAATGTCAAGTATTTTCTTGGGAGGTTGAGGTTTCCTAGGGATTGATGTAGATTACATTTGGGAAGATGCAAAGAGATGAAGGCACAATGACCTGAAAAGGGATGGAAGGGTTATGACTTACCCTAGAATAAAATTGCATAGGTAGGATCCTGAAAGTATCTACTTGATATCCTCCTTTGTTTGAAAATGGTGAGTGTGTGTTTTGGAACTTTGGAATGAGTAATATTTTTTGGACCGAATAGATTTTATATTATTTGTTTTACTCTTTATATCACCATGCATTGCCTTCGATCCAGATGAAAAAATTTCAAAAAATCCCTAAAGCTCGAGAATTTGGGTGACATCATGCTAATGCCATCATGATCCCATGGAAACATGGAAATAGCTTGCCCATCCATGTTGTAAATGACGTGGTGTTGGTTGAGGTAGCTAGTCATTTAAGCTTGATGTTCTCATGATCATGACTGGCCATCCCTTTTGGTACGAAGGAGGGGATATGAAGTTAGCTCCAACTGGCACTAAATGAGAGTGCATGCGAGTACAGGATAGTAAATGGGGAGGTGGTTATAAAAAAAATGAAATATAGTTGTCATGACCTAGAGATAGTGGTTTGGATCATCATACCCTTGCAATGTGACACCATTCATTCTTCAACATGTGGCTCTCAAAACCACCATCACACCTCAATCGTGCACTAACACCCATGCACTTTTTTGGTGCAACATGCATCTTCAACCGTAGATCAGGCTCACTTGTTTCCATTGGATAATAAAGCCCACACCTTCACCAACACTTTCTCCTTAAACCTTGGTTATATGATAGTCTCATTTGAAAAAGGATTAATCCTTCTTTACGTGAGATAACCCCCTTTGCATACTCCCAATAAGCACCTAGGCAATTGATGTTGGAATATTCACCAATAATGAGAGCGGGGGTGAATCAATATTGAGAACCTTTTACCATTTTCAACCATAACATGTAAACATTAAGTGATCAACAATTCCATTCACTTATAATTTCATTTAACTTATCATAAAACTATAACCACAAATGCATAGTACACAAGATTTTAATGTGGAAACCCAGATGGGAGAAAACCACAAAACATTTTTTAATATATATCTTGAATATTGCATCCACATGAAGCACCAACTTCCAAACTTCTACAACACCAACTGGAAGAAGGAATCAACCCCCTATTTACAAGCTCCAACATGAAGGAAGCTACAAATCCCTAAGTTCTCCAAAATCAAATGGAAGGAGGCTCCAACATCCTAGCTTACATGATCCAACATGAAGGAATCTCCAACTCCCTAGATTCTCCAACACCAATTGGAAGTAGGCTCCAATCCCCTATTTTATAGGCTCCAACTTAAAGGAATATCCAACTTCCTAGATTCTCTATCACCAACTAGAAGGAGGCTCCAACCCCCTAGTTTTATGAGCACCTACTCAAAGGAATCTAAAACTCCCCTACAAGCGCGAACCTACCATTTGAAGACTCCAATCTTCCCTTGCACCACCCAACCTCCCAGAAATATAAATAAGAGACTCAACCTGTCACTATAATTGTCATTGATACTAATGCAACCTCATCATCAACCTGTCATTTATCATCATCATCAAGCTCTCACTGTTACTGATATTGATACATCATCATCATCATCATCCTGTCACTATTATTGTCACTGATACAAATAAATCATCATCATCAAAAATGGTTCAACCACATAAATCTTATGCCAAGATCACCAATAACATCCTCCAAATCATATGCCCAATATAATCAAGATATGCATCAAACTATGTATCAAATATTCCTCAAACATGTCCCATAACATCCATGATATGTACCAAAGAATAAACCCAAACTCTCCAAGACATGCCACAAACAATGTCCCAAAATATTCAAGATATACCTCAAGCGTGTACCAAACATCCAAGATATGCCTCAAACATTGTGCCAAGCATATGCATCAAACATGTACCAAAATATCTAAGATGTGAAACAAGCATAACCTATGATCCAAATTGTAAAACAAATAATGTGCCATGTCTCTCAAATCATATGTCCAAAATCACCAAGACATGCCTCTAGCCATGTG
>ML794411.1:189439-215276 GCA_009831015.1 Picea engelmannii | reverse complement strand
GAACGATGAGGAATATCCATCTATGAAGGTTTTTCATGTAGTTATTGTGTCCTTCATGTTAGAAAAATAGGTGTGCTTGTTTCACCATAGATAACATCTCAATATTGTCACCCAACCATAGGAAAAAATTCCACCCCCAAGCACCCTAACCTTGATAGACAGAATAATTCTAGAATAAAACCCTATAACCAATAGACAACCAAGGTAGTGTGACTCTCTCCAAAGCTAGCGTACCAATATAAAATTCCAAACCATAACCAAGGAGAAATTCCAGCCATAACCAAATACCAAGTCACCACTACAGCAACTGCAACTCTCCTCCAGTCATGCACACCACTTGTCCTTATGGAGTTGTGATATTGAGTGTGTCCAAATGAGCTCTAGAGCCCTCTATTTATACTAATCCAACTCACTTGACTGGGCCAACTTCTCTTCCTAGAGGCTAATAACTCAATATTAATTAATCTCTTGAGTTGACTTGTCTTCTAGGTTTATTATCCAACATTTTAAGGTTTCTTTTGCTTCTCAAAATATTCTAGTCTCATCAAAGGTTACATGTAGAGGTTAATACCTCTTTTAGCTACCAAAATATCAACATTCCCTCCTATATAGGGAGGTATTAAAGGAAATGGTGTTGATCACAAACAAACCATTCAACTGGTAGCAACAACATAGCCACATAGGTTATCTCATGATCACATCACGAGCACCATCACCACTATTAGTATCATTTGATAGCATCAACTGCATCATCTCTCGAGGCCATACTCCATCTGAGTATCGAGCATGATGCTTAAAAAGTCACTCACTCAACAAAGTGATACAAGGATCATTCTTATAATATCAACTTACATCCTAGAATAATGTGAGTCCTCCCATATGTTGAAATCCACCCTATGGGATACATAGACCATTCCTACAGGAATGACAGTCTCGACTATTGTCTAATCGGGTCAGATGTGCCATAGAAACTAGCCTCTACCCACATGCCTTAGAAAATATCGATCCTAAACCATTTTCCTAATAGGGCCAGAATATGTGCCTTAGGAAAATACCATTCCATGATATGTCAACAATCTCTCAACCTAGACCATTCTCCATAGAGAGAATGTCTGTCCACCAGCAATTTTTTCTGTCTAAACCATTCTCTTCCTGGAGAATGTCTATCCACCATCAAACTGACTATCCATCCAATAGGAAATCAATTCCAACACTAGTGGTAGTCTCCATGGCACTCAGATAGTAGCATAATACTGCTATAATACCATCCAATAGAACAAAACTATGTCTATCCATAGTAGTATACAACTATTATCTAGTGGTACAAAATCACTCCTAGTAGCACACAGATACTAACCAGTGACACACAATCACTACCAATGGATCACATCCACCACAGTAGCATACACCGATTGTACATAGACATACAGTCTCCACAACAATCATATCATCTGATATCAACCTGTATAAATAATATCATCATAAAAACTCAGTCATCTCAGCCATTCTTCCACTCACATCTGTAAGATCTAGAAGAACATCTACCCTCAGAAATTTAAACATCATCCATGGGATATCTATACTATTCTTCCCAAGAATAGAAGAATGATTGTCCCCGATTATGAAACTACAGCATTCAACCTAACTGGGCCATTCTTCCATCACTAATCACAGTGCAACCTGGAGAGAATGAGTCTATCATAGGGAATGATTATCCATGATTGTTGAACCTATACAATTCAACCTAACTGGTCCATTCTTCAAGAACTGATCACAATGTAACCTGGAGAGAATGAGTCTACCCTAGGGAATGATTTTTCGGACCATTTCCTACATAAATGACTGTCCTGCACCAACCTCCTATATTGGACTATTCTTCAAAATTGCTCACACTTGTGAACTTTGAAAGAATGACTTCCCGGAGAGGCAGACCATTCTTCTTGACCACTTCTGAGAGTGACTTCCAAGGAGAATTATTTTCCTATACTATTCCCCCACACTGGCCACAAGGTGAATCGCTATCTATGGTACTTCAACAATCTATCAGACCATTTTCATTACAAAAATGACTATCTTTTCTGGACCATTTTCCAAACTGGAAAATGATTGTCCTTCAGAAATCTTGGACCATTTTCTGGACTGGAAAGTGACTTCCAAACTTGTACCATTTTCCAAACTGAAAATGATTTTCCATCAAGAATCTTGGACTACTTTCTGGACTGGAAAGTGACTGTCCAACCTAGACCATTTTCCAAACTGGAAAATGAATTTCCATCGAGAAACTTGGACCACTTTATGGACTGGAAAGTGACTGTCCAACTTGGACCATTTTCCAAACTGGAAAATGACTTTCCATATATCAATAACATATCAATCCTCCCTCCCAACCTGGGGAGTAATCACTTCCCTTTCCAATAAGGAATTCATCTCTAAGAGTCCCAACTTTTCCCTTAAGTACACAAACATTTCATCTTGGACAAAGGATTTGCCAAAATATTTGTTATCTACTCATCAATGGAGATATATTGGAGAACCACTTTTTCCCTATAGAATTTATCACAAAAAAAATATTACTTGATCTCAATGTGCTTCGACCTGTCATGGAACATCGAGTTCTCTGAGAGCTTCACACAACTCTTATTATCACAATATATAATGGTTGAATCCAGGACCTGGTCAAACAGTCCAGAAACTAGCTTACAAATCCACACTGATTTCATACAACCATCACAAGTTGTAGTATACTTTGCTTTTGTAGTGCTGAGTGCAATTGACTTATGTTTCATGCTAGCCCATGATATCATGGAAAATGCCAAACTGAAACACAAATCAATTCCTTTGTTGTATGCACACCCTTCCCAATATGAATTGATAAATCCATGCAGATGTATGTCAAACGTCCCACAAAGACATTTCAAGGCATGCTTTGAAATTATTCAATTCTTATGGCTAGGTTCCACCTAGAAATATTTTCACAGCGAAGAAAATATCTACCTTAGTATTCTCCAAATACATCAATGATCCTTTCAATCGTTGATATAGGGATGGGTCTACTAGATTAGAGTCTCTCAACTTCTTCAAATATGTCATCACGTGAGTTTGGTATGGATTTGTAATCCATTATCCCAGACTTCTGAAGAACTATTTCGACACACTTCCTCTTTCATAGGAATTTTTCACCATGCTTCTTCTATACATGAGAGGCTCTACACCAAGTTTCTTGAATCCATACAAGGTCTTCTTCCATCTGCATTCATGGGTCTCTTCCTGGTATACCTCAAAATCTTGAGGTTTATCTACATATGCTTCTTCTTTGATTAATTTATTGAGAAGAATAGTCTTTACATATATCTGATGTAAAATCCAACCCATGGATACTGCAAGAAATATAATGGCTTATGTTAGCACTGGAAGTCACCCTCAGATTACATCGAAGGTAATCCCATTACCCATCAAAGTTTTTGGTGGATGTTGGTTTTATATGAGTGGAGGTCAATGGACAAAACTCAAAATATAAATGATGTTCAACACATAACTAGACAAGAAATGCACACGGAAGTGAGGGCCACATTAAATCCAGTCAGTAAATTGCGTTAAAGGGAGGGTAGACGAAAGAATTAGTGAGGGAGGTGAATGAGACTGTTATGGGCATCAGGCCTTCCAGTAGCTCTGAGAAGAAAAACCCAAACTCAAGAGAATTCTTGAGCTCACGTTCAGACACTGGAATATGTCCAAACAACATAGTTACAACCATAAAATGGTCAAACCTCCGTCAACCTAAAAATGCAACAACTCGATTGGATATTTCATGCCCGAGCCATCCAGTGTGAGAGGGAACAGAAACATCGGGAAATGAGTAAAAATGACCATGATACTGCTATAATCAAACCTCCATTATAACATTATAACGATCCTCGACTGGATCATCCATGCCCGAGTGTTTTAAACACATTTTATAGACAAAATGAAAAGAAACATGAAGTTGACTTCTATTAACATGAATGTCTCAAATCGATTACATAACCAAAGAATAGCTCTGGCATCACAAGCATTACAAAATTGGGAGCTCTACTCAACCAGTTGACCACCTTAATAAAAACTACTTATTTATACTCAAAACAGTCCCCAACTATCAGGAGTGTGATATAATCACTACATTCAAAGCATTATGTCCAAGCAGTATTCTGTCAAAGTGTGCATGTATCCCTCAGTCAGAAGCGAGCTCATATCGGCATATTTTTTACAGGGAAATTTGTCCATAGCGGTACCATGGGATGATGGTGCAGTCCCCACGGCCAAACCTTCCATGCCTTCCAATTACTGAGTGAGTTGAGGTTTCAACCACCAGTCCTTTCATTTATTAATTGAACCCTCGAGATCGAGATGAGGCTTAGTGCCTAGGAGGCAGCAATGTGCTACCTGGACTAAGTGCCACATGTCACTACCAAATACATTCCAAGTGTCATGACCAATGAGTGTGCCACATGTACATACTGATGAATACCACGTATCCTCTTAAAACGATGACTGAGACCTCCTTTGGGTCTACAGGCTCCGGGAAACTAAAAACTCAAACTTATTTTTCCTTGAAGAAAAACATCCAAAGTTAAGGATATGACAACGTTTGGCCTCCAGAGATTGACGGTTGAGATCCCTTCATGGCTCTATACTTCAGGGAAATCAAATCTCAAACCTCACCCTCTTCCATGCACTTTTACCCGGAGCTATAGATCTGGCGATGCACGTCCTCTTCAAACAACGAATCTATTCTTGTTTTGCAACTTTGACCCCTTCAACCAAATCAACTACCCTTATTCTCCCTTATCGATCAACTATTGAGAGCTACTTTAGGTATTTAGGTGTTTTGAAAGTGAAACATGAAAAACCCCACAGAGGAAAAACCCCCGAAGCGAAGGCCCTGTTGCCACGTGCTTCGACACTTCGGGACTTCGACCACTTCAAGACTTTGGGCGCTTTGGGCCTTCAGGAATTTGGGAGGAATTGCCACTAATATCGAAGACCCCCTATTGATATTGAGATAAATGGTCCACGATCATTGCGGGAGTTTGATCTTCGGCTCTTTAGAAGTTTTATGCACTTCTCACTTCGAAACTCCCAAAGCTCATTTCCCCGAATGCTTGGATCGGTTGCCACCTATCCCCCTCAAGATCAACGGCTCATGATTACTTTGGGGTTTTTCCCCAACACTATACTTCATGCAACTTTAAGGTTCTGAATGTCGGTGAGTCATTGATCTAAACTGCTCCAAGAATCTTCGCCACTGAAAGACTAAATTGCCTTCTGCTTGTGCTTCAAGCCCAAAATAGGTTGTTCTGAAAGCTAGGTTTTGATCTCAAGGTTGATACTTGTGCAAGAAAAGGAATGAGTCACTTTAATACCCTTATACAGTCTTATGCGATAACATTTGGCTCCACAAGGGATGGCATTCTCCCTGCGAGCTACCAAGAACGCATAGTTCTAGTGCCATAGTTGTTGGGTTATGGAGTCTAGCTCAAAACATTTCGCTGAAGGTTGACATGTACACTATTATATTTATAAAAGGAAAACAAAAACACATGCCCTAGAAGGATCTTATTTATGTACAATCCTATACTAATTGATCTTTACAAAGTGCTAGATGAAAGCAAACTTCCAACATAGCCACCCAGAATGTCTGGTGATAAATTTATTATCTTTACCGCAGCTGATCCTCAAAAATCTAGAGAAGTATGAAAGAAGAATGAGAACATCGATTGGAATGTTTCCCATACCCCCAAATGATGACAAGATGAATAATCCTAGAAGCTATAATGTTTTTTGAAAACACATCTCCATATATGACCCCACAGGGTCACAAAATTTACAATCAAGGGATCTCAACTGGTAAGAAATTACCTCCTATTCTTCATTGTTTCTCACCCATTGTTTGATGCTCTCAGAGTGTATAGGTGGGTGAAGAAATGATGCAGGTTGGTCAATCCCAGGTGATATTTTCTCATTTACAGGCTTTGGCCAAGAGATAAACTGCACATTTATCTCATACTTTTCATGTTGCTTTGTGTCTTCTGCAGGTCCAGGATGGTTCATTTCTACCCAATTCCTCTCCTCAATGAATAAAGGAAAAATATCTATAGTTTGGTCTTGTAAATCTTCCATATCCATATCGGAATCTGATTCATGGCTATCATACGCAGGCTTGTTGCGCCCTAAGTCAACAAAATGTAAGGTAGGGATCTACTCATTTACAAGCTCGGGACAAGAGGTAGACTACACATTTAGCTCTTCCATTTCTCCTTCATGGTTCTCCCAAGGATATGATTCATTATCATCATAAATAGGAACCAAGGAAAAGATCTGATCTTTGTTATCTTCGCTACTACCTTGTTGTTGTTCCAGATCTAATTCATATTCAATATCTCCATGATCGAAATCTGAAACATACTAACCGTCTTCTTGATTATGAACATGAAAATTTTCAAGATATGCTTTCATATGAAGCCCCTTGCTAGCCCTGATGTTATCTTCAACCTCTTCAGCATCTTCAAACAAGTGTATTAAAGATGGATATTTCCTCTCTCTCAGGAGAAGGACCAGCTCTGGATGTTGATACATGACATAGTACACCATGGAAACAGTCTATGTGGGTATGATATCCATAGGCATACTATGATAAACACTATAAAACCTCCTGTTGAAGATAGCCAAGCCTTCCTCTTCCCCTCTTCTCAAGTCATTAAACTCAAACCAATATTGATCTAGGGAATTTCTCTCACCCCAACACTTTAAAAATGCATGGCATAGCTCGGTCTAGAAGACAATAGAACGAGCTTCCAGACATTTAAACCACACAACATCTCCGGACAGGGATTGTGAGAACATCCTCATGGAAGCATCATCATGAACAATATCAAACTGATCGACAAAGCTCTCAAAGGCCTCCAAATGCCTCTCAACTATAATATGATCCTCTCTAGAAAACCGAGGAAGATAATCAAAGAAATAATGAGAATAAGGATGAAGGTCTTGCGGAAGCCTTAAAGGTTTAAACAACTTATTTATGATTTTAATTTGAAAACCAGTGGGATGATCATGAGGATTAACGAGTTCATGGCAAGGCTCAGCAAAATAACAGAGGGTAACAAGATTTGAGAAAGCTATGAATTATTTTCAACCTCCTCAGGGCTGCAAGGTTGATCAATTTCAAGAGGATATGCAATACAAATCTCACTTTTATGGATAGGCAGAGGTGAAGAAACGAGATCGGTATCTACAACAAAAGAAGAGGGCATGTTTTCTTCTTCCAAGGATGGATAAATAAAGGAAGGCATATTATCATCTAAATATACAAAGAAGAGGATAATCCTCTTTATATGTGAAGGGAAAGAGAGAAATTAGCTAATAAACAAGAACAAGATTTCATGAATAAATCTCATAAACTGATACCTAGTCTTCCCCTTCAGTATGGTCATATTTATGTCAACATGATATTCCCAAGTGGAGTCTTCGATAGTGGATTCGCTAGGTGCAAGTTGCAATCTTCAATGGTTCTGATGTCTGATGCACCTTTAGAATCAGAATCTTGTTGTTGTTCTTACCCAGAGAAATGTCTTCAATTCATTCCCCAGCAATGGCACCAAGAATGTTAGCACTGGAAGTCACCCTCAGATTGCATCGAAGGTAAGCCTAGTACCCATCAGATTTTTTGGTGGATGTTGGTTTTATATGAGTGGAGTTCAATGGACAAAACTCAAAATATGAATGATGTTCAACACAGAACTGGACAAGAAATTCATAGGGAAGTGAGGGCCACATTAACTTCACTGAGGGAAGACTTAGTGAGGGAGGTGAATGAGATTGATATGGGTATCAGGCCTTCTAGAAGCTCTGAGAAGAAAAACCCAAACTCAAGAGCATTCTTGAGCTCGAGTTCAGACACTGTAATATGTCCAAACTACACAATTACAGCCACAAAATGATCAAACATCCATCATCCTGCAAATGCAACAACTCGAATGGATCTTCCATGCCCGAGCCATCTAGTGTGAGAGGGAACAGAAACACTAGGAACTGAGTAAAACTGACCATGATACTGCTATAATCAAGCCTCCATTAGAACATCATAATGATCCTCGACTGGATCATCCATGCCCGAGTGTTTTAAACAGATTTTATAGACAAAATGAAAAGAAACAGGAAGTTGACTTCTATTAACATGAAAGTCTCAAATCAATTACATAACTAGAGAACAACTTTGGCATCACAACAATTAAAAAATTGGGAGCTCTGCTCAACCAGTTGACCACCTTAACAAAATATCAAATCTACTTATTTATACTCAAAACAATCCCCGACTATCAGAAGTGTGATCTGATCACTACATTCAAAGCATTGCGTCCGAGTAGTCTTCTGTTAGTGTGCATGTATCCCTCTATCAGATGCAAGCTCATATCAGCATGGTTTTTGCATGGAAATATGTCCACAGCAATACCACGGGCTGACGATTTAGTCCCCAAGGCTAGAGCTTCCATGCCTTCCAATTACTGAGTGACTCGAGGTTTCAACCACGATTCCTTTCATTTATTAACTGAACCCTCGAGATCATGATGAGGCTTAGTGCCTAGGTGACAACCATGTGTTTCTTGGACTGAGTGCCACATGTCACTGTCGAATAGGTGTCTATTGCCATGATCGACGAGTGTGCCACATGTCCATACTGATGACTTCCACGTATCCTCTTAAAACGATGACTGAGATCTCCTTCGGGTCTCCGGGCTCTGGGAAACTGAAAACTCAAAATTAATTTTTCCTTGAAGAAAAACATCTGGAGTAACGGATCTGACGACGTGTGGCCTCCATAGATTTATGGTTGAGATCTCTTCATGGCTCTGGACTTCGGGGAAATCAAATC
Source organism: Picea engelmannii (assembly GCA_009831015.1). Lineage (NCBI taxonomy): Eukaryota > Viridiplantae > Streptophyta > Pinopsida > Pinales > Pinaceae > Picea > Picea engelmannii. The sequence goes on along the minus strand of ML794411.1, from coordinate 206,368 downwards.
TCAAACCTTGCCCTCTTCCATGTGCTTTTACCTGGAGTTATAGATATGGCGACACGTGTCCTCTTCAATCAATGAATTTGTTCCTGTTTCGGGACTTTGACCCCTTCAACCAGATCAACAGCCCTTATGCTCCCTTCTCGATCAATGATCAAGAGCTACTTCGGGTCTTTGGGTGTTTTGAAAGTGAAACATGAAAAACCCTGCGGAGGAAAAACCCCTGAAATGAAGCATATGTTGCCACATACTTCGACACTTTAGGACTTCAGCCACTTTGGGACTTCAGGCACTTCGAGACATTGGGAGGCACTTCTGCTAAGATCAAAGACCCCTTATTGATTTTGAGATCAATGGTCCATGATTGCTGCAGGAGTTCAGGCTTCGTCTCTTAGGACATTTTATGCACTTCTCACTTCGAAACTCCTAAAGCTCATTTCCTTGAATGCTTGGATCGTCTGCCACCTATCCCCCTCAAGATCAATGGCTCATGCTTACTTCGGGGTTTTTCCCCGGTGTTATACTTCACGCAACTTTAAGGTTCTGAATGTCGGTGAGCCATTGATTTGAACTACTCCAGGAATCTTCGTCATTGAAAGAATAAACTACCTGTTGCTTGCACTTCAAGCCTAAAACAGACTATTCTGAAAGATGAGTTTTGAGCTCAAGGTTGATACCTGCACAAGCAAAGGACTGGGTCACTTTGTGACCCTTACATAGTCTTATGCGAAAACAACTTAGGTAGAGTTATATCTGGTTACTAGAACAAGTTTTCATCATAGTCTTCTCCCTCCTTCTAGGAGAACCCTCTAGCCTCAAATCTTGCCTTGTACCTATCAAAAAATCCATTTATAAATCTTCACAAATTCTTCAATGGACCATATCATTGAGGATTAGCTCCCTCCTAATCCGGGCTTCATGCATGAATGAAAAATATCTAGAACTTCCTTTTTTTTATTCTGAGATTGCATGTTTCTGGAATTATGCAATCAATTCCCTCTATCTGAGAGAGTCCATGCTTATGTCTGCTACATCTCTCTTTGATTTCTACAAAGTGACAACTTTCGTAAATAGTGTTCATGAAGGTTTGTCAACATATTTCACAAGGGTACCTGCCCGGAACAAGATAAGAAACAAAAGAAAGATCCAAGACAATATGTTTATGATAGGAAATGGAAACAAGAATAAGGACAAGGATAGAGGAAATTGCTACAATCCTGGAAAGGCATCTTCATGATAGCCTTCATGAAATAATCTTCCCGAGACAACAATAAAAACAGCTTTTCTAATACAACATATTTCATATAAATGATAGTTTCTTGTTATCATTACTAAGATGATCTTGTTCGAGAACAAGAACAAGAAATATCTCTTAGAGGAGGTGTTAGTTCATGCTTACAAATAAGTACACTGAGTAGTATAAGCTTACTAAGTACTTATAAATACTCACTTAAGTCAAAATAATAAAGATGTCAAAATTGAAATGCAAACCTGGAGTCTTACTAGGATTGCTTTTCTTCTCAGACAAGTATCCTTTCTGACCTATCTTTTAAACTTAAAACAATATGCTCTCTTGACAAAAAAAACTGAGTTAGAGAATACGATCTCAACCTTATAATATCTTTACTAAAGTTATCTTTTAGTTTTAACTTTGACTAGAAGATCATAATGCCATAACAACGAGAGACATATCAAGTCAAACCTGGAGAGTGTGTTGATATTTTGATTGCACTAAATCCAATATTACTTATTTTGAAAAGATCCCTTCTATGTTTCCTACAAACACACTCATGATAATGATACAAATTAAAAGAACACGTATGGGTACATACCTTTGTTACCCAACTGTGATGATAAACCTTAGAATGACTTTCCTGGACCAAAGGTTTAGCTTCTAAAGGATTGGTAAACCTCATAATGTTCCTTTTTGTAGATTTCTCTTGGGCACAACATACACTTTCTTCATGCTAGGTCTTTTGTCTTCATAACTTCTTTCCATTTAGACTTTTGACTGGTCAACCTTATATTTTGACTTGGTAAAACATTGACTTTGACCAAAATTCCAAACTTGACATCTTGGCTTGTTGAGAGTACCACGAGGTGCACTTGGCTAGGGCACACTAGTTTTTCCATGAATTAGGTCAAGAGATTCACTTAAGGTGCCTTAACATGAGTGTTAGGTTTTTTTTGCTGCAACAAAACTTTGACAGCAATTGAGCAAATCCTCCCAATCTACCTTCCATTGGTTAGACTTTCCAAAGATAGTGTGGGAGCATAACATGTTAGAAAAATAAGTGTGCTCATGTCATTGTAGACAATATCTCAATATTTTCACCCAACCATAGGCACAAATTCCACCCCAAAGAATCTTAACCTTTACAGACACAATAATTCTAGAAGCAACCCTATAACCAATAACCAACCAGGGTAGCGTGCCTATCTCCAGAGCTAACTTACCAAGAAGAAATTTCAAACCATAACCAAGAAGAAATTCCAACCATAACCAAAGACCAAGTCACCACTGCAACAGCTGGAGCTCTCCTCTAGTCATGCGCACCACTTGTCCTTATGCAGTTGTGAGAGTGAGTGTGTCCAAATGAGCTCTAGTTACCTCTATTTATACTGCTCCAACTCACCTAACTGTGCTGAATTCTCTTCCTAGAGGATAATAACTGAATATTAATTTTTCTCTTGAGCCGACTTGCCTTTTAGGGTTATTATCCAACATTTTAGGGTTTCTCTTACTTATTGAAATATTCTAGTCTCATCAAAGGTTACATGTAGAGGTTAATACCTCCCGCAGCTACCATAATATCAACACTCCATACTCGTAATTTTCCCTAATGATTTTTCTCCCCATGTCTTCTTTGCAATATGTCATGTAGATCAATGTGGGACTTCTTGTATATTCTTCCTTTCCTCTCCTCTAGGGCTTCTTGTCCATTGGTATTTCCTGGTGCAATCCACTGATGTATATTAAAATCATTCATCTCAAAGTTCCTTCATCACTTGAATTCAAGTCTTCATGGATTTTCATGTCTTCACTTAGCTAACATCAATGACATAACCATTCAATAATCTCTTCTTGACAATATAACTCCTTCTAACGATTTTTATCCCCATGTCTTGATGTTCCTCTCACAGATTACCTTCATGTGAATAGTTGGTCCCACCTATCAATATGCTTCTTTTTCTAAGTCATATGATTTACTGAACATTCCTCTTGATGAAAAATTCAACAAGTCCATCTACCTTTCTTCAATTCCTCTTGATCTCATGCTCTCATCCACTATCATGTATCTTCTTTGGTTCATTTCAAGTATTATCTTCTAGACCTGCCAACTATCTCATGAATTCATTATTGTCCATATGTCACAAAATTGTCCATGACTATGCTACTCATTGCACACAATGATGATTAATCTTCCACTTCAATTTTATGGGAGTTACCTTGAATCTACTGCAATTGATCACCACATATTCCTACTTCTCAAGTTGAATCAAATATGTCCACTAGTCTACTCTATATTCAAACCAAACTCTACAAGTCTACAACAAGTACACATTCTCAAATTTGTAATGAATATATCCCTTCTTTAATACATACTTGCAATCCTGTATACAATCATGAATCCATGACTCAAAAGTGTACCAACGATATTCCTTATAACTTCTAGATGACTTCTTCATACTTCCATGGGGATGTGTTCTAAAAACTACTTCTTAATCAACCAATATGTCATGAGACATTTTGTACCTCTATAATTAGACCATTTAGAATCTGCCTTCCCAAAATCTGTGAACACTTCATACTTCCTGAAAGATAGTTCTCTAATCTGTAATAGGTGTTGCTTAGACTCACCCTCTTCAATATTTACATTACTGGGAGTTTACAAGCTGAATGGCTTAGATCAATATATAAGGTTTCTCTGTCATGGGGTCATCATTTTGAGTTATGACATCTTCGTCTTTACTTGTAGATTCATCAGGATCTCGCACTTTTGTAAATCCAGTGAGTATGATATTTGAGGGTTCTTCATTCAATTATTTTTCTTGTTTTTAATTTCTTCTCCAAACCTTCTTGTATTGGATATCAGTTTTTTCCTTCATGGAAGACTTCATCATGATTCTACAATCACGAGCTATATGTCCATAGTTGTGGAATTTGTAACATTCAACAATGTAGGGGGGAACATAAACCTCTGCTGATTGAACATTTCTTCCATATGATCTACAATCTACAACTTTATATCCAAATTTATAACAAGTAAAACAATAACCAGGAAAGAAACTTTGATACATGGGAGCCAATGATCCTCTTTTTGATGTAGTCCTTCTGAATTCATGCCTTAACTAATCATGATCATCTTTTTTGTTGTTTCCTTCATAGTGAATGAAGCTTCTTTGATACTTGGAAGTAGAAAGTATTTTTCATTCATTCCTCTTTCACTCTTACTGACCATGATTCCTTCCTTTGAGAATGTCTGCATAGTTCTTAGCCTTATCTTCATTCTTCTTTTCCCGTAACCTGGAACACTTCTCTTCAACTTTCATTACCAGCTGTGTGGAGCTTCCTCTCTCTTCGACACTCTTGCTGGAATTGGAATTTTCATATTCTTTGCATGAGGCCTCACCAATATATCCAAGACCTGCTTTACTGAAGGGTGACCTTTGACAGCTGAGAATATCTTCTAGTACTTGAGATCTCTTCAATTTCTTGTTGAGCTTGTCAACATCAACCCTTAATGTGATGACTTCTTCTTCAATCTTCTAACAATATTCTTGTTTCTTCAAAATCAAGATATTCATTACTTATTCCGTTCACTTTTCTTCTTCAAGTTGGGTTTTCAAAGAGATGACTTCTTCTTCAAGTCTTATTTTTTGTTTATTAATGTAAGATTCCAAAGACTCGTTTATTTATTTCTTTTCTGCCAACTTGTTTTTGCATATTTATTAAAACCTTCTGGATTCTTCTAAATAGACCTTGAGATTTGTAATAATATGCTGGAATTTTTCAAAGTTTTTGTTGGGATTTTGAGAACTCTCGTTTAGCTTGATCAATTCTTCCTTCAGTGACTTATTCTTCTTCCTTTCTCTTTTTAGGTCACTTAAGGCATTGATTAGTTCTGCTTCAAGATATACTTCACCTTCTTCTTCTCAATCTTCTTCATCACTTTTCAATGCCATAAAGAGTACATTTTCTTATCCATTGTCACTATCATCATCCTCATCAGATGAGGAACTGTCTTATTTTGAGTAGAGGATTTTCTTGAAGAGTTTATTTTTGTTTCTTTTCTTGTCTCCTTTCTTAAATTTATTTTCTTTCTTGGGAACTTGTTCTTCATAACTTTATGAATTCTTAGCATAAGGTCATTTGGAAGAAAACTTGCCAATTTTACCACAATTAAAACACATTAAGGGAAGCTTACCCTTGTACTTGTCGGTTCCCCTCTTCAGCTTCCTTATGAAGTTGGCTATTTCTTCAACTTTATCTGACTCATATCTACAATTGAAACTTGAATTTGACTTTTACTTATTCTTTCTTGTCTTCTTGGATTCTTTGAAAGTTGCTTCCTCCTTGGATGGATTATCATGTTTTGTTCTCATTTCATAAGTTGTAAGTATTACATGTAGCTCATCCAATCTCAACGTAGAAATATTTTCTCTTTCTTCTAAGGATGAAATATTAGGGTCAAATCTCATTGGAAGAGACCTTGGTACCTTTTGAACAATTATTGGATATTTAATTTCTTCTCCCAATCCTTTTATGGCGTTCACTATTTCATCAACCCGTAGAAAATAAGATACAATATCTTCATATTCCTTCATTTTTAGTTGTTCAAATTGACCTTTATAAGTTTGAAGCTTGGGTCCTTTCACTTTGTCATATCCTTCGTAAATATTTTGAAGTTCTTCCCAAGAATCCTTTGTAGAAACATAATGCATAACCTTGACATATATTGAATCAACCAGGCCATTCAAAATAACATTTTTATCGTTTTGATTTTTTTCACTAAGATTCTTTCTATCTTTATCTGTTGGGGGAGTGGCAAGTTCCTTGTATCCATCTACTACTTTCCAGACATCAAATCCATATTCTTGAAAAAATGTTTTCAGCCTTCTGCTCCATAAGGCATAGTTATGACCATCAAACATTGGCCTTCTATTCTTAGTGCACTTCATAATCTACCTTCCAGTGGTTAGACTATTTTTGAAGAACCTGCTCTAATGCCAATTGTTGGAATATTCACCAATACTGAGGGGGGGTGAATCAATATTGAGCACGTTTTACCATTTTCAACCATAATATGTAAACATTAAGTTATGAACAATTCCATTCACTTATGATTGCATTTAACATGTCATAAACATATAACCACATATGCACGGTACACAAGAGTTTTACGTGGAAACCAAAATGGCAGAAAAACATAAAACACTTTTTAATGTATATCTTGAATGTTGCATCCATAGGAAGCACCAACTTCCAAACTTCTCCAACACCAACTAGAATGAGGATCCAATCCCCTACTTACAGGCTTTGAATCGAAGGAAGCTACAACTCCCTAAGTTCTCCAGCACTAAATGGAAAGAGGCTCAAGCCCCCTAGTTTACAGGCTCCAACTTGAAGGAATATACAACTCCCTAGATTTTCCAAAACCAACTAGAAGGAGACTCCAATCCCCCAGTTTATAGGCTCCAACCTGAAGGAAGCTCCAACTCCCTAGATTCTCCAACACCAATTGGAAGGAGGCTCCAACCCCCTAGTTTTATGAGCACCAACTCAAATGAAGTTGCAATTTCCCTACAAGTACCAACTTCCTATATGTAGACACCAATATTCACGTGCACCACCCAACCTCCTCAAAATATAAATAAGAGACTCAACCTGTCACTGTAATTGTCACTAATACTGATACATCATCATCAACAACATGTCATTATTTGTGTCACTGATCATCATCATCAACCTATCATTGTTATTGATACTAACACATCATCATGATCATCATGTCACTCTTATTGTCATTTATACTAATACATCATCATCATCAAAACGAGTTCAACCACATAAAGCTTATGCCAAGATAACCATTAACATCCTCCAAATCATATTCCCAATATCATCAATATATGCATCAAACCATGTATCAAATATGCCTCAAACATGTGCCATAACATCCATGATATGTACCAAAGCATAAACCCAAACTCTCCAAGACATTCCACAAACAATGTGACAAAATATCCAAGATATACCTCAAGCATGTACCAAACATCCAAGATATGCCTCAAACAATGTGTCAAGCATGTGCAAAACATATGTCTCAAACATGTACCAAAATCTCTAAGATGTGCAACAAGAAAAATCCATGATCTCCAAAATGTACAACAAATCATGTTCCATGTCTCTCAAATCATATGTCCAAAATCACCAATACATTCCTCTAGCCATGTGCCAAACACCTTCAAGATATTCCTCAAAGAATATTCTAAAACTCTCTAAGATATCGCCATCAAAACAAACATAAAGACATACCTTTAATCATGTAACAACCTTATGCATAAGATCTCAGACAATCAAAATTTCATCATCTTCAACATAAAGAAGATTTCTCCTTCTTCAACCTTTCCTTCAGCCTTGCTGGACAAAATTAGGAAAATAACGGGGTCTTACATGACGAGTCTTGTGCAACCTGTAGGGGCCTCACAAGATGTCCTATACCTGACCCGCAAGGGTTTCCTCAATCAGGGTTACCAAAAACCCTTCTCACATCTCCAGCTCCGAGACTTCCTTTCTTCACACTCCTTCTCTACTTCAGTTTCACCAAGAGATCACATTCTTGTTTTATGAAACTTTCTTGGTTATAATGAGAGGATATTTGATGGGTATTTATAATTTTTCAAGTACCTCCTTTACTTGACTTTGAATCGACCTGTAACTTCTTATTTGCAACAACTTTTCTCCTTTAATTAATTTTGGGGCCAACTTGTAACTTATTGTTGCAACTATTTAGGGGAATTTTAACCATACTTTAGGGATTAATATTTAAGAGGGTATAACTTCTCAACCATGAGGAACCACGTGGCATACCACCTACCATTGGAAATGACATGATGAGGACTATCCATCTATGAGGGTTTTGCATGTAGTTTTGATGTCCTTCATACTTGTTTTCTGCAATCAACTTCGGGGTTCATGACCATACCTCTAGTGCTTCTTAACCACTTAACCATACTTCCAAGGATTCTAGTAGACTTCTTCAAAGTGTCTTCTCATGAGTGACATCCTTAAATATATGCCATAAGGGGACCACTTTGGAAACTTCCTCAAATACACCATTACTTCTAGAGACTTACAAACTTGCTTCCAGGCTTCTTTTAGGGTTAACATCAATGATAACCAACTTTACAACATTGACATCAATGAAAACCAACTTTCCAACATTTAAAACTCAACCTTCGGTGCTTAGGGCCTAGTTTTCTGATAATTCTTTTGGGGATGTTTGAGTGTAGGCTGAATTCTCTCAATTTATGAGCTCTATAAACCTATCCTTAGCCTTTTGTTCTTAAATTTTGGCTTCATAATATCGATCAATGTGCATGATAATAACTGAACAAAATCCAGTTAAATAAGATGTGATAATAACTGAACAAAATCCAGTACTAACACCATGTGAATTTTTTTTCATGTATCACATCTTATTAACTTTTGGTGTGATATGGTTGAATACTTTTTTATATCACACAAAAAAATATTTGTGGCATGGGCACACCATATGTCACAGACCATTAAACATTATGTGTAATGTTTTTCATCCTTTAAAACTTTGGGATTGATGAAATACATTATATGTGTCGCAATGATATAAAAATTGTTGTGATGCACTGTATTGCATGGATATAAACTTTGTTGTGATGCATTATATTGTGGGGATGTGAAATTTGTATAACATGGATGTAAACTTTGTTGCAAGGTGATGAAGGAAAATTTTCCTTGGAAAAGAATAAAGAATTTCACTTAGAAGTTCCCTTTATCGAGACCAAGGAAATTTTACAGTAATGTGTTGTGTCATATGGAAAAATTATTTGCGGCGATGTACTATGTCACCATGGAAATAATATTTCGGGTGATGTGATATACCATGATGAAAATTGTTTTAAGCACGATACATGTTTCGATAATTTTGTATCGCAACAAAACAAATTTTAGTGTGACACATGTTTAGAGAATTTCGTATTGTGACAAAACAAATTTCAATCTGACATGGTGTAGGTAAGCAATGTTCTATGCAATGCAAAGAAGCAAGTTTTGCACAAGTTAGTTTTGCACAAGTTTTTGAATAATTTGTAAGGGGAAAAATTGAATCTCAAGTAAGAGGAAATATTAATGCCCAGTTTTTCGGAGCTTGGTGAGTTTTAAGGGAAATAACCAAAATAAGTTTCATGAGAGGCTTCAAAGTAAAGAAAACCAAGACACAACAAATTTCATCAAGGCCTGAAAATATAAAATAGAAGTAGGGGTCCCATGTTATTTTGATTTCATTAGATGCTAAAACTTAAAATAATTTAGAGGGGTTGTTGCTAGCTCATATGTGGGGCTACCTTTTATTGAGAAAATCTCCAATTACAACAACACTCTACAAAATTATTCTCTAGCCTCCTATCTCTTTAAATAGGAAACACTCTAACTACTTATGGTCTCTTCATTAATGAGTAGCAACTACCTAGTGGGCATTATTTTATAAAGATGACCCTTCTACATTAATTAACTATCCACTAATTGTCTACTAGGCCTTATTCAAAGAAAATGCGTGCATACATCTATTGACTAATTCTTGAGTACCCTAAAGTAGGGAGGTTAGGGTAGGACCCTAACAAACACTTCTTGTGAAGGAACCCCAAGAAAGACTGGATTAGGAGGCATCATTCACATAAATTATTATCATGTTAATAGATTTAAGGTTGGTCTAGGACAAGGCAACGGACTAACAACTTTATTGAACATGTTTCTCTAAGAACCCCCCTAAAATTGGTATCTCAACAAAGAACTATAAAACTTCAGGAATATGGGGATTTACTGATTGTTATAGAATAAATGAATAAGAAAAAAAGAATGGTAAACTTGATGTTAAGTTTAGTTTTCGTTGAATTTAAAAAATCTTTGCCTATTTTTAACTTAATCTCTTTCTCCCATGTATATTAAGAGCTAAAAGGGATGTAGATCTCCTCTCAAATAAGAAAAGGATTGAAAGAAAAAATATATATAAAAGAACTATAAGGAAAAGTAAGGATAGATACTTAAGCTTGCACAGTCACAAATTGTAATCTAGTCACTCAACATTGCATTAGCTATTTTAACTCTTCAAATTTTAGAGCGATAATGTAATCTAGCCACTTAATGTGGTATTGAGAATTGTAATTCTTCAAAAAGAGCATTAGGAATTGTAATTCATAAATATAGACACATTTGGAAATTATGATTACTCATTTACAAATTGTAATTATGGAACCCTGAAAGCATTGGAAACTTCAATGATAATTCTATTGTTTCAGTGGAGTGAATAATATAATTGAAATGTATAAAAAATAAATAAATAAGCCATCATTTCTTAGAACAATCGGGTAATTGCATTGATTTCAACAATGATATAATGTTTAGGAATCAAACAATTGCGTTAATTAGAAATTATATAATCAATAGGGTGCATTGATTTCAGTGATGATAAAATTAAAAATGATTTAGAGAAATCAAGTAATTGTATTAATTTCAACAATGACACAACCCAAAACAATAGTGTGTATTGATTTCCATGAAGATATAGTGAAAATTGATTTTTAACTTGATAAAGTAGTTGTATTAATTTTAGGAATGACATTACTCAAAACAATAGGGTGCATTGATTTCAATGATGGTACAATGAAAAATGATTTAGCACAATCAATTAACTACATTAATTTTAGTAATGAAATAATAAAAAACAATATGGTGCATTTCTTTTGGGTGACGATATAACGAAAAATGTTTAAATGCATTAATTGAATAAACGATGCCAATGAAATTGATTTGACGCATTGAGTTTTGCAGCAAGACTATGCAAATTATCAATTGAAATGACTTTAACAATAACACAATGCAAACCAATCTTAAGATACATACTATGATGTTGTCAAATATATTCTCAATTATTAGTTGAAGTCCACTACTTTCTTTTCTTGGAGAAAGTGACTACTAATAGTGGAAATCATGAGAGACGGGGTATGACCTTCATTACAATATCTATATCTAAAGTTAATAGTTTGAATGGTATTAAAAGCTGACTTCATTTGTCATATTAAAAGCTGACTTAAAAGATGGGAAAGCTAGCAAGTGTAGATAAAAGAAAAATGAAGATTGATTGAATTAGCCAATACTTAATCTATGTGTAATATATTATATGCATGGTATTACATTCTTACTATTCACCTTCTTTATCATTCATCATTGAACATTATTACTTTATTATTATTCATCTTAATCCCCTTATATTTTTGAAGTGACATTAGTGATAACACTCTCTAGATTATAGATGATATTTGATAAATTTTGAATGACCAAATTCATCTAAAACATATATAATAATGATATATATCTTAATTATGGATCTATCGACCACACTTAGACTTTCACTCTATTAGTAACAAGAAGGAAACCCATACACCCTTATACCATTATTCTTATCACTAGAATTACTTACTTTCTTTCTTTCTTTCTATTTAATCTAATCTTATCTTATCTTATGAAGACTCTCTTACTTTTAAAAAAATTAAATATTATTAATGGAAGCATGCTGAAGAATATCATTCCATTATTTATCCACTTTTAGCTTTTTCCTGTTCTGTTTTTGTTTACAGAAAATTGCTATCCACAAAATGTATTCAAAGCGACTCCACCTGCAAAAACAACATACGCACAGCAAGCATTACTCAGTTGAATATATATCTGAGACCCAGTTCAGAGAATGTTCCTGTCAAGATATATCGCAGCTACGTTTACTTCAATTAGTATGAGAAACATTAATGGAGTCGCTGTTGCAACTTTCAGCAAAGCTTATCGACTTTGGAATCTCCAAAACATAATGAAAGAAGTAGAGGATTGAGAAGAATGACAGCGATGGAAAGGTGTCAGATCCAGAGAACAATTTACAGGGCTTTCAGGCTGCTTCTTATCATGTGCTGTGACCTTAGAACGAATTTCGAATCTCCGAAAAATAATGAAGGAAGTAGAGGATTGAGATGAATGACAGCGAAGAAAGGTGTCAGATCCAGAGAACAATTTACAGGGCTTTCAAGCTGCTTTTTATCCTGTGCTGTGAACCTAGACGGAAGAAAGATCTCCGATTTGGAATGGTGGTACTTACAAAAGTACTTTGTACTTGTTCAGCGCGTTATCGATCATATTATTCGATCTGTGTACTTCTGAAACGCCAAAACTGATCTTCATGGATGGTGTGGACAGCAGATGCTCGTTGTATATCTTTCAAAACTACCTGTAACAGATCGACTTATTTAGAACATAACTGAAAGGCTTATTCAATCTATTTGCAGTGTTGTGAAAGGCAAAGCTGATCTGCACATATCATATGTATATCAGCTTGTTGTGTATATACTAACTATTGTTATCTGTCAAAGCTGCGCGCAACATATTAACTTATTTTATATATCTAAATTTGATAAAAAAAAATGGATTTTCTATCTCTGAATTTTTTTTTGATAAAAATGGATTTTGTATCTTTAGACAATTTTTCTATAGAAAATGGTTTTACCCTTAACTTGAAAATTTTCAAAATTTAGATTAATACAAAATTATATATAATAATAATGATTTTTATTATTATTAATATTATTATTTTATAAAAATTATTATTATTATTATTATTATTATAGAGAGATAGATAAAACCTTCTATGCAAATTTACAAGTGTTTAATAATTTATCATTTTAAAATTAAAGGTAATAACCTTATCTTGTTTTCTTTATAAAAGTTAGTATTTTTCTATTCAAAGAATGACTATTACTACTTACCTAATGTACAAAAATAAAATAAACAACATGGAAGACAAGAGGCTTTCTAAGATTGCATCAAACTGAAGCCAAAACAACTTATGGCTCAAGCACCAATGGCATTACAATGTCATGTCTTGGCTAAATGATTGGGGAATTGAGAAAGAGGTCACTATGCACAATATGATAATATTAAAAATATTATTAGGTCTAAATTTAAGAAAACATTGTGGTGTGATAAAGAATTAGAGGATAATAAGATATTATAAAGAGGTGATTAACCCTCATCTAAAAGATCAAAAGTATTCCTTTATCTTAATTAGTGCAAAGAAAGAAAATCATCAATACTAAAATAAGAATGAACTCTCACAAACTCCATAATTGCTAAAAATGATTATTTTAAAAATCAATCTCCTAATATTTAAAAAAAAAAAACCCACACACACACATATATATATATAACTTTTAAATTAACAACTTCCCAAATATATTATATTATAATAGTTAATTGAGTATACTATGATAGTCTTGATACATGATCTTGATATGATAATGATCACATTTCATTGAAATCAATTTAGTTTAGTCCATATTTAAAAAACTTTTAAAGAAATTATTGGTTTTCTTTAATAATTTGTTTTTATGATTGAAAATATTGTTGTTGTTGTTTTAATTTTCATAGTTTTAATGAGTTATCAAGTTGTGAAAATCCACTTTAGCAAGCTTGTTAGAGTTCATTTTTATTTTAACAATGTTGATTTTCTAAATTGGGGTTAATTACCTCTTTATAATACCTTAATTTTCTCTTATTATCTAGATTCATTCATTCACACCACAATTTCTGTAATGGAATCAATATTTTGTTTATGTCATCCCACTAAATCCTCAACTGATTTTGACTAGAATTTAAAGCAATGCTAGGAAGTCTCTTAGATTTCAGGTTAGATATCCAATGCATGCACATTAGGTACCTAATCATAGTTGCAGTGTTAATGTGTAGAAGACTAACTTTTAAAAGGAGTATTGGATAGAGTATTAGGAAATGGGAGAGGAAGAGTAGATATTATACTTACACACCAAAATTCTGCGTGAGCACTCTATTGAACAAAGAAATAGAGTACGAATAAATACATGAAGAATGTATCAAGATAGAAAACTACCTTGATCCACCAGTTGAGGAAATATATCAACCTCACACAAAACTAAGAAGCATCTAGTTGGAGAGAATCTCTCAAATCCGACTAGTTCCAACCACTTCCTACAACCTCGGAAACAAACTCTATGTAGAGACCAACTCTACATAATCATGATCAACAATCAGAACAACCTCAACTATGATCACAACAAAGACAAGTGGGAGTTACATATCCTAACACTCCCCCTTAATGATTACTTGTCTTTACCATCGTCAAGCCAGGTCTTCATCATCACCAAGTCTTCTGAAACAAAGGACCTCCTGATCAATAAAGTCTATGTTTGATACAACATAATACTTTCTTTTCGTACCTCGATCATGCATCACCAAACTTCCAAAGTCCATATAAAGAAACAATCATCCAATGGAATGCATGGGTCAATAGTCAATGCAACCACCAATTTAGTAGGATGTCCTTCAAGTACATGTTTTACTCAACCTCTTGATGAACTCCCCTTGAATGTAAAACTCATGGTTTCTAGGCACCTCCCAAAGTCCACTCATAGAGAATGCATCTGACCCATGACATTGCTCAGTCTAGGTGTTAAAGAAATCTATAATATAGGTTTCTACACTACAAATCAATAGGGATACATGACAAAGGGGTACATGCATGCCTAATCAGATCTTACATCGATATGCCATTTACATGTCAGATAGATATAGGTACATACATTACATACTCCATCTCATGGAGATACCAGGTACAAGTTCAAACATTTCAAGGACCAATACATCAAATCAATAAAAATTACATCATAGGATTGCCACAAACGTGTGACTCACATTAACATATGGTCATGCGTTTGTTTTATTCAAGACAATTCACACAATTTACCTTGTTTTTCCATGATCATTTCACTTATGTTGCTTCTACACAACTGATGCTTCCACATGACTGCTATTGTCACCATCTTCCCTTGGAATAAACTCTCTACTATTATCCAGAACAACATCTATGTTCTTCTTTCTTACCATTCCAACTCAAACTTATGTTTGTCATCAAATCATGGTTTCTCCAGTGACAACAATGCAACTCGATTCCATTGCACGACTAAAATAATGTTCATGCTCCTCTATTCACTTATAGAATTTTGATCTCATACCAGTTGGGAACCAACCATACCTTTGGGCCAAACATTGGTACCATGACTATAAGGATTGAGAAATTGGTCATCCAAGTCAATCTTACATCAAGTCATAAACAATTTGCCATCAATACACAATTAGGGGTAAGATGTAGCTAAACCTTCCTTTCCAACTACCACAGCTTTTACCAAACACACTAAGGAATGATCTTACATTACAAGATATTGTCAAGTAGGACTTCAACTCATCAACAAGAGATAAAAAAAAACACAACATGAATATAGTCTTCCTCTGTTCACATATTGAGCACCTTTCAGCACCTTTTCTTTGTTATGGGTATCTTGATTTAGTGATTTTCTTGGATATCCTTTCTTTCCCTGTAAATTATAGCGAATTCTAAAAAAATAACTTCACCCTAATAATATTGAGGTCACTAATCTGAGAATTCTAAAAAAATAACTTCACCCTAATAATATTGAGGTCACTAATCTCAATATATTCATTAAACTCCGAGACACTTTCAACATAAAAAACTAACAGAGAAATAAAACATGTACAAGCAATCATTTACAAGGTTAACCATGCTTCTGATTTCAAGACACCATTAAAAATTTTTGAATCTTTTTTATTATTTTCTTTCTTGCACATCTCTTTTGATAGGAAAATGACATACAACTTCTCAAATGAGGGAACTGTTTCTCTACATGCAACACTACTTACAAACATTTCATAATCATTAGAGAAACCATTTAAAGCAATAAAAACCATTTCTTCATTTGATATTGTATCACCCGCATCATGTAGTTGACCCTGAATCTCTTTGATCATGTCAACATAAAAAGATACTCTCCTTCGTCCATCTTTCACGTGTTCAACTTCTGAGGAACATCCTCTATGACATGCTCGAAGACTCAAACAAGGATTTCAACTTGTCCCATAATTCTTTGGTTGTCTTGCAGTCTAACACATGTACAACCAAAGATGATCTCAAGTTAATTGAGATAATCATTCGAGCCTGTATATCCATTTTTTTCCACTTGGCTTGATCATTGGCATCTATCAATTTTGGGTCCTTTCCATCAACTATGGAAATACTTCTCGTTCATTCAAGATGAGCTCCATAAAGTACTTCCAAGCAGAGTAATTGGAAGTGCCTTTCAATTTTTCAGAATCGCTTAGTTTAAAGTTGTCCATATCAGAAAATGGAAGATAACAACTAGCAAAACTTTTGATTGGTTCACACATTAAACCAGGATTCACAATTTAATACCCACAAAATCATAAGGAAAAGCAATTAATGGCTTACTTTTCACACTTCTTCCCTTTCAAAGACACACTGTATCTTCTAGTTTTCTAGGCCATCTCCTACTAGCTTTGTTGGCAGCTTCTCCAATAAGACGCAGGTTGTCTCCTGCTAGATTTCTTGGAAGATTCTTCAATCACAGGCATGGCGTCTCCTGCTAGCTTTGTTGGCAGCTTCTTCAGGCACAAGTAACGTTCCCTTCTTCTTCATGGAACTGATTTGGTCAACTCTCCATGAGCAACGACTAGACATACAAAGACACCACATCACTTGTGAAATAGATCACTCTCCTACTCGTCGCCTT
>ML794411.1:169741-189260 GCA_009831015.1 Picea engelmannii | reverse complement strand
TCTCTACAACCACACGTGAGCCTCAACACAACTCGTATGACAGACTACAACAACGGATTCACATGTTCTTGTGCTCTGATACCATATTGGAAAATGGGAAAGAGATTAGATATTATACTTACACACCAAAATTGCATGTGAACATTCCATTGAACAAAGACATCGAGTACAAATAAATAAATGAAGAATGTATCAAGATAGAAAACTATCTTGATCCATTGGTCGAGGAAATATCTCAATTTCACACCAAACTAGGAAGCATCTAGTTGGAAAGAATTTCTCAAATTCCACTAGTTCTAACCACTTCCTACAACTTAAGAAATAAAATCTACCTAGAGACCAACTTTTCCTAATCATGACCAATAATCATAACAACCTCAACTGTTATCTGAACAAAGACAAGTTAGAGATACATATCCAAACATATAGTGCATTTTGTTTATTCTTAATATTATAAATTATAAATTTTTTAAAGATGTTATAGCCCTAAACTTTATGTTTATAAAAGAAAATTGAAGTATAAACTCTCTAGAGATGTTACATCCTTAAACTTCATATCTATCGAAGATAACAAGAGTTGAAAGAGAAATTCATGTTTTTCCTATAATTAAAAGGAAATTTGTTGATTTACATTGTTTTGAATGTTATAATTCTCCAAATAAACCTTTTTTTTTATAAAGCAACTTTAATTTATTATTTCTATATACCAACTTAAATAATATTTTTGGATTTACAATAAATAATAATATTGTATTTGTAAATTGTGTTTATTGATAAGCACTGTGTACATAGTTTTCGAAACTTCCAACATTCCAAGTGGACACTCCACCCATCCACCCATCACGAGGGACAACAAAAAGCTCTAAAGTAAGAAAATAGTGCCGATGATTAGTGTTAGCACTAGAAGTCACCCTCGGATTGCATCGAAGGTAAGCCCAGTACCCATCAGAGTTTTACGTCACGGGTTGGTTTTAAAGAGGTCAAAAGGGTGCAGGCTCAAGACAATATTGTTTTAACTCAGAAAACAGGGACCGACATGTACAACCAGGTGAGGTCCTGATCAACTTCAGTCAGTAAGTTGAGCTTAAGTGTGAGCAGAGGGAAGACTTGGTGAGAGAGGTGAAAGAGACTACTATAGGCATCAAGCCTTCCAGCAGCTCGGAGAGGAAAAGCTCAAACTCAAGAGAAATCTTGAGATCAAACTTCAGAAACTGAAATATGGTGCAAGAAACACAGTCACAACAATAGAATAGTCAAACCTCCATTACCCTGCAACTGCAACAACTCGACTAGATCATCCATGCCCAAGCCATTCAATGTAAAAAGAGAAAATATAACACAAGAAACTGATTAAAACTGGTGAAGATACTACTGTGATCGAACCTACATCACAACAACATGACTACCCTCGACTGGATCATCCATGCCCGAGTGTTCTAACACAACTATTACAGAGAAATGAAAAGGAAGTTGACTTTCATTAAACAAGAAGTCACAAATATAGATACATAACCAGAAGAACCAAAGCTTCATAAAAACTTTACAATACGAGATCCTAGCTCAACCATCGATGACCTTAACAAAATATCAAAACTATCTATTTATACTCAGAACAATTATCCATCGCCAAGAGCTTAACCTGGCCACTACAATCAAAGATTTGCGTCGGTCAGTTCTTATGTTGGATCGAACGCGCAGCCCTCTGTCAGACGCGAGCTCAGATCGGCATGGGTCTGCAGGGAAATCTGCTCGCAGGGGTACCATGGCCTGACGGTTCAATCCCCATGGCCGGACTTTCCATACCTTCCATTTATGGGGTGAGCCGAGGTTTCAACCACCAAACCTACCTTTCATTTACTGCTCTTTCCTCGGAGACTAAACGAGACTTAATGCTTAGGGGGTGGCCACGTGCTGCTCTCGGATAGGATGCCATATAAACATGTGATTGCAAGGCCGCTCAGAGGTGGTTTAGGTTCAGACCACTTTTGGGCCCGCAATCCATCATCTTCCACCATGTATCCTCTTAAATCAATGGCTAATATCCCTTCGGGTCTCCGGGCTCCGGGAAAATCAAAACTCAAATCTCCCTTTTTCCCCTTCGCTTTCCCCCTGAGTTCTAGATCTGGTGTCGTATGTCTGTCTAATGAGAGTGCCACGTGCTTCAGCACTTCGGGACCTCGGCACTTCGGGTCTTCAAGAGTTCGGTAATTCGAGAACTTGGCATGTTTATCATTTCAAAACTCCTAAAGTAAAAAATCCCAGAGTGACAGATCTAATGATGCGTGGCAGTCTGGATTCGGATGATCGAGATCTACTTCGGGACTTCAAGACTTCGACGCTTTTGAATGTGAAACATGAAGAGCTTCTCGAAGGAAAATTCCCTAAGTGAGAGATTGGTTGTCGTGTGTCCCTGCTGACGGATGGTCCAAACTCACTTCTGGACTTTGGGCTTCATCCCTTCGAAAGTTTTATACAGTTCCTACTATCAAAACTCCCGAAGCTTATTTTACCGAACACTTGGATCAGACGCCACATGCTCCCTTCAATATCAACAACTCATCTTGCTTTGGGCTTCGGCTCTTTTCATGGCACTATACTTCATGAAATTCCGAAACTTTGACTACCCGGGGGCCGCTAATCTGATCCCCACAGGGGATCTCCACTGTTGCAAAACTAAGCCCTCCTGTTTGTATTTTAAGCCCGAAATGAGATCCTCTGCATGTTGTGCTCGGACGCTTCCTATGCAGACCATGGACTTGGACGACCTGCTACCCTTGACAACTATATGTGATAACAATTAGTATCTAAATAAATGGAAAGGAAAGTGATCGTTGAGAAGGAGTTAGGTAAGGGATTAATTAATAAAGTAAAAAATGACCCTTGAGATAAAGAATAAAAAGATGAAAAAATAATAAGGGATTAAGATAGTCATGAGAATGGAAAAATAATACGTGGGTGGATATGAAATAAATCTAATATTACTAGATAATGAGAAAAAGGTGACTTAGGATTAAGAATTTTTTTTTTTTTTTGGATAAGTACAAAAAGATAAGATAATTAGAAATAATAAAGTGGACTAGTAAAGAATGTATATAGTGAAGTTAGGTTAATATTGAATTGGTTGGAAGGGTAGTATTATACTAGAAGTTAAGAATAAAAGAAAATGTGATAAAGGGTAAGAGGAAAAAGGAGATAAATCTCATTATTAATATCGAAATTAAGGTGTTAAAGACAAGATGGAAAAGTACAATTTAAGGAGGAGATTGATAATAGTATTATATATAGTATTAAAATATATAATATTGTGAAAGAACCAATAATGACATTAGTGAAGGTACGTTAAAAATGAAAAGAAAGGGGAAGGCCAAGACAATGTACTAAGATATATTAATACCATATAAAATAATAAATGGTATGTAAATGAAAGAAAGAAATAAAAGAGAACTAGTATATAATCCTTGAGTAACTAGAGAGAGAAGAGAAGTATTTAACTTGAAGAGAAGGTTAAGAAGGAAGAGACCATTAGAAAGCTCATTGAGCTTGAATTAGTCAAATTAATAAAGGAAAGGATGAAAATATTAGAATAAAAAGATATGGAATTAATATAATGAAGTTAATGAAATGATGAAGATAATAAAGGCATTGAGAAAGAATGAAAAATGTAAATATGTAAAAACTTGGATAAGCTGAAGATAGAGGAATTATAAAGAATATGGGGGGGGAGCGAGGGTGAATGGAGAGAGAACAGGAGAGGAGATGATGATCTATAATGGAATTCTATTGATCAAGGTGGTGAATGGTGGGTTTCCAAGATTGGCTAAGTTTGTAGTCGTCTTTGCGGTTAAAATTATTAGGATTTTTTTCTATTTCAAGAGCTTCTCGAATAAGTTGGGTGGAGTAGTGAGGGGTTGAGGCTAGAATTTTAGTTTGGTCAAAGAAAATGAGATATTTAGAATCAAATGAATGTTTGATGATGGTTGATTTGGAGGTTCGGTTATGGGTTGTATCAACTATATGTTCTTTAAGACAGGTTTTGAAGGATCTCCCAGTTTGGCCTATGTAATATTTTACATAGGAGTAATGGATTTGGTAAACTTTTGGGCCTAACATCAAATCAACTTTGTCTTTATCAGTTCTAAAGAGTTGTTTGCGGGTTTTGTATGGTTTGCACAAAGTTTTTATATTCTTTTTGGCCAAGAGTTTTGAGATCAAGTCAACGGTCCCGTGGATGTAGGGAAGGGAGATGAGAGCACTAGGAGGGGAGGAGGGAGATGGCAGTGAGTTTGGTTTAGGTTTGGTGGCAGAGCGAAAGGCCTGGTTTATTTGGGAAACCAAGTAACCATTACATAGAAGGGCTTTGGTTAGGTGGGGTTTTTCTTATGCAAGAAATTGGGGGGCAAAAATGTAGAGGGAAAGAGTAGCTATTGTTTTGAGGACCGTGTATTTTCGGGCAGGATGGTGGTGGGAACTAGCATTGAGGTATCTATCAGTGTGTGTCTTCTTTCTGTAAACCTGGTGGGTAAGGGAGCCATCATGAAGTCAAGAAATAAGGACATCCAGAAAGGGGAGGGAGTTGTCCTTTTGGGTTTCCATAGTGAATTGTATGTGAGGGAAAATTTTGTTGAGGTGGTTAAAGAAAGAGACAAGGTTGGAGTGGCCATGAGGCCAAACAACGAAAGTGTCATCTACAAACCTAAACCAACATTTGGGTTTGAAATGAAAATTGTTTAAGGAAAAGGATTCAAAATGTTCCATGAAAATGTTGGCGACAATATGCGATAAAGATGATCCTATGGATGTACCTTCAGTTTGTTCATAGCTCACCCCTTTGAAGGTGAAGAAGGTGGAGGATAGACAGATCTCGATGAGGTTGAGGGTTTCAGGATCAACGGGTTTGGAAATTAGGGTGAGGGATTCAGACACTGGGATTTTGGTAAATAAGGAAACAACATCAAAATTGACCATAAGGTCTTGGTCATCAAGGTGAAGATGGCAAGTTTTATGAATGAAGTTTGTGGAGTCTTTGATAAAAGATGAGGTTTTGCTAACAAAGGATTGAAGCTTTTCAACAAGGTATCGTTCTAGGGCATAAGTGAGGTCTCCAATGACACTTACAATAGGTCAAAGACCATATATTAATTTTAGGTTGACCATATATTTTATTTTTCATATTTTTTATATTTTTTATCAATTTAAATAATCAATATTAAATGTTTATTGAAAACAAATTTTATTATAATTTTAAATTTATAAAAAAAAAAATATTTTTTTATTATTTTTATTTATATTATTAAAATTGTGATTTCAATTTCTCAACTTTCTCAAAACACTATTTAGGAACTCATTCTCAATATTTAGGATCTCATGCGGGGAATCATGATGGCCAGATCTCATATATAAATGTTTGAAACTAGATTTATTTTTTACAAAGTTAAATGGGAATTTAGTTTTTAATATTTAGATATTCTTGGAAGTTAAAAGTTTGAATTAATAATGTAATAATTTAAAATTAGTTGTATTTGTAAAAGTTTTTTTTTTAAGGTGAAAAATTCTATTATAATTCAGTTGGAAGGATATTCATTACTTTTGTTATATTTTTTATTTTATTTTAGGTGGTTAATATATTTCCTTATATTTGAAGAGTACTAGTTCTTTTTAGATTTTGTGTGTTTAAGATATTTCAGATTCCCTTATGTACCAAGAGGATGAGCTCTTTCTAGATTTTGTGTGCTTAACATATTTCAAATTTCCTTATATGTCAAGAGGATGAGTTCTTAACCAATTAAAAATAGTTTAAGGTCTTACTACTAAACAAAAAGTTTTTGATAGTCTAAATATTCTCAAGAAAAGTAGTATCCATTATGGTCATCATTAAAACTACTTCTAATAGTGTTCTATTCATTTTAATAACATTTAATCTTAATCCCAAATACCACCTTTGTTGCATTTTAACCTCTTACCTAAGAAAAAATCATAAAAATAATATTTCATATTTATAAAATCTATTTCAATTCTATATATATATGTTTTAAGTATAAAAAAAATTATAATTTAATTTTCCTTTTCAAGGATTAATAAATCTTAAATCTAAATAGAGAAGTAAAATAAATCTACCTAAATATTATTACACCAAATCAAAGTTCACATAAAATTCCTCATGGAATGGTTTTCATAAATTCTGTATTAGCTATAAAGATAAATAGTTTAAATTAAAATACATTATCTACGAGGAATACTTTCATTCAGTCCTTCATTTATTCTCTTTTCTATTTGGCCTATTTTGTTTATAGAAAATTGCTATCCCAAACAAATATTCAAAGTGACTCCACATGCAAAAACCATATTGGCACTGAAAGCACCTGCTGAGTATGAATGACATCTGTGTGTACTTACATTATTGCGAGAACCATTAATGGAGTGGCTGCTGAAACTTTAGCGAAGCTTATCGACTTTGGAATCTCCAGAAAATAATTGAAAGAAGCAGAGGATTGAAATGAATGACAGCGAAGGAAAAGTGGCAGATCCAGAGAACAATTTGCAGGGCTTTCAGACATGTGATTACATTAGAACAAAGAAAGAAATCTGATTTGGGAAGGTGGTACTTATAAAAATACGATGTACTTGTGAAGCGCATCAATGTCCTGTGAAAGCCAAAGCTGTTATATATATATATATATATATATATATATATATATATATCAAAGTTGCACGTACAGATTCACTGCATTGTACAACCCTCCTTATCCACCTTCAGAGAAGTGTTGGAGTCGATAATTACCTAGAGGTCAAAACATATTATCTAAGCCAATTTTAAATGCAGGTTTAGCAGGTTGTATGATAGGTACTCTAAATTGGATGTGGCTTTCCTGATTTCACTATGGATGAGAGCCATATACCAAGTCTAACAAATGTTGAGTTATTGCATCTATTCCTTATACGATGGTTAATAATCATGAACCTAGGAAATACTCTAGGTTAGTCTTCTATATATTTTTCAATTTTTCAGAAATTTTTGCAATTTATGTCTTTGCAATTTTTCAGAAAATCCAAGTGAGTTAGTCTTCTATATATTTTAACCCTCAATTTCCCCAAACCAGTATTTAATCATGGAATTCCCTTCCATACAGGGATGCTATTTTTTCTTTCATATTTCTATGGAGGAAACAATTTTTAGAGTTTCTTTGGGTTATTTCAATCCTAAAACAACAAAACTAACAGAAACAGAGCAGAAAGTGTTTTATTTTCTGCATATAATCTTTGCTATGTGCTTTATGTGAGATCAACAAATCTGAAACATAGAGAAATGTTGCATTTTCAAAGTAAGTGTTTTATTTTCTGCATATAATCTTTGCTCTGTGTTTTATGTGGGATCAACAAATCTGAAACATAGAGAAATGTTGCATTTTCAAAGTAAGTGTTTTATTTTCTGCATATAATCTTTGCTCTGTGCTTTATGTGAGATCAACAAATCTGAAACATAGAGAAATGTTGCATTTTCAAAGTAAGTGTTTTATTTTCTGCATATAATCTTTTCTCTGTGCTTTATGTGAGATCAACAAATCTGAAACATAGAGAAATGTTGCATTTCTAAAATAAATGTTTTATTTTTTGTATATAATCTTTGCTCTGTGCTTTATGTGAGATCAACAAATCTGAAACATAGAGAAATGTTGCATTTCTAAAGTAAGTGTTTTATTTTTTGTATATAATCTTTGCTCTGTGCTTTATGTGAGATCAACAAATCTGAAACATAGAGAAATGTTGCATTTTCAAAGTAAGCTAACCACATCTAACCCCATCACTATTAAGATTCAAAAATTATTTTTCAAAATTTTGTTTGTTTTTGTGTGAAATCATGTTGAATTTTTTTCCATTAAAAAAGAAGGGTTTTTCTGGTAAGAACACACTTCAAGGAAAATACTAAAAGAAAAAGAAAAACAAACACTCAATCAAATTTGTAAGTTTTTCTTTTAAGTTACTTTTTGAAAAAATTCATGAGTTATCTAATACATTTATTGTAAGGTGCATTTCAATAATTTATAAAAAAACTTGAAATTGTAAAAGTGATTCTCATTTATTTATAAAAGTGGGTCACTTCATAAGTAACTTATTTGAAAAGTGAACCTATAGGAAAATTTAGAGAATGAAAGGAATGTTTCTTTTTTTGGACCAAGCCATCTCATTGTGCATCCATCACCATGTGAGCAAACCTCTCCCTACCAAGTGACACTTTGGTTTTAGTGTATTCCTTGTTTTTAAAAAGGGGGGCATAAATGCCACATATGTCATTTTTTTAAATATCCTATTCTTTTGAGAGCTTTTCATTGAGAGAGACAGTTTCATATTTTGAATCCATATTACCTATAAATTTTAATATGGCTACTCCAAGTGATATTTTTCTTACCATTACCAACTACTTCTCATGGAAATCCCTTATGGAGGTTGTACTAAGAAGTAAAGGATTGTACTAGATTACCTTGGGAAAAGAAAATGACCCCATTGATGTTGAAAATAAATCCAAATGGAATAATAAGAATTATGAAGCACGTGGACTAATCATAACATTCATTTCTCCTAATTTAAGATTCAACGTCAAGGAATTGATGACCTAGATGAAACTTGTGCTAAGCTATAAGCTATATTTGGAAAATACAATGTGATTCAAGCCCACCATATTGAAAATAAATTAATGAATTTAAGTCCCAATGATTTCCCTTTCATTCAATATTATTTATCTCAGTTAAAAGCACTTGTAATTTTACTTAAAGAGTGTAAAATAGATCTAAAGGATGACCAATGCATATATGTTATTCTCTCTAATATTTGTAGTTCATATTGTATATTTGCATCTACCTTTCATGCCACCAGAGAAACTCTAGGGGGTGCTTACCAAGCTCCCACTCTTGAATCTTTTTGGGATTCTCTGATTAGAGAGAAAGATAAGTTCTTGCAACTTGAAGTGATCAACACTGTAGGTACATCTAGAAAATTCTTAGTGCCCTAAAAAAAAGACAAAACCAAACATACAAACAACCAACATTCTCACAACAACAAGAGACTTAAGGGTCCAAAACACTCTCATCCAGCTTCTACTTCCAATGGTGACAAAGGATTAAAATAAAAAAGTAAGAAGACTAATAAGAATTGCATTTGTGTTGGCAAGATGGTCATCTGAAGTCTAAATGTTTTAAAAAGGATGGAAGCCTTAGAAGTAGAAATGAAGAAGAACAACATCAATCTTGATTCTTCTTCTTTTAATTATTCTTCTCATGTACATGCACTTTATGCTTCTGGTTTTTCCTTCAATGCAACATCTACTTCTTCTTATTATGAGTGGCTTATTGATTCTGGAGCATATTATCATATGGCTAAGGATAAAGCTATTTTTTGTGATATTAATGAATGTAACACCAAAAAAATATGTGTTGGTGATGATATATCTCTTAGTGTTGTAGGTTCTAGAAACAATGAGGTAAATAATTGTCATTTCAATGATGTATTATGTGATCCAAGTATTTCCTACAACATTATATAAGTACATCAAATCACTCATTCATGTGAAGGTAAAACCATAGAGTTTTCACCTCACCAAGTTGTAATCAAGTATTTAAAATATCCTAACCATGTCCTAACAACTAGAATTGTTGATGATATTACTAGGTTGTGCAAATTTGAAAATTTTGGGTGATCATATTTTTTATCAATGTTTGTTGCTCATAGTGGTGACTTAAGCACACTTTGGCATGAGAGGTTTGGTCATCTAAACTTTCACTCATTGTAGCAACTGTGTAATCAAAATATGGTGATTGGTCATCCTCTCATTTCTTGCATAGATGGTGTTTATGTCAGTTGTGTTCTTGAAAAACATCATCGGGACAATTTTGACCAGCATGCCCCATCCCCTCTACAACTTGTTCATAGTGATTTTTGTGGCCTACTTTCTTCTCCTTATTTCTCTAGGTACAATTATTTCTTAACCTTCATTGATGACTTCTCCAGACGCACTTCAGAATACTTATCACAACTTAAGAGTGAATTTTTTTACATGCTTTTGGCCTACAAGGCCCCTGTAGAAAAAAAAAATTGGACATCAAGTACACAGATTAAGAGAAGACAATGTCGGTGAATATGTGAACAAATAATTTACAACCTACTCCACTACACAAGGAATTCAAATGCAACATATTGTTCCATATACACTATAGAAAAATGGTGTTACTGAGAGAAAGGATTTCACATTAAAGGAAATGGTTAATTGTATGATCCAATCTGAAGGAGTAATTATTCATTATTGGGTGAAAAACATCAATTCTTCCAATTACATAATAAATTACACTCACATAAAGGCTTTAAAAAATCTAACATTGGAAGAAGCATGGACTAAAATTAATCCATATGTAAGCCACTTCAGTGCATTTGGTAGTGAAGCATGGGCTCACATTCCTAAAGAGGAAAGGAAAGAATTACATCCTAAAAGTGAGAAGTGTATTTTTTTGGATATTCTGAAGATGTAAAAGATTAAAGACTTATTCAACCTGATTCAAATGAAATAATTATTAGAATATATGTTAGATTTGATTAAAATGTCTCATCATACGAGCCTAATTCAACATTGGTTCCATTCCATCTTCAATGTGTGTTCCATCTTTTGGCCCTATTCTAGTTTCTTCTTTAGATGATGAAAGTGAGGATGAAAATCCACCTCCACCTACTAAACTTCCTTCAAATTATTCCATAGAACATAAACCTACACCAACACTAGAAATTTCCAAATGGGTCCATTCAACATGAGAAGCAATTGGTGATATTTTTGGTGATCCTTTCAATAAGCATCATACATGCTCACAATTCTATCAAGCCTCCTCTCTTTTGACTTAAGTTTCAGAGACTTGTGGTCCAAACACATTTGAAAATATTCTAGCTATCCATATTGGGACATGATAATGAATGAAGAATATTGTTCCTTAATGGTGAATGATACTTGGGATCTTGTACCTCTTATGAAAGAAATAAAAATTCTCATATGTAAATGGGTATATAAAATTAACTGTGCATCATATGGAAGTGTTGAAATATATAATGCCTAGTTAGTTTCCAAAGGATTCTCTCAATTTGAAGGAATTGAATACAACAAAACATTTTCCCATATATCCAAAATGAATTCCATTTTCCTTTTCCTAACCCTTGTTGCCTCACATAGATGGGAGGTCCATCAAATGGATGTTAAATACACCTTCTTGCACAAGGATATACAATAATAAATATACATGGAATAACCTCCTATATATGTTTATAATGACTCTGACCTTGTTTGTCACCTTAATAAATATCTCTATGGTCTTAAGTAATATCCTTGAGCTTGGAATGATGAAATGAACATCTTTCTTCTTGACACCATATTTTCTAGATGTCATTCTAACCATAATTTCTATACCAATAAATTAGGAATCCATTTCATAATACTTGTGATTAATTTCAATGACCTAATCCTCACTAGTAGTGACCCTAAACTTTTAACCCATGTGAAATCAAGCCTTTAAAAAAATTGAAATGGTAGACTTAGTTTGTTTCCATTATTTCCTTGGCCTCCAAGTATTGCAAACTAAGGAAGGAATTTCCCTTTTATATTCTAAGTATGCATGTGACCTTCTTCACTACTTTCGCATGGAGGATTATAGACCAACCGCTTCTCTCTTCCAGTCTGGAGTCAAACTTACTGCCACCTATACTACTCCAGAAGTTTATGCCACTTTGTACCATTAGTTAGTTGGTATCCTTTTGTATATGACTCATACATATCTTGATATTTCCTTTGTTGTTGGTATTATTTCTCAGTATATGAAAACACCCCAATAAATACAATGGAAATCAACAAAAAGGACACTTCAATATGTCTGGGGTACAATTTATTTTGGGATACATTATAGTTTGGGGGGACTCCTTTGTTGGTTGGTTTCACTAATTCATATTGGGATGGAGACGTGATTATAGAAATTATATTGCAAGTTATGTTTTTATCCTTGGTTCCAGACCTATCACTTGGGTTTGGAAGAAAAAATAGGATATTTCTCTTTCTTAAAAAAAAGTAGAGTGCCAAGAAGTGGTTAATGCAATTCAAAAACTCGTGTGGCTTCGATAGATCCTTTTAGAGTTTGGATTCTATCAGTAGCATCCAACCACCCTCTGGTGCAATAATTAGAGTGGCATCAAGATTTCCAAATATCCAATTCAACATCAAGGCAACAAACACATTGAGCTACAAATGAACTCTGTCAAAAATATCATTACTGATCATGTTCTTGAGGTGCTCTTTTGCTCGACCAATGATCAAGTTGCAAACATTTTCAGAAAGTCTCTGACAGAAGAAAAGTTTTCCAAACCCCAATCTATGTTAGGAGTTCAAGAAGTTATCTTTAAGGGGGTATAGACTCTAATTCCTCCTTCATCCTCCTATTATGTCACCTTTGTAAATCCTTCAATCATATCCCAAGTTTTTCTTAAGTGGGGATGTTAGGAAATTTAGACACTTAGGAGTTAGTTAAGATCTACTTGGTCTAATGTGTCTTTAGGTAAAAGTGTGTTTCTTAGTGTGTTTTTTTATTATGCATTAGTATTCATGTAACCATATGGTCACAATATGTTATAGACATAGAGTGATCTGATGGCTCATATTCTCCTTGATCTCAACAACTACATTCATCCATGGCTTGACACCTGATTGGTCCATGATATATATTTAAAGAGAATGGAGGGTCATTTGTGATGATTGATTGTGATAAACCCTCTTATAAAATACTTTTCTTTTGCATTAATAAATTGTCACAAGTGGCCACATTTGTTGGGGTTGTGGACTATTTCTCTCTTCAATGGTTTTAACCACGTAAACACACGAGTGTTATGATCTTTGATCTTGTTGTGTGAGTGATTATTGAATGTTTTTTTCCTATGTGGAAATACCCTATTTTTTTAAACATTGCTAGATGAAGGGTTAGGTTTCTAATAACATTACATTCTACTTCCAACATAGCTAGTTGATGCTTCAATTCCACTAGATTCCCCATACTTTATTCTATCTGGGAAGTGATTTATTGTTTAATCTCTTGAATTTTTAAGTGATTGTAAATATTGAGGCCTTGATGCAATGGATATTCTCCTCATGGTTGATGAGTACTCTACAAATTTACTTTAGTTTTATAAGGTCCATCAGGTCTACACATAGACTCAATATTCAATTGGAATTGGGCCCTAGTCGTGCCCAAAATGATCATCTGTAACAATTGGTTAAATTTGTATGTTTTTTAAATTCTCCATGCAAATATGTATTTACCTATGTTTGAACTCAATGGTAAGACTTATGAAAAATATTGACTTGTAAATTCCATCACCAACAACTTATCCAACCATAGTGAACTATTTTCCTTTTAACCTTCCTCTTCTTTTGACATTTTTCTGAAGTATGACTTGTCTTCTCACAGTGAACACAAGAATTAAGATCAATGAATTTCGTCTCCATATGGCCAACTTGAAGACAATTTTAGCACACATCAAAAAATTCTTGAACGTGTTTAGCACCAACTGTATCAATTTATCTTCAAACAATGTATCCTTCATATCTATCTGATTGTGGAGATCAACAACCTAATCATTTAAATCATGTAAGGAGTCATGTAGTTCTTTAATTTCTTGAATGACCTTTTGCAAATGCTTTCCTCCTT
Source organism: Picea engelmannii (assembly GCA_009831015.1). Taxonomy (NCBI): domain Eukaryota; kingdom Viridiplantae; phylum Streptophyta; class Pinopsida; order Pinales; family Pinaceae; genus Picea; species Picea engelmannii. The sequence goes on along the minus strand of ML794411.1, from coordinate 175,545 downwards.
TATCCATTTTAGATTTTCAATTGTGTTACAGTCACTTGTACTAGATCACTTGAAATTTTCACCAAAAATATTAGGTTGTTGGGTACTATCGATCATGCACCCCAAAGTGTTCTTCCTCTTGAATGTTATTACAATGAGTTGATATTTTCAATGTAAGGCACACACTTAATTTGAGAAAGAAACTATTTCTCAATGACTTCACACTTTTAGTGTAAGGCCTCCTTATTCATTTTCAGGATATGTCTAGGATACATTCACCATCATAAAAGAGATGTTCTTATCGATTTTTCATGATAACAATGTTATTGTCCTTTCAACAAGGAAATGGGAAATTTTGAAGAAGCCTTTTGACAAAGTTAGCCTCTCAATTCTTCAACCATACTTTTAACAAAGTCTAACACTTTTGTGGTGATACAATCAACTTCGTGACAATTTGAAGACACTTACAAAATTAGGCTCTTGGCAGGCCTTCAATTATATTTCAAGGTGTTTGCCAAATTCACCTAGGATATCATTAAAATACAAAGTATACCTTTCATGACTCTCTACTTTCAACTTCAAATGGAATTTATGTTTCGAGCTCCTTTACAAAAGACATAAATGTTTTTTCCAAAAGTATGAAAGTGCCTTTTACAAGAATGAATGTTTTACTTTCTAAAAACCTCCAAGTATCCAAGCACCTAATTTATCAAGGTGTAGTATCCATGCTACTTACCATCCACTCATGCACTATTACAACATTTAATTTTCTTTATACTTTACCATATGCATAGATATATTTCAATTTAAAGAAATGAAACTTTTACCCCATGCTTATGTGGAATAAAATCCCCAATTAAAAATTGTATACCTCATTTTCTTTATCTTTCTACTTTACCATATGCATAGATATATTTCAATTTAAAGAAATGAAACTTTTACCACCATGCCTATGTGGAATAAAATCCCCAATTAAAAATTGTATACCTCATTTTCTCTTGACACATGCATGTAAGCTACTCCAATAAATTTGAGATAGTTTTTCAGGATCTCCTTAAGCTACATGTTCACCTATGGAATGAATTCTTATTTTAGTGGATATTCCTTTGTTTATGTGTTCACTTAAAGTTTATTTCCTTGAATATGACCACACACTTCCTAGAAATGTATTATTGAATCATATGGGAGCTCATTTGAGTGTAACTACTTTGACTCGAGTCAAAACAATACTTACATTACCCCGTTCTAATTAGATTTTATATAACTAATTGTTGATTAGATGATACAATTTCTAGTACAAATTGTTGTGGAGGCATATGGTTGAAGAGATAAATCACTATATGAGGAGGTCCATAAAAATAAATTTTGGAGGTAGATCATGCATGTGGGATCCATCTTTTCAACTAGCACCTTAATGCACTTTAGCTTCTTCTTTCACTATAGATACCTCTTACTTGAAATATCTTATGAAGAAAATGTTTGGACATGGTTTGGTGAAAGATAATAACACTTCATCCCAGGTGATATTCTACCTTGAATTGAATTGAACGATTCATAGATACAAAACTATAATCCATGAAATTTTAATAGATCTATAACTTATTTCTAGTTAGCGACCACTCTGAATTTGCTCTATGTTTTCGCAACGAGAAGTTATGTTACAATTTAAAGAATCAACTCATGGAATTTGAATTTCATAGAGTATACTGAATAGGTATAAATAACTTACACACCAAGTGGATGAGGCACTAGGATTCATGTTAGCTTCAATATCAAATAGAAATAGTTATAAAACTCTACAGGCATGCGCTAAAACCTTTTCATTGGTGTGATCTTCCTAGGATAATTCTAGAACGATAAAAGGTAGATTGAGTGCTTATTAAAACTGTATCTAATCATGAGGATTAAATGGATTAAACCCTTATCAGGATAGTTTGTGGTAGCCATCAATGTTGACGATAACAAAATCATAGAGAATGAGAGGGTATTTTTTAGGGGCGACACTTCATCAATTGGATATTTCTTGGCCATTTTTTAAAGAAAAAAAATTCTAATTTGATTAAAATTTTGATTTTTTTTACATAAATATGATTAAATTGATAATATTCACCGAAATGTTATATGTTTTAATAGTAGATTGTATGTTTTTTACTGAATGTTCACCTACATATTTATATGTATGATTTTTCAAACCAAATAGTCACCTAAAATATTATATATAGGTATAATATTTGAATCCTTAAAAAATACGCTTGAGCGTGGCGCATGGATCCTTAACCCTATTTTGATCTACAACACAAACCTACAATTTAATATATTTAAACAAATATCACATCCTCATATCTAAAATTTTGATCTCATGGAATTCATAGACCTCCTCTCTTCATAGGACTATTGTAATGCCACTAAATTGATTGTGTGGTGACTCTCTAATCTTGGAACATATTGTTCCTAGAGATTGGGAAAATCTATAATTTGTATCATAAGATAGATTTGATTATTCCAATCTAAGAGCTGACATCCCACATTTTTCAAACAAATTTCCATTCAATGGAATGAATACCAATGCTTTGCAATAATTTACACCTCCCTTGAGTTCATTCTTTTTAAGAAATCATGGATTTTACAAATCTATTGAAAAAACCTCAATATGAAAATAATGAGAACAATCTACAATTTGCAATATATATAACATTTAATGAAGGAAAGAATTAAAACATCACAAAACAATATCTAAATGATATGCAACAAAAAAATTGTAGCATTTATATTTTTCCTTATTCTCCCATGTTCAGAGTTTAAGAATAAAAATTTCAATATATATAATAAACAACTTGCATTATAAATAAAAAGGAAATAAAGCAATTTATGACCTTATGCACATTGGTGTTGGGCTTGTTCAAACCTCTCATGGAAGAATACCATGGTGTTATCATGCCCTTAATTTCATGGATCTACCAAGCCCTTAAGAGTAAAGATCTTTGATACCATGTGTTGGAGAAAGACATTTTGGGACTAGTTTGGGAATCATGTAGGAGCAAATTGCATGGCAAGTCGGCTAAGTCACAATGCATGCTGAAGAAAGGTAAGCAAATTAGCGCAATTTTAGGGGTCGACGTGTGAAAGGAGGAAGTTAATTAAGCATTTTGGTCCAATTTTGTAACTGACTAAGCCCTAATGAAAACGTATAAATATGTAAAGGGTTTTTGGGTAGAGGAGAGTTGGAGACTAAGAATGAGTTAAGTGTTCATTGTATGCATGAATGGAAAGGGTAGTTTTGGGTATAACTGAGATATCATGTATGAGCATAGTGCACACCTTTTGTAAGAGATGATGTTGAATTCTAATATAAGAATCTTTTCGTTGTGGACGTATCCCATATTGGTTGAACCACGTTAAAATATGGTGTCTTTGTGTTATGCTATAATGTGTTTGTTTATTGTTCTATTTATTGTGTGCACTTAATGTATGTTGGTTAATTTGAATATTTTATTTGATATGATGGTTCTGCACACATGATGAATGGTATAATTAATGAATGTTAAATAGAATGGTTATAATGAATGCCTCACATTCCTCTATGAATGCGGGAAACATGGTTCCTCTAATCCCCATAGATACCTCGAGAAAGACTTGACCTTCTTGTGAGTGATGTCGAAAGGGACGATATCTTAAGGGTTTTTTTGGTGAATTAATGTTGAACCTCAGGTCTTTCCATTGCATGCCAAAAATGGCATAGTTGTCAGGATCTAGATCTGCGATTGAGGGGAATGTGGAGGTCAACTAAGAAAGAAATTGGATAGTGGCTAGAGGCAAAGGAGCATGAATTTTCCATAAGTCAGAATAAGAACCTGAGGATCAGTTCAGAAAAATGGTTGCAAAGGACCTATGTATTCACAGATTTACATGAACTTTTATCTGTTAATTTTCTGAATATTTTGAGTGAGTAGATACAGAGGTTAGCTGAAAAGAACGAAACATTTTGCATTGTTGTCCTCGGGAATTCGACCTCTACGTTGATTCAACAATCTAATACCATGAGCAATAAGATATCGTGCCTAGATAATTTTTAGTTGGATAGCAGATTGGGGGGTTATATTACTGAGTTCTATATAGATTGTACCCACTCATATAGTGTTGTGGAAAGGAATTTATTTAAAGGTCCATGAGGAATATACTCGAAATCATTGTCTACTTGGCTCAAGATGTTGTTGTGTGATAAGGGATTTATGAAGATGGAATATGATTACCCTAGTATCTAAGCACATTCACACACATAGGGGGACTGGGGGATGACCAAGGGATGGTTTGATTGTATGGAAAAGAAGTATGAAGAGAATGAATGAGAAATGGATGGGATGAGGATGTCAAGAGAAGAAGAATGTGCGACAGATCGAGATATTGGAGTGTTGCGCAGTGGTAAAAGATTTAGGCATAGTAGGAAGAGGATTGTGGCTGAGAGAGAAGGGAAACACGGTGATATTGAGGAAAGAGACATTGGTTTAATACTCCAAATTGAAGGAATGTCATGCACATAGGAAAAGGAAACAGATCTTCAACTCAGTTTAGTAGAAGAAGATTTGTTACATCCCACTCAAGATAGACTCTACATTGAACCCATAACCTTGTGTGCGTAGCCAAGGACTGAGGTAAGTAAATATAGAAGTAAAGGTAGTCAGAGTAGTGGAAGTAGTACGCCAAGTCAGAATCAGTTAGTGTCACCAGGGAAGAATACTGCACAGTACACGATGGTGGGGGTAGACCCCACGTTGAGAATGTTTTTTTTCACAGAGAAGGCTTGGAAGATCCTGAACAACATTTGTTTGTTTGTGAAGCGATATGGACAGTGAATAACTTCCAGAATGATTATGCAAATATTTCGCAATTGGAAATGACTTTCAGAGATTCTGCATTGCTATGGTATATGAAGTATCAGTCTACTATGCCTGTGGGACAAACTAGAACATTAGTAGACATTCGGCAAGCCTTGTTGAAAGAGTTCCAGAAATTGAAGTATGATTCACAGTGTATTACAGAGCTAAAAGAGATAAAGAATTTTTCAAGTGAGTTAGTATGGTATTTTGACCAGAGATTCAAGATCTTAAAGGACCGGTTGACCTCCAAGATTCTAGATGAGAAACATAGGGAGTGGTTCATTGCAGGATTTTTGTTGCATATACGCTAGCCTTTAATGCAGTAGAAGATTATGTCGCAGTCAAAAGACCTAGAGATTTCTATGAGGTTGGAAGATTCCCCTGTATGAGAGAATGGTGCAGGTATGGCTCAGGTCTAGTCACAGTTAGAAACATTGACTATTCAGTTGTAAGATCTAGCTAAAGGGAAGGAAAAATGTGAAGAGGTATGGTGTACTAGGTGCATAACAAGAGGTGATATTAAGAATAGGTGTCTATAATTTAAGGATTATTTGGATAAAGGATATCCAAATCCTTTAGGAGTATGGTGTGAGATATGTAAAATGATTGGTCATCATCCTACTGCTTTCCCATTGATGCAGAAGTACCAAAGCACTACTAGAAAATTGTTTTGTAATTTTTATAGTTTGTCAGACATTATTAAAAGGAGTGTCACCCACTAGATATGATGAGAGAATGCAATGTGGATGCATACATAATCCAAGGGGAAGAAGGAGTGGAAGGATGGGTACCACAGTGCAATGCTCTGATGATGCAGGAGCATCTACACGTCATCAAGCGGACCAGCGCGCACGGAGAAAGAACATACAGCTGGACAGTGCCAGCACGCACATTTTGAAATGCTTTGGAGATTGTTGCGTCGTCGTTTGGATGAAGGCATTCAAAGCCGAG
>ML794411.1:146789-163283 GCA_009831015.1 Picea engelmannii | reverse complement strand
GTCAGCGAGTGCAATAGTCCCATGCACGTTAGAATCGCGAAGTGCGATTCCCCGATTTAGTCGGGACCGTCGATCCGAGTGTGGACAGGTGGCACGAATCCGGAATATCGGAATTTCGGCATTCGGAGTTTCCAGTGGCAGAAAACTTGAAGTCGCGGACCCGCGAGTCGTGAAGTCCCGACGTGACGTGGCAGCGTGGGACCCGGGAGTCAGAGTGGAGTCCAGGTGGAGTGCTAGTGGGACATCGGAGTTCGGTACTCGAGGGTTGGATAGATAGAGGTTCGCGCCACGAGTAGGAATTCCCCGAGGTTGACCTTTGATCGTCGGGGTTCGGGTTTTGTTTTCCCCAGGGACAGCACTGTGAGGCTCGCGATATCGCGAGTTCCGATCTCCCGATACGTGAAGGGGTGATCGCTGAGGAGACTGTGGGTAGAACTCCTGAGAGGAGTGGAAGAGCTTGGACTCTTCGGGGCCGAGAGAAAGAGAAGGTCCTGGTGGTGCGACCGCCTGCTGAGAGGCGAGGTTGCATCATCTGAGAGGTTACAATCAAGGAGGAAGAGGAGGAAGAGGAGGTCGCGGAAGAGGAGGATTTGGCAAGGAAAGAGGTCCTATTATATGTTATAACTGTAATCAACCTAGGGAGTTGGTGTGATACTATTTGAACCCGTGTACAGCATGCAATTATTGTAGACAATTGGACCATGTGATAGAATATTTTCCACAATTGATTTTAAAGTGGCAAGAAAAGAGGAACCTAAATGTGTAAATGATAGATGCAAAGGAGAGCGGTGAACGAATTAAGGTAGCAGAAGCTATTATCTAAGGAGACAGAATGGGAGCTGATGTGATAGAGAAAGGAAACAGGACCGTGCAGTTGGTATGGAAAGAAGCAGAGCCTCCTTTGTTTTTAACCCTAGAAAGGAGAAAGACACGTAGCAACAAGCAAGGAAAGAACTATTGGAGATAGAATGGATAGCATCGACTTTGATTGCGCCACCTTTGTATGACAAACCACCTATCTATGACGTGCCTCCAGTATATGACCATTAAAAAAGGCAAGTTGAGAAGGTACGTACATAGAGAAGTTTCTTGAAGAGTTGTTTAGAATTAATGAAGGATCAGACTACGTTAAACGCACTATGTGGAATAATTGATGAATGTGTGAAATATAAGGAAACACATATTGTACAACGTACAGTTAACCAAGTACATCGCAAGAGAAGGAAAAATAGGGAATTTTGATTGAATGCACAGATAGGATATTATGACATGGATAGTATCATTTTATACCTGGGATCTTATGTGAATGTCCTTCTGAAGCAGACCTGGGAGACAATGGAAAAACCAAAGTTAATATGGTCACCTATTCAGTTGAGGTTATAAAATCAACATAATATTGTTCTTATTGGAAGGTTATTGGGGGTAAATGTTAAAATTGATGGAGTGTGTAGTATAGTTGATTTTGAAGTAATCAAGATAGTAGATGGAAGTAAGCCTTATCCAGGGTTAGTAGGACTTGATTTGGATTTTGATAACCAGATCCTAATTGATATGAAGAAGAGACAGATGGTCTTTGAAGAAGGAGACTGGAAAGTTACTGTGCCATTGGATCCCACAGAGGGGAGAATATATGTGGAACCAAAAAAAGGAAAAGAGCTCGATAACCTTTATAATGTGACTGCGCGGATGGATGATTATGTGAAACCTACTACTGATGGTGCACTTAGTTGGAAAAGTATTAGATCCTGCTCATTAGATTTAGAAGAATCACTGGATCATTGGAAGATGACATTACATAAAGTATCGACAAGGAGATGTGCTCATATTACCTGTGTGTTATGATGGATTGGAATGGAGGTATGTGATCCCCCTAAGTATGATGGAATAACAACCATAGACTCTTTTATAAGGAATTTGAATTTCATAAACCATATCAACAAAGACGGTTAGCTTTAGATGTCACACTGAAAGCGACTTATGCAAGATTGTGGGTTACGCATAAGGAATAAATAGTGGATTGGTAGTAATGAAAAAGATTGTTATAGGTCAGATTTAGGGCAGGAAAAGAATATATTGTGCAGAAGTATACAAGGTTGAGTTGTCCTATAGATCATGTTATATAGTGCATTGAGACATGGAGATCATTACCAAAGAAATAATGGACGCACTTGTTTATATACATTCTAGATACGATTTCGAAGAAATGGTACTTAGAGATGAAAGTGCACAAAGATACTATGGATTGGGAAGAGTTGACTCACAAATTTAAGGTTACATTCAATTTTGAAGATGATGTCTCTTTAGTAGACACAAATCTACAGGTGATCAAGGACAATATTTTCGCATCAAAAGACTCGATAGAACTAGTCACTATATGTAGCACGCATAGATATTCTATGATAGTTCGAGAAGTTTTGGAATTCTATAATGTCGTTGGAGAAGACCAAGAAGATGAAGATCTGAGAAATTTACAAATACCAAAAACTGAAGGGTAGTGTGGAGTAGAGGATCCTAATATTGATTATGTCATCTATGGAAATCCACTAATAACATGCAAAGTGAATATCATTACAAAGGATAAGCCCAAGTTTGAAAACATAGGAGATTACAAGAATAAAGAGACTATTGAAAACATTGTTGATTTACTGAGCAAATATCAGGATATGTTCCTGACTACATTTTTAGAGATGAAAGGGATTGTTGGGGATCTAGGAGAGATGAAGATCCCTTTAAATCCATATGTTGATCCTATGAAGTAGATACCATATCAATTAAACCTGGTATATAAGTAGAAGGTGAAAGAAGATATAGACACGATACTGGAAGAAAGAATTATTTCGATGGTGGTTCAGGATAAGAAGATAGGAGGAATCAAAATTTGTGTAGATTTGAGGAAAATAGATGATTCTTTCTTACATGATCCATTTCCTACTCCATTTATAGAAGAAGTCTTGGACAATGTAGGAGGACATGAATCTTATTCATTCATTGATGGTTTTTCAGGGTATCATCATATTAAGACTACATTTGCAGCAGAATGGGAACATTATCAGTACACAATTATGCCTTTTGAATTGAAGAATGCACCAACAGTATTCTCTAGAGTGGTTGTAGCAGCATTTAAATATTTAGTTCATGAATTCCTAGAAGTATACTTGGATGACTAGAAAATGTTTAGTTTGTTGAAAGACCATGTTAAAACTATGTGCATGATGTTGGACAGATGCATGCAATATCATATATCTTTGAACTTAAATAAGTGCATATTATATGCACCATTTGTTATTTTTTTGGGCCATGTAGTATGTAAATAGGGATTGTTGGTTGATCCTGTGAAGATTATTGTAATTGTTGATTTACCACCACCCACTTCAGTGCAACAATTATGATCAATGTTGGGTGATATAGGGTACTACATGGAGTTTATTAGGGGATATACGTAGATCAAATATCCATTGGAAAAGTTGTTTAAGAAGGAGGTGAAATTTCAATGGAGTGAGGAATGTCATAAGAGTTTGGATGCTTTGAAGAAAAATTTAGTTACCACGTCGATTTTGGTATTTCCAGATTGGAAGAAATAATTCCATGTTCATGTGGGTGTGTCATCTGTAGCATTAGGTGCAACTCTAGCACAACTAGGAGAAGGAAATCTAGATCAACCTATTGCATTTTTCAGTGGGAAATTATCAATTGCAGAACAAAACTATACTACTAGAGTACGTGAAGGATTGGCAATGGTGTATGCACTACAAAAGTTTAGACATTATCTACTAGGTTCACATTTTAAAATGTACACAGATCGTTCGGCATTGAGATACTTGGTCAATAATATAGTGTTAGGGGGGGAGATATGCATATGGTTTTTACTATTCCAGGAGTATGACTTTGAATTGATTGTGAAACCATAGAAATTAAACTTAGGACCGGATCATTTGTCGCTCATACTATCAGGGGAAGATGTAGGAAATTTGGATGACAGCCTACTAGATGCACACTTATTTGCAGTACAGATGGTTGATGAATATTTTACATATATAGTATAGTTATTTAGTACAAGAGTAGCCCCACCTAATTTTACAGTTGTGTAGAAGAATCAATTAGTAGTGAAGGAACAAGACTATCAAATAATAGAAGGAAATTTGTATAAGTTAGGCATTGATGGTATTCTGCGATGATGTTTATTGGAGCATGAAAGACAAAATATTTTCAGAGGAACATAAAGGAGTTGCAGGAGGTCACTATGTAGGAAAAGAGACAACTTAGAAGATTTTTCACGTAGGACTATGGTGGCGCACCCTTCATAAGGATGCTAAGGAGTTATGTCATACCTGTGACATCTATTAGAGAATTCGGAATCCTTCTTAGAGAGATGAAATTCCTTTAGTACCACAAGTGACATTGTAGGATTTTGATAAATGGGAAGTTGATTTTCTTGGACGGATCAATCCACCAGTGAAAAGGTCAAGAGCGAGATACATCATTACTGCGATAGATTATTTGACCAAATGGGATGAAGCAGAACCTGTCAAAGAGTGCAACACAAAGAATGTTGCAATATTTCTTTTTGATAATGTGGTGACAAGGTTTGGATGTCCAAGAATCCTTATGAGTGATTAGGGAACTCATTTTTTAAATAATATGATTGTTGCATTGATAGAGGAATTTTAGGTTCATCATCAAAAGAGCATATTGTATCACCATTGGGTGAATGGAACAATGGAAGCCTTCAAAAATATACTAGAGCATGCACTAACAAAGGTATGCAATGTAAGTTGAGATGACTAGGACCTGAGGAATCCAATAGTTCTATGGGTGTATAGAAAAACAAGTAAGAATTTGATAGTACAGACACCATTCAGATTAGTATATGTTCAGGAAGCAGTATGCCTGTGGAATTCATTGTGTCAAGTCCGTGCATTGTCGTGTTGACAAAGATTACTGATTCTGGCACAGTAGAAGGAAGACTATCAGAGATAGTAGAACTAGAGGAAGACCGTTTTGTCGCAGGATTCCATCAAAAAGTGCAGAAAACGCACGAGAAAGCATGGCATGACAGACACATTAAATAGAAAAATTTCCAAATAGGATACTTATTTTTTCTTTATGAAAGCAAGTTTTCGTAGCACCTTGGAAACTTCCAAATGCATTGGTTGGGTCCATATGTGATAAGGTTTGTGAAAGAGGTGAGTTTTTTTCAATTGGAGAAGTTGAACGAGGAAGTTGTGGAAGGACTGGTAAACGGTAGTCGACTTCAGTGCACTATCTTGACCATGCAAAATGTGTACTATAGTACTTGTATAATAGTATTTGTATTATAGAAAGAAAAAGAAAAGAAGGAAAGAAATAAAAGAGTTTGAGGCAAGAGATACAAGGTTGAATTTATGCATAAGGTATTGTTCAAACAGTTAAACTAGTAAGGAGATAAACCATAAATTGTTGTAGAGATGTAGAAATAGGAAGAAATTGTGCGCAAGAAGGAGGATTGAATTGCGACAAATATCTGTGCAGAGGGCGGAAAATCATTAAATAACATACATGATGGGACAAGTATTAAAAAACAAACATGATGACGAGGTATTCAAGACGCATAGTCATAAATGAAAAATGGCAAGAGGATTTTGATAGGCTGGAAAATCTAGCGTATGATCCACCAAAGGATATGAAGTAATGAAGAGTTATGGAAATAATTGAATGCAAATGAAAGTGGATTAGAATGAAAATTTGGGCGTGAAGAAGAATGGAAACAACTGGAGATAGGATATAAAAGTAGATGAGGGGTCGACAGGAAAGGGTTGTTATTGTTCGATCATTTCAAAAGACAGAAAGGGTCGAGTGAGTTTGATAGATCCGAGTAAGTAAGTTGCAAACATGAATTATTTGCAGAGATAAATTGCGTCATTGAAGACATGAGAAGCATTATCACAACAGAAAAAAACAAAGCACCAGACAAACATCGATACATGTATTCAAGGAAACCCAAGAAGTGTCAACGTCAGGGCCAAGCCTAGTTAGATTTCTGAAGGATTACATGCCAAGAAAGAAGCCGAAAATGAAGCAAGTTAAGCTACCAAAGGAGCCGAAGTATGAAATTGTTGAACCAGATATTCCACCAAGGGTAGTCATTGAAGGAGATATGTTAGGTGCAATAGGAAATATAAATTTTGCAGACCACGACTTGGAAGATGTAATAAATTTCCAGAGTTAGCACTAGATAAGTACATGCACACAAAACTCAGCTCAGATTCATAGGCAGTTATAATAGAGCCATGAGAATGGGCAGTAGGGCTGGAGAAAACAGGGTTTTTGAATCTATTAGAAATTCTTTATTTTTGTAGGAGCACAAAAATTAACATCTACGTAAACTTGTTATTGAGTTGCATCCATGAAGGATTTTAATGGCTGGATAGGCTGGGGTCGATAGACCCTCAACTCGTTGCATGGATAACTGGATTACCATCAGTAGGAGAAGACCCACTTCCATTATTCACGGAAAAATATGAGGAGAAATCCTTGGTGGATAAGATGAAGGATAAGTATGACACACATAGAGGAGCACACAGTTTGGAAATTGCAAGTATTAATGATGATATTGCCAGGTTCACGATGTGGGTGTTGTCTTGTAATTTGTTGAGGAAATGTTTCAAAGATCAAGTACCAATAGGTGCAATAGCAACAGCTGAGAAGTGTGTCATGTTGATGATTAAAAACATCCACAAAGTTTTCCCCGCAAAGAGTTGCTAAAGCCTATTATTATAAAAGTTAAATAATACTAGTAGGTGGGACCCCCTTGTAGATTGGAGATCAGGTTTGTGCTCATGTTCAACACTGCTTACATGGTTGATGAGATCTTGTTTTTTTTTTATGGCTATGGATTGGGATTATGAAGTATTGGTTCTTAAGGTTACTACGACCTATGTTATTCATTGACACCATTGCTATGTGTTCTTGGGACACCTACACAACAAACATATTAGTGACGATACATAAAAGGCATTTGAAAAAAAAGAAATAACACATACAAGCAATTAGAAAGAAGTGAAAACATTGCAACAAATGCAAAAGGAAGAAACTAAAACCATTCTATATACTATACCATGCATCGATTTTAGTGAGTTGTTTCTATTCTAGCTATTAAGTTAATAGCTATGCGTTTTTGTTTTGAGTTATATAGTTAATATGCATGGTGATTATGTTATGGCACAAGTTGATGTGGATCGCGCTATTGGTGATAATCTGATACATGGTTTATTGGATTCAATAGTTGATATGTAATATGGTCAAGTGTAAATGGAAGGTATGATGTGGATGGTGTGTTTGATAAGTAATAGATGCAATTTCCATTGCATGGTTTAAATGAATTGTTGATAGATTAATGGTTGGCGTGTACTATTGAATTAATGGACTATGGGTGGAGGTGACGTGCATTTACTGCACGTCACCCTTACTCCTTTCGTTGGTCGCCACCCTAGTCAGGCTATTGTTCAACCTTGTTGTTGTGGTTATGCTCTGATTTCTTAGAAAGAGGAACTGCTCAGCCAACTAGCATTTTAAGGTGTTTGATCACATGTATGTCTTTTTTTGGCCATTCATGAGTTTGCTCTAGTTATGAAATGGATATTGGCTCAAGTGTATTGGTTTGTGTTTTCTTTAAGTATTGCAACTGTGTAAAATTGTGATTTTGGAATGAAGCGTGGATGGTTTTCTCTACAATAATGTTGAAGTCATAGTGTTATTGGTCATCCTGGGTGTTGCAGCCATATGAGCTCTCTGTTAATCCTTGTTGGTTTAGTTGGAGGGTCTTTTTTTGGTTTTGGGTAGTTGTCTGTCTTCACGCTTTCGTATCATTGTATCCAGTCTTTGTCTTTTATGGGGTTTAATGGTTGGAAGTGCTTGTGTCACCGCGCATTGTCCACTCATGCATTGGTTTGTTTTCACCACTAAAGGTCATGTAGTGGTTATGTTGTCCTTCTCGGCCTTGTATTCACCTCAGCATTGTGGTTTTCTGACTGGAGAGCCACGAGGGTTATACATTCTGTGTCTTAAGTATCATTACCAGGCCGAACTAAAGCCTCACTCCTTTGTTATAGCCTCTCTTGTCATTGGTTTTCATCACCCTGTCCACAAAATAAGTTTTTGTGTTCTCTTTGTATACATTGTTGCTCTCATAGGTTTTCACCATATAGAAGAGTCGGCCCTAGTATCCCTATGTTGGCCATAGAGAAAACCCTTAACTCTACAGGTCTGAGGTTTGATAGAGAAGATTGGCCTAGCCTAGAGGATTTACTATTGGTTATTGTTGGATGATTGTGTATTGTCGACAAAATTGAGTACATGCTCGCCTAGTTGATCATGTGAAAATCGTGTTGGTTTTTTGTATATAGTCATTGCTTGTGTTATTACAATGGACAAACCCTGCATTGTTAATTGGACAGTTCAAATTACATAGTCACTCTCCTTGTGTGTGATAACCCAGTATTGTTTAATTAAGAGGGTCACATCCTCGCTCTATGTTGTTGTGTGGGTATGAGTGGTTTCCACAGCATGTTAGGTTGGTCGTTGATTGTTACGACAGTCCAAGTATAGGCTCAGCATTGAATTGGTTGATTGGTTGATACACAATCACTTTATTTCTGCAATAAATATTATTTGGATGTTTAACTCATCATTGGTTACAATTGTTTAATGATATTCGCACATAATGAATGTGTGGTGTTCTTACACCACGAATAAATGGTCATTATAATGATGAGTTTTTGGGCGGAATGGTTATTTCAACCGGGATGACTGTAGCAATTTCATCCATTGTATGCATTATGTTTATTTGATTGTGTCATTAGGAGGGATAAGCCTGAGTTTTACATGACATGGTTGATTGCAATTTGATTAATTTGAAGCAATAATGTATCAGATTGATAACTCGGCATGATGGATTGATTTAATACTGTGATTGTGTGTTTGGAATTGTAAAATGGAAATATTGCATCATGGTGTTTTGAGTGGCTTCCCACTGTGTATGATATGGATAATTTTTTGTTCCACACTTAGAGATAGTCACAAAGTTTTAAGCATGACTTTGTTGCATTTCGATTGTTTTTTTTATGAATCTAGGCATGTTGTTGATACCTCGTTGTGTTGGATGGATAGCCCAACATTTTGATTATTTAGAGTCATGTTGAATTGGGCTTGTACGGTGATGTTAGGTGGAAATATTGTCGTTTAATTCCGTTGTATTACTTGCCCAACTATTTAATTTGTCAATCTGAGGTTCGTAGGCTTACAAAGCACACGAACTATATATGTAGGACTGAAGTAGAAGTAATCTAATCTAAATTGCTGAAATGAAATTAATCTAGGAAAGCATTGAAAAGACTAACTAGGAAAATAGGAAATTAATCTAGGAAAGCAATACCGCATGTGAAGAGTTGAATGACAAAATACATATGTGAGCTCAGACAATAAAACTATCTCAAATTACATTACAAGAATCAAATGACAAATCATGAAAGCATGACAAATGAAAGAATACAAATCAAAGCTAATAATCCCCTTCTAAGACTTCAAGCTAATCTAAGTATAATCTCTCATCTCTAACTCCCCTCCAAAATGAAGAAAGAACACTCTCTTTTATACATGAGAGTCTTGAAGATAAGATAAGAGTCTCATAATTACAGATCCACTATTTTCTCAATCACTTTCCTATTATTACAAAATAGCATCCCTTCAAATCCTCCACACATCTCTCACAAATATTGGATAAGATATGCCATCAAAATCTCCATGATCTTCTCCTTTCAATATGCTTGAATGATTGTCCCAAATATTCTTCAAATCTTCAAAGCTTGAAGATTAAATTCGAATTTGAGGCTAGGTGGTAATATTTGACTTTGTTGAAATCTTCAAATATACCTGTACACATCATAAAACTCATCCAACCTTGAGATATAATGAAAATATGTTAATTTCTAATATTTAATCACAAATTCACTTATAATACTAAAATGAATAAAGTGGAAAATAATAATGTGAAACCCAAATGTATTTATGAAAATAGTATAATAAAAGGTTAATGGGACGATGGAATGTAATGAATAATGACGGAAAAGGTGGATGAAAATACGACATTTCTTAGGCCCAACAAGTGACAGAATTACACTTGCGTGATTGAGTTATTTTGTGCATAGCATGTGTTGGAATAATGGTTGTTGTCTGTCTGTTTAACTGATGATCAGGGTTTTTGCAATTCAAATCTGGATTATTGAGTTGACCGCCCACTATGTATGTTTGGAAAATATCATGCATTTTATGACAGGCCCGATTACAGTAACAGTATAACTTCATTGCAATTTTGAACACGACTTTGGAGTGTGTTTCATGATTGAAGTAATATGTGGCAGTGGTTGTATTTGATGATTAACAGAGTGGAAATGGTTACTACTATACATTTGAGCATTGTTATAAGATGTAAATTGGATAAATAAGAGGAATGAAACTCCCTTACAGATTGTTTTGGAATGCATACTATCTTGTTGATGGCACTATGTTAGATGTCTGACTATGAACAACGAACTAGTTAATACATAGTAATTCTTATTGGGTCACAATGATCATTTGGTTGGTGTATATCCTTTCGACAGAATGATTATATGGATTACTTGCTCAATGTTATGAACAACACCTGATCTCATTCCCCCACCATTATTTCATTTTTTCTCTAATTAGAACCCCGTCGCCTTCCCATATTCATTTTTCACTCCCTGTTCTAAAATCGATTACAGTCAAGAAAAATTTTGTGTTGAAACAGTTGGCAGTAGCAGTGTCTTGGTTGAACTACAGTGATGTTTTCTTTGATTTTCAATTGATTGTTGTTGTCTTTGAGTAGTAATCTTTTTTTTCCCCTCATCATATTATGTTTCGCTCAATACAATCCCCTCACATATCCCATGACCCTTTATTCACCCCCTGCTCATTGATAAACATTAAAACATTTTTTATGGATTGGATTGCATGAGTCTGATACATCATTGAGCCAAATATATTTCATATTTTTAAGTGTTGTCATGTATGGTTATTTAAAAGACTATTTTCTAATCAATCATGCATGCAGGAATGAGTTTTTTCAAATGAGGTAGTCATGGCCAAGGAAACAAAGGGAGAGGTAATTGGAACAGAGGCCCAAGAAGTCCAAGGTTCTCCATATATTTTGATGTTGACTCACAAGAGCTTGGTCAGTTGTTTCAGGCTAGATTTTTCAATTGGATTGGGCAAGGAGTGGTCCAACCCATGCCCGAAAGGCCTCCTTTCCAAGTTCCACAAGCCCCTGGTATACATGTGCCTCCTCATGTCTCATTCCAACCCAAGGTTCCTGAAAATGATGGATGGCAAGAGATTGTCCACCCGACAGTCTCCCAACATCGTGGCTAGCCTAATTTATCCCTACCTTCTCATCCACCTATTAACCCCATTGTCCAAGTTTCTCCCCACTCACCAGTGTAGTCCTCTCATGCTAGAAAAAGGTTGAAAACCAAGGCCCACCATGCCCTTGACAAAGGAAAAGTTGTTGCTTCCCCTTCCTCACCCTCCAATGGCTCTGACGAATCTGTGTCTTCCTAGATGCATTTGAGGGACAATTGTTCCAATGTGATCAGCGATATTAGGCCAAAAGGCCCAGCGTAGCCAAAGGAAAATTCAAGAAAATCGAAGGGTGGCGGCAACAATCAAGGAAATATTGCATTTTAGAGTGGGAAATATGGATTTTGAGTTTTTATTTTATCTATTGTTGATGACAGTTGACTTCAGGAATTTTTGGGACAACATGTTTATTTTTGGATATATGAGTAATACTTTTTTTGAAAATAATTTCAAATATCATGAGCTAAATTGTCAAATGTGAATATGATGACGACAGCCATAAGGAGGTGTGTTTTGCTTGACTAATTAGTTATGTTATGATTGTTATGAGCTAAAGGGAGTCACAAGGGGTACCACCTACTAGTTATTATTATTTATTACCCTTATTATGATTATTACTTTTCCCCTTAACTAAAGTTGGTTGAGCCTTTTAACTAACTTAACTAATGAGTTGGTTCAACTACTTCAACCAATTCTAATTTGTTTAAAATCTAAAGGAAAGGGAGGAACATGAGGAGGACAGAAGCAGAAGCATACTAAGGTTTTCTCTTTTAGTTTATGTTGAGATAGTTCATTTTTCATTCATTCATTATTCATCACAAGCCTAATTCTATTTTATGGCAGCAGGGTCTTATTGTAGACAACAATATTTAGGGTTGAATCACATCATTTAGACACTTGTTTTTCAAAGGTGTTGATCTATCTTTGATAGTCTGTGTAGACTTGTTTGTTTGTGAATTAGTTTTCATGACTAATAAAGGCTATTGTGCAAAGTTGAGTAGGCAGCAATATGTGGAAAGTTGATCCAGCTTTTAGAGTTCAGTTTTGGTTTTCTGTCAGAGGTCCTTTTGTATGTTCCATCGGGGATGTCTAAGTTTGACTTTGGTCGAAAATTTCTGCACGATATTTTGTAAAGAAAATGACTCTTTGGTGAATTTGAATGAAGTAAAGGATTGCTTTATGTCTCATCTGTCTTGATTATCATCTTGGTGACTTTACTTCTATCTTTACAACTATTTCAGCCACTGATATGTTCAGAAAATTACATAAAAAGTAAATTTCCAGCAAGCCTTTTATTAAAAAAATACTAGCCTGAGCACTCATAATTAATACTTGTGAGTTAGGATGCTATTTTTGTTGGCTATAAATATAGGGTGATATTCTCGTCTACTTTGCTTTAGCCAAGCAAAGTCTGAAAATGCTTGAGTAAGATCATTTCATATATTTTCCTCAACATTTATTTGGCGACCATACTAGGGAGATATTCGATATCTCTCTCGTTATTTTTTATACTCGATTTTCATCGATACATTTTTCTTTTCTGATACTGATTTTTTCACTATTTTATTCTTAATGATTGTTCCTGTTGCAAGGAAGCCCAATATTGAGCCCGATCTTCAAGATCAGACTAGCATTGCTTTGAAGTTGTTTAATACCATCTTAAACATTGCCAACACTCGTGCCGAGATTAACCATTCTTGGGCAGCAATTGAACGAGATATTAGTGCTCAATAACAATTGGAATCTAAACATAAACAACCTAGAAATCAGCAGTGACCCTTTTTGTTTCTTCAAGTTTTGGCCTTTCTTTCATGTCCTTAGATTCTCATGCTTCTAGAAGAAGAAGAGGCTTGTCACCTGAAATCAATCCTATTTCTGAAATAGGAAGAAGAAGCATTGTGTTATCTTCCCAACAAAGTTATCTAAGGAGAAATTTATCTGATTTATCCAATTCATCTTTCTTTCCCTCATCTATCATCCACAGGATGGCATCAAGTGGTGGCTCTGGTGGCACTGGAAGTGCTCCATCTTCTCAATATTCATCATCAGCAGTGATTGGTAGCTTATATAGCCACCATATTCCTATCCAATCTACCACAAACCCCACCAAAGTCATCAAAAAGTATGTACTTTTTCAGTTCAAAGAAGATGACACAACCACACCGTGGCATGTGTCCTCTCCTTTTAACCTAGCACCTACTACTCTTCTGCTTCCGAAGTTTAAAGAGCACCTACCTAAGTTTTCATGAAATAACAATGTCAGTACAAACGAACACATGGTGGAATTTTCGAATGCTTGTCATAACATAGGGGCCAATGACAATGACAATTGCATGTGCTTGTTCGTCAATTCCTTGGAAGGAAAGGCTGCAGCCGATTTCTTTGACCTTCCTCCTAAGATTTTGTCTACTTGGGAGGAGTTAATATATTGGTTCCAATCCACTTATGGGAAATATAAAAGCCCCACCAAGAAGTTAAGGGAATACAATAACGTCACCTATAAAGATGGTGAGACCATCGAGTCTTTCAACTTGCGTTTCACTAAGTTATACAATAAAATCCCCGAACTTATCCGTCCTCATAACCAAGCCTCTTTCATGCATTACTACAATGCATTGCCTTCCTCGTACCATCATAGGCTTGAGGAAAAGTCCATTGATAATCTTGGTTCCGCTCTGCTTGCTTGTTCCAAGTATGAAGAACAACTTGAAAGAACTAGTCTTCCCCAGGGAGAATTAGTCAAACAGACAGACATGTCCACTCTCTTACATCTAGTACAAGATATGAACGACTGTATGATAGCATTTGAATGGAAAGGTATTGTCTCCCCTCTCACCCCTGGAGATTCATCCTCTTCTGCAACCCCGTTTAGAAATCCGATTGAAAACAATTTTCAGCGTAAAGTTATCCTACCTTGGAGTTGGTGTAACTTTTGTGAGAAACACCATGAGGAAACCACATGTGAGGTAAAGAAGAGTGTCAGAGATAATATCTTTGGTAAAAGACTAGAAGCTACTATCATTGTCCTAGATTTCATAGAGCCAGAAGATGTCATGGTTATCAATACTAGGAACAAAGCCTCCCAAGGGAAAATTTGATCCTCCCCGCAACTCTTCTAGCCCGAGCTCATCCTCAACCTCTGCCACTCCCTAGGTTCCTAAGGTATTTGAGAGTCAAGGAATCTCTCCCCCTCTCCCCTCTTCCAAATACAATATCTTGAACCAGTTGGCCAACATCAAAGCAGATGAAACCCTCCTAGACATGGTTGTCGTCCCTGAACAATAGATGCATCTGAAACAATTCATGGAAGGAAAAGATTTTGTTGCAGTCAATCTGCCCGAAGATGTAAACGAAGAGGATTCTTTTGTAAATAAAGTAGGTGACATAACTTTAGATACCCTGTAAAAAATCCCCCTTTTTACATTTCTGTAAAGATTATGGATGAGATTGCCCATTGTTGCCTCATTGATGGTGGTTCGGGCCCAAGTGTGATGTCGAATACTATTATGGAAGAGCTTGGCTTGTCTTGTACAAATGAAAACGCTAGAAGCATGCTCTCCTATAATAGTCTAAAACAAACAACCATAGGCGAGATTAAGGATGTGACCTTGGTTTTATGCGCTCATCCTGAGATAAGAACAACCCTCAGCATTCAGGTAATTGATATGCCTGTAAGAAATTACTCAATTATCTTGGGAACAGATTGGAAAGCCTTAATAGGTGGATACCTCTCACTCGACAGGACTCATTTATATGTTCCTCAGAATGTGTTAAGCCCTAATATTGGCTCATTACCCCTTAATTGGGGCATATTAGATTAGTAATGTTATTTTATTTATGTTAGCTTTAGGCCATTAGTTGTAATTTAGATTAGTAATGTTATTTTATTTATGTC
The DNA here is from genome assembly GCA_009831015.1 of Picea engelmannii. NCBI lineage: Eukaryota > Viridiplantae > Streptophyta > Pinopsida > Pinales > Pinaceae > Picea > Picea engelmannii. The sequence continues at coordinate 147,979 of ML794411.1, read as the reverse complement.
GGCTTTAGGCCATTAGTTGTAATTATACCTCCTAGTCTCCTATATGTTGGGTATGTGTTATATTCTTTGCATGTGTGTGTGTGTGGGTGCGTCAGATACGACAACTGCGTCTAACGATCCCTTCACCTAGAGCTCTACCGTGTGCGTCGGGAGCTTTCCTAGGGGGGTCCCATGGGGGGGCCAGGTATGCCCCCCCCTGGTTACACACAGCGTTCGGCACCGGGCGGTAGCCCGGGGCCGACGGGGTTCGGGGCAGTGCCCCAAAAATTTTTTTTGGGCGGTTTTTGCTATTTTTAGCGGATTTTGCTATTTTTAGCTGATTTGTAAATTAATCCCGGATTAATGGATTAGGGTTTGGTATCTACGGAATACCTAAAAACATTGTATATATTGTATGGCGAATGGTGAAATTCGATATAATGAAAATAAGAAAGGTTTTCCTGGTTGAGGGTTTCCGGTAAAAAACTCTGTGTACTTTGTGTATGAGCCATTGATTAATTTATGTATTGCTTAAGAATCTATATGCATTGCTTTACTTCGTAGGTTTAAAACTTACATGTGGTATCAGAGCATGTTTTTGGCTTCAGAGGGACACCTTTGTTGCTGAGGGTTTGGTTCGGTCTTGATAGATCAAGTGTATCTTAGGTCTGTGATAAACATGGGTTTAGTGGGAGCTTTTGCAGTGGAGATTCGAGTAAAGTAAGAGGAATGGTGAGCTTATCTGGAATCGAGATAGAGAAGTTCAACGGTAAAAACTTTGAGCTATGGAAGCTAAAGATGGAGGACCTTCTTGTAGACAAAGAACAATGGATCGCTGTGGATCCTGGTACACAGCCTACTGGTACACCATCTACAAGCACACGGGCTACTGGTACACAACCTACCAGTACACAAACTACTAGTACACCAGTTACTGGTATGTTGAAGGAAGATTGGGACAAGTTGGACAGAAGAGAAAGGAGTACCATTCAACTCTGCCTGGCAGATTCGGTGTTGTTGAATGTCTCAGGAGAATCTACAGCCAAGGAACTATGGGATAAGTTTGTTGAATTTGTATCAATCAAAGTCCTTGGTAAACAAGTTGTTTCTTCGAAAGAAGTTGTATCATCTTAGGATGGAAGATGGAGATTCTGTGACAGAACATCTAAATGCCTTTAATACTCTGGTAAGTCAACTTGGATCTGTTAATA
>ML794411.1:97571-112329 GCA_009831015.1 Picea engelmannii | reverse complement strand
AAATTCCATTCAATTTACATCCAACAATCATTTGAGAATGGATCATAAATTGAAATCGATATTCTATTATGAAATCAAACAGGATCCACATCCTTAACTGAGTACAGAGATAGCAATACTCTGTTTCGATTATAGTCATAAATCGAGTAAATGAAATCATATGAAACAGAATCGTAATCATTTCTCAACAAATCGAATCCATCTATTATGAGATCGTTTTGATATTCAATTGAAAACAAATCGCAAACACATCGTTACCCTTGTGAATCGAACAGGATTATCACGATAACTGTATAGCAAGCGATCTAGGCTGTAAACAAATTCAATCGATTATTGACTCATAACAAAATCATAACGGGATTAATCGAACAGGGTTTGTTATAGATTCTGATCGTTGATCATTGCACAGTAAGAAAACAGGATCGATTAATTTTGATCACAATCATTTCAATCAAACGAATTATATCAGAGTTTGACCAATTCATTTCACAAATTTAAAATACAGAGTATCAATTATAATCTGAACTCAACTCATAGGACAAACTTGCCAAATTAGAATGAAAGCGAATCGATTAGCTAATATTTTCACATAATTGTTATGATTCGGATTCATTTCCAATTCGGGTGCGAATGTTATTTGAGCGTAAGGTTTTCATCAAAGAGACAGAGTCATTATCCTTAACTTGGAAACAATCAAAGATAGAACATCACACGACACAGCATCGTAACAAGTATCTTCCCGAAAACATTTACCAGTCATACCAATGATAATGAAATCGAATCCGAGCAAAATCGTAACAGTCAAACTTAATCAAACCGTTTACCAACCATAGCATATAGATCATAACCAAATCAAATCCGAGCATGATTGTGTTCTAAACTGAATATGAAAAATTTCCTTTTCAAATCGGATACAAACCAATTCATTTGAAGGAAAACTATTAATTTTGTCACCTTAACAAGGCAAGCCAATCAATCAAATTCAAACGAAGATCACTCAAATCCAATCAAAATCTATTGATTTCTATACTAGGAATAATCAGATCGTATATCGAATCAAAATTTCTTTTTATCCAAAGCAAAGCTATATATAGAATGCACGCAATATAACAGAGCCATTCAAGGTGTGAACAGAACTGTTTAAAAACTGAATTGAAAACATTATAACAATCTAGATTATTTACAAAACAAAACGATGTCAAAACCATACCTGTGTAGCGACGAGGCTGCTTGCTCATACCAGCTTTGAATTTACAACAGTCGTGGTTGATTCCATGTTTTTGAACAGGATAGAGCCGGTTGTCTTTTGCTTTTTATCTGTCGTTTGGAGCTTGGCCTTTTGACTGGTTAGGACTGCAATCTGGTCTTCCAATGATTGAATCCTTGATTGGAGTATCGGAACATCAATATAATATCACTCTAACCATGAATTGCATTGATCACAGGGTGACTGCGTGGGTTTAGACAGAGCAGGCGAGGGTTTGGGCAAATGATCGAGGGTTTCACAAGGCACTTTAATACCCAGGTAGTTAGGGTTGTCCTTTAGGCAAGGAGGAAGGTTTGACACAAAATCATAAGGGGGCTCTACACATAAACCTTGCGAGTAGGGGTACTCGCTGGCCAAGAAACGCTCAACTTCTGAATCAGAGTCCTCACTCAAGACGATAGGGTTTGGCTCGACAGGGGGTTTTGGCTTGTTCCTTGCCATCCGTGAAATCAAACGTGCATTCTTTTTACCCTTATCGTTAGCAGTAGGGTTTGCCTTGGGATTTTTTGTCATAGGCTTAACAGTCTCAACACTCTTAGTCACAGTGTGGGGTAAGTCGACAGGAGGGTTGGCCGAGGGTTTAGGCAGTAGGACATGGTAGGGCACCAGGGGTACATCCTTGACCTCACTCGCCACAGGTTTGTCAACCTGTGTAGGGTTTGGATCCTCGAAACCATTCTGAGCAACGAAAATGCTCCAGCTATCCCCGTGCAAACTCAAATGATAGACAACGATAAGCTTAACAAGCCCATAATGAAATAGGCTACTGTCAGCCTGGTGCCTTTTGAACTTCTTCGACATTTTAAATAGGCTACGATGCAAATAATAGGGCATATTGAGATAGTGTCCCATAAAAACCATAAGCAAACGCAGGTGGTGGAGGAACACAAGTCTGTATCGACCTTCACAGGTCACGAACTATTTGATTATCATCAATAAATCATGCCATCGTGGTTTGAGCATAGATACGGGCATACCTCTGTCACAAGAGGTGACTTTGCAAGATTGAAACAGCAGGGTCCATGGGACTTCCTCGACCTTGCAATTCTTAAACCAACGTTGTCCTGAAGGAGCTAACCCTGTAGCCGAGCTGATGAATTGTTCATCAACCTCCAACTGTATATCGCCGACCTTGGCTCGATAGCCATCGAAAGTCATGGCAAACTATCGAGTTACGCAAAGGTTAAAACCCTCGAATCGTTTCACGAAGGTAAGCCATCCACTGTCTTTCAAATCTTGGCGGGCATTGTCAAACATTAGCAGGGCTTGATTGCCATTGGGTTCAACTCGCACGACTAGGGCCATGGAGCTGAATGCATGGTAAGAGAAGGGTTCGATTTCACCAACACACACAGTAACAGAGCTACCCGAACCAACATCAATGAATGAGCCAAAAGGGGTAAGCATAAATGCGAGCATGCGAAGGTGGTGGAGTCTGCCATGCATAATATTCATTATCCAAGTACAACCGCCAAATTTCATAGCTATTCACTCCATAATAATAGTTCAACCATTAAGCCATGTGTACAACAAATGAAATCAAAAGTGTATGTTAATCCACGCAAACGTTATGCCATGGTGTTCAAACATCCGACGTATAAATCAAAAACCCAAAATCAACTATGCGCCAATGTATATAATCAAAAGTTTAACCAAGGTGCCAAACGATATTCATAATAGTTGACAAGCCAATAAGTTATGAAGGATTAACATAAGGATTATATCATATATATATGGGAAAAATCAATCATAACCCTTATGCATTTTCATAGAATCAATGATCAGGCAAGTCATATAAAGTGTAAATCCAAATGATCAATGCCTTACAAACTCAATAAAATCAAGTTATGCAATCAATATAAGAATGTCCAATGAGCATAGTTCGAAAGTCCTTCCATCCACATAACGATAAACAAAAGGTAAGTGCAGTAGGCATATTGATAAAAAGATCATGACAGTTCAGATAGTGATCGAAATGTGACCTCGAAAGGAGAAGTTTTCACGCTTACAGTCGTGAAAACTTAACAAAGACAAATGTGCAAATGTCGCAAGAAATGAAAATGTCATCTATTTGAAAAATGCGACGAAAAACTTGATGTTTGCAAGACATGGGTGTAGGCATCTTATAGGATCATAAAAAAGGTGAATTGGCTGCCAACAAGGCTTCATTGGAATATATATATTGTTGTTCTCTTTCTTTGTTGGTTTGTTCTTATTAACATATTCAACATCCCACAAATCAAAATATGGAGCAAGTATGACGCTATCGAGGATCAAACGTCGTTTAAATGGTATGTCATTTGTACCTCTCTGAACTAGTTTAAATTACAATGAAATCTAAGGAGAAGTTTGTATTCTGCTCTGTTTTGTTCTAGCTTCTTATTGAAGTTAGGGAGAATAGTTTGTGTCTACACTTACCGATTTTTCTGATAACAAAATTGGCGACCATACTGGGGATCGTCCTATATTGGTTGTTGCTTCCTTTTTTCTTTTAGCTTGCCTACTTTTTTCTAATTTCATTCTCTGAGTCTTTGGGTGATCCATATTGATTCCCTAGTCCTGAAATTTCTTTGATAAATTTTTTCCTCTTTTTATTGTTTCCTTATATCCAGTCATCGTCGCACCCTGCTTGTGAAAACCAGAGTGACGACGTCGCACTGTGTTTTTCCTATTTCCTGCGATGATCCTTGATCGGCGCACTATGCTCTTCTACATCCTACGATGATTCCTATAGAAAAATTTTTGGAGTGACAGTTAGCATTCCTCTTTTCCCATATCCTAAATATGCTTTTGGGGTGAATTTTTGGGTCTGATTACAGTCTGTTTGTCAGTGTTTGATTATGATTTTAACCTTCTTTTCTTTTTTTTAGCTTGTGTGCTTTTGAAAGATTTGATCTCTTCCTTTGAGTGTCTTTCTGTTACAAAGCATTGTTTTTTCTTTAGAATTATTTAGTGGAAGAACTTATTTTTCTTTTATTGAATAGTTTGTGTTAAAAGAGAAAATTGATTTGGGTTGCTTTATTTTTAGAGTGATTTTCTATTGCTTTTAGCTATCTTGGAAACAAAAAATAATAATTTATTCCTTTGCATTAGATTGGGGGAATATTTACATTTGAAGTAGTGAAAGTGCATGGTTTTTGGGGGGGCAAGAAGCGTATATTGGTGTACAGTCTCTTTGACTCATTTCTTGAAGTTCTTGATATTGATAAGTTTAATAAGATTTTGGGACATTGTGCATTTGGGAATGATAAACGTTTTCTCCTTCTCTTAATATAGGTTTCATCGAAGTGAAATATTTGCATTCTCATTTCTTTGCATTTTTTAGAGTCGGTCAAAAAATCATTTAGTCCATGCCATTTTCCTCTTGAGTAAACAATAGCCTTAAAATAAAGTGCTTATAAAAATTGATTAGACATTTTTATATTTTCTGATAGCAAACCTACATTAGATTAGGGTGTAGGGCTTTGGAATAGGTGTGAAATATAACTTTCCAAAGTTGTAAACAAACATAGTATTTTGTGATAGGGAGAGTTAAATCCATTTGCTACATTTTATCCTGGGAAGCCCTTCTAACACAAGGGTCAATCACGAGGTTGCATTAGGGTCGGCGAAGTTACTCACCCTGCTTTATTGGTCTTACTATAGAGATTGCACGTATTATTGGGGTTCACTTGAGAATAAAATCATGTGCGGACCTTCTCAAGGAGATTTCGGGTTTAGATACCCTACCCTTGCATGTATATCAGACTATCGACTGCTTCCCTAGGCATCATTGTCGCAATTGGTAACCTTAGTAGCGTATCTCTTTAGGGTCTTTACACAAGGTGATTATGGAGGGGCAAGTCTTCACGGTACTTGGAATTGATGTTGGCCAAACTCACTTGGGATCCTTGGAGGGTATACCTAAGTTTATGTGTGGGATCTTGCACCAGGGTGTAATTCCATTAAGAAGGTCATCAACATAACTTTTCCACCCGCTCTATCTCATCCCCTTCTTACACTGTTCTCACGACATTGGATTTCATCACCAACTAGTGCATTCATTGTGAGAAGGTTTTGTTTGTTTTCTTGCTTCCTAGATTTTTAGCATGTGTTGTTTATTTTCCCTAGCAAACTCTGGATGGATCTATGTTTAATGGCATCAGTTCCTGGCACGACCAATGAAGAAACCCCTTCTCTAAGGGAACCTTTTGCTTTTCCTTCTAATGAAAACATTAATCCTCCTTACATCACTACTTTGAGCCTTTCAGGTCTCACAATTGGATTATCAGTATGGTTGTTTTCCACTCTGGTAATCATGAATGTAGTTGGTGCTTTGATTGTAAGAACTTCCCCCCAAGAGCATCAACCTCATGTTGATCCTTCGCATTCTTCACCAGTAAGATCTTCTTCTCCTTCTTCACTTGCAAGGTCTTCTTCTATTTCATCTTCTTCACCAAGTGAAAGCTCTGAAGCTAGTAACCCGGTGGATAAGAAGAAGAAGAAAAGGAATATTAAGAAGAAGAAAAATAAGCAAGGGTCCAAACTTCCAACCACTTCCAGACATGTTGGACAATAACCAATTATTGATAATCGTTCTGGGAGTGTTGATGATGCCAATATCACCCAAACAACCCGTAATTCCAAGTACCCTTCCAGGCTTTGTAAGGGTATCCATGTTCTTAAGGATTGTCATGGCCTATCCAAGGTTATAGAAGCATGGTCTACACATCTTCGCCAACCCATGTCATAAACCTCTGATCACGATGTTGATGACCTCCCATCAACTAGTCAAGATACCATTGGGAAGAAGAAAAGTAAAGTCAAATTATTATGTATGTTATGCAGAGGGAGTCATCAAACTCATCTTTTCCCTCGTATGGACGAAGCCTTGAAATTACTGGAATACATGATTGTTTCCTAACCTCAACTTCTAGCTGCTTATCGCAAGCTTACTCTAGACACGCTTGTATTTGATGGAATGATCAATTTGGTCCCTTCATCAATTAGTCTGATTGATCAAGTAGTCAATCTAGTCACGTCCTTAGTTGAACTAGTTGACAAAGTGATCGATCCAATCCCATACTCGGTCGATCCCACTCTCTCATTAGAGAGTGAATCCCAATAGGTCGATCTCTTTCCACCCTTTGACCCCATTCTCCCATTGAACAATGAAACCCAAGTGGTCGATCTGATCTCGTCATCAGTCAATCCTACTCTCCCTCTAGAGAGTAAACCTAATACTGCTCATGTTTTTCTTGTTGATATAGACTCTGCCGTGTTGGAGAGAATTCCTCCTTTTCCCATGGAACCCCCTCCAAGTAATGAGCCCATCCTTTTTTATTGGGGCGCACTAACTGGACCTCGTCTTCCCTCTCACATTCCTTTCAAGATTATAGTACAGGTCTATGGTCAGGATGTTCCTCAAACACTAATAGGCGAAGGTGCGTCCGTTAGTATTTTGTCCTCTATCTCTTGGAAAGCTTTGGGTTGTCCTCATCTTATGTCAGTTACACATAATCTGTTATCTTTTAACAGAAGAACCAAACAACCTTTAGAGACCCTTCTTGAGTTTCCTGTAACTTTGGGAGGGAAAATTGTCTTTATTAACGTCATGGTAGTCCAGTACCCCTTGGATTTTGATTTACTCCTTGGGAGAGATTATGTCTATGCCATGAAAGCTATCGCGTCCACCCTTTTTCTTGTTATATATTTCCTTCATGACGGACGATTTGTGACTATTGATCAACTCTCCTTTGTTGGCCCTGATTTGATTATCAACCCAACGACCTCCCTAAACGGTTATTATATGAAGAGGATATCTCTTCCACCACAGGTCAATTATGTGGCATTGTCTCCCATGCCTTCAATTTTTGATGCAGATGAGTCTCTCACTATAAGATCAATCTCTTATGAATTGGATCCATTAGTTGACATGGTGATCTCTTTGGTAGGGCTATTGGAGTTTGACCTCCTTACCCCTATTGTGGCCCTTGACATGTGTTCCTTTCAGAGTGTGTTTCTTCCATCGAGTGAAGATCTCTTGGAACCCATGACTGATTTTTTTCCCTTAACATGGTTTCCTTCCGAAACATCATCCTCTTGGAATCCATGATCAAGAAGAGAGTTTTGAGCATGGTTTTTCTGATTTCGAGCTCGTTAAAAAATGAAACCAACTACGAGGATAGTTTTTCCTCTCTGTGGCAACCTCGTTAAATGATGAAACAGAGCCTACGAGGACAGCTTTTCATATATGTGGCAACCTCATTAAAAAATGAAATAGATCTTATGAGCATAGTTCTTCTCCTGTGTCAAGCTCGTTAAAAAATAAAACAGCCTTTCTCGAGCATATTTCATGTTTCTATGTCAAGCTCGTTAAAAAATGAAATAGATTTCCCCCCTCTTTGATTGATTCAAGTGCTTCGTTACATATATTATTTGAAGCTTCATTTCATCTGAACGTGTCGTTGAATGAAACGAAGCCTGGGGGGAAATTCCTACAGCCTCTGGACTTCATGTTGAAGTTAAGTTGCTAGCTTCTTAAGCTGGGGGATAAGTACCAACCATCCCTGGAGTATGTGTTGGGAAGTCTCAAGCATAGTTTCCTCTAGTTCAAGCTTGTGTAACAATGAAACCAGGTCCAAGCATAGTTTTGGCTAGTTTTAAGCTTGTGTAAAAATAAAATCTATCCCAAGCATAGTTTTGTTTTGTTTTAACCTTGCGTAAAAATGAAAACAATCTCGATCTTAGTCTTTTTTCTTTCTCATGCTCGTAAATACCTGAGAATGTAACCTAGTAAACTTTTATCATTTTTTTGGATTCGTAAAGGTTATATGAAAAATAGACCCCCTGGAGTTCCCTTTAAGCTCTTTTCAGACTCTCTAAACATGAAAATATTGCCGAGTGATTTTTTTCTTTTCACACTTATAAAAGTGTTTGAAGAAAACATCTGATGAGCGGTAGATTATCTATTTTTTGGTCTCATAAAACTACTTTATGAAAAAGGACATTTTGGAATTTCCTTTAAGTGTTTTTAAGGCTCTCTAAATATGAAAAACCATTCAGTTTACTTTATTTGGACTCTTAAAACAAACATCGAAAGGCCCATATGGGACCAAACCACTCCTTCCTCGGGTTCGTTAAAAATACTCTGAGGAACTCATCCGAAGGATGAGCTTACATTACAAGCATATGTTATCCTCCTCAAGCTTGCATAAAAATAAAGAGGTACTCGCCAAAAATGGTGGGGGGTAATTGGGAAAGAAATGTATATATGTATTTGTGTTAGTGGTAGTAAGTCACTCTTGAACATGACACCCCTCTTCATCATTGTATCCGGGTTGGGAAATACATTTGTCTCTCGTTTGACCATCCACAAGTCCATATGTTGGGTCCTCCTTGAGTCAATGCTGCCAAGACAATTGTCGTGTCATTCATATTTTCAAGAGAATTTTAACCTAAACAAGCCTTCTATCAAGTCAACGATCTGCAGTCCTCAAATTCTTACCATGTCGGCCTTCCCTGAGTCAGTTCTGAATCACTTTATATTCTGATATACTTCAAATCTGTTACATATTTCGTGTCATTGATGGGGGATACATTAAGGCCCTCCTATGATGAGTCTTTTCCTATCAACTTCAACTCATTATCCATGAATTAGACTTATAAATCATTTAGTACCTTGAGACCTGCATGCCTTAATGGTAGGATTCCTCGTTTTCAACAGTGGGTTCACATCATTGACCCCTTATTGGAAGATTCCATTGAGTGTTCGACTTCATCTCATTAATTCACATTCATTGGATTGTACTAGAGTACCTTGGGGGTCATTGACATCAATGGTGATTTCCCTCACACTTGTTAATGGTATCCATTAATGATCGGTAATCAAGTGGTTTCTACCATGTTCAACTTCAACACTTGTAATCACATGGTTAGATTCATACTTCGGGACGATGGAAGTCAAGACCTTGGATATCATCATATTGGTCCAGGTTTTGATGGAGTATTCATAAGTCTGTATTGACACATAGATCCACTGTGTATGTCTCGTGGGTATGTCCAAATTTGAATTTTTAGAGCATAGATCCACAGTGTATTTCTCGTGACTATGTTGAATTATGATGACATGGATCCATAGTGTATGTTTGGTGGCCATGACACACTTGAAACTTATGATTAGAATCACTTGTAGTCTGAGTATGTGAATGCCTACCTCAAAGAATGGTATATTATTATGCAGATGCTTGAATGTTTGTAGGTTCCCAACCGATGCGCTCCTTGTTCTTGACACACACATTCTACAAAGTATTTCAGTGGTCACAGGTTTCAACTTCATACTTTGGGGGGAATTCTGTTACATATTATTTTGGTCACCCCTATGATCAACTGACGATATGTGCATAACTCACTTCTATGTTCCCTGAAGATACTAAATGAGACTTTCTCCATGAGAAAAGTGAATCGTCTTTCTTTTCTTAAAAACCATATCAAAGGAGATCGCCGCATCCTACTAAATGCTTGGGGTGCAACGATGCTTGATCATCACATTCTACACCAAATTGGACTGTGGCATCGCCACCGACTTCTTGTGCATAGGGTGTGACGTTGCTCAAACAAGAGGAAAGGTGAAATTCATGAAAGTTCTAGAAGGGAATATTCTAGAAGATGAGGTGGCCTCCGATCAGTTTGGATCTTACTCGCTTCTATGATTTAGTGGGATCATCCTAATCTCCTCATCCATCCCTCTTTCACCCTATATAAAGAGGGATCTCTCATGGTAAAATCTAGGCTTGCTTATGCATGAATAATTCTGCTGAAGATTGTACTTGTTATAGCTTTGCTTTAGATTTACAAGTCAGGTTATGAATGCTCTTCATAAAAATCATTGGAACAAAGGTGTGTGTGTTGAAGAAAAGGGCCATTGGAAGGGAACTTGTGACATCAAGGCATGGGTTGTATTCTCCACTTTCATTCAATATAATGAAGTTATAAATTTCTTCCCTATAAAATTTTCTCCATTTTTATTGTATAACTCCTTGATCTTATACATAGGCTTCATTGGAATATATATATATCATTGTTCTCTTTCGTTTTTGGTTTGTTCTTCTTAACAGGTTCAACATCCCACAAATCCAAAGATGGAGCAAGGACGACGCTAGCAAGGATCAAACTTAATTTAAATGGTATGTCATTTGTACCTCTCTGAACTAGTTTACATTGCAATGCAATAAAAGGAGAAGCTTGTATTCTACTCTGTTTTGTTCTAGCTTCTTGTTGAAGTTAGTGAGATTAGCTTGTGTCCGCACTTACCGATTTGTTCGATAGTAGTGTTGAACTAAAAATTGTTAATAGGAGCTAGTTGGAATATGTGGGTGGCCACAAATATCCACCTGGATCAGTCCTTCCCACTTAGGAAACAATGTTCTCCATTGCATTGAGTTCCCCCATCAGGTGAGGAAACTTCTGCTGAATTTGGCCCCGTGTGAGCCACTTTCCTTAGTGGAGGAGCTATCCTTCCTTGAAAACCCGATAAATTTGGATCCTCTTCTCGTGAGTTCCATTGACCTGTGTGTCCACTATCTAATCAATGGATGTTTGTTCCATGCAGTCATGGTTGAGCTCTGTGGGTGTCAGTTGTTCTGCGATCTCTGAGGTGTCCAATAATGGTGGAAAATATGGGAGAAAGAGGTCCACATTGAACATTGGGTGCAATTCAAGGAAGGGTGGAGTGTTGAGCTCAAAATCATTGCTACCCATAGCCTTGGTGATGGTGTAAGGCCCATAGAAAAGTGGGTGGAGCTTTTGATGGTGCCCTGTAAGACGCTCCTTCTGCAAATGTAACCAAACCTTGTCTCCAACCTGAAGTTAATGGAGTGCCCTGTGTTGGTCATGGTGTTGCTTGTACTTAGCATTGGCTTTATGGAAAATATCATGGACCTGTTAGTGTATGCGTTGAATCCGCTCATTGAATCTATTGGCTTTGACGGTCTCAGACTAAACATGGGAAGATTCTTTCTCTGTTGTTTCCATAGGTAGTGCAACATCAATGGGACCCAAGGGTTGGAATCCCAGTCCCACCTGAAATGGTCTATGGTCGGTGGAGCTATGGAGATCCCAGTTGTAACTATGTTAAACATAGGGGAGACTCTCATCCCATGTACATGGATTCTTAGAGTTGTACATGCACAGGATGTGCACAATCATCCGATTGATGACCTATGCTTCGTCGTCTATTTGGGGGTGGAAAGTGGTGGATTTAGTTAGCTTGGTTTCCAAAAATAACCAGAGACTCGACCAAAATGTGTTGAGGAACTTGTTGTACCAGTAAGAGATGATGGTATGTGGTATTCCAAAATGGACCCACACTCTTTCAAAGAAGAGCTTGGCAGTATCTGTCACTGTGATATTCTTCTTGCAAGATACGAGGATGGACATCTTTGAAAACTGATCAATGACCACAAATACACAATCATTGCCTTGCTTGGTGGATGGAAGGCCAGGCATGTAATCCATCGAGATGGATTCCCAAGGCTTCTCAGGGGTAGTAAGAAGGGTTTATAAGCCTTTCTTATTGATGGTTGGCTTGGAAATGGCACAGGCAATGCAAGATCTGATATACTTTCTGACGTCTTGTCAAAGTTTTGGCCAATAAAAATGTTTCTGGAGGACGACCACAGTTTTCTCCACACCAAAATGTCATGCCATCCAAATGTAGTGGGCTTCCCAAATCATCTTTGCATGCTTTCTTGTAGGAACACAGAGATGGCCCATATGGCATAACATCCCATCCTGAATGTGAAAATCTATGGAAGTCATGCATGTGCCCAAGAGATGATAGGTGGTGGTGAAGTCAAGATCTTGCTGATAAAATTGGGGCCACTCAGATGCCTCATGTTCACAGGAATGGAGCACAGTGGTGAGTTCAGCCACGGGAGGTCAACTAAGGTAGTCAGCGACACGATTTGTGCTCCCTGTCTTATACTTGATGTTGATATGGAACTGTTGCAGGTAGGTGGGCCAATTCTGATGGTGGTTGTTCTGCAACTTCCCCTGTGTCTGTATGAACTACAACTACTTATGATAAGTGTGGATGATTGTCTCCTTTACCATAATGTAATGTTTCCATTGATGACAGTCTTGTACAATGGAATACATTTCCTTGTCATAGGTGGGATATTTTTGGATATTATCTGAGAGTGTCTCACTATGGTATGCCACCGGATGATCGTGATGAGTGAGAACTATGCCTACAACATAGTTAGATGCATTAGTCTCAATATTGAACGGTTGTTGAAGATCGGTAAAGGAGAGTACTGGAGTTGAGCACAAGCGATGCTTCAGATCATCAAATTCTCATTGTTGTTCCTTCCCCCACATGAACTTTTCCCTGCCACTTCCCTTGGTCACATGGATGAGGGTCCATGCAATATCAGAGAATCCCAACACGAACCGTCGATAGAAGTTGGCCAGTCCCAAGAAGCTATGAATATTGGTTAGTGTGGTTAGGTCCAACCAGTCACGGATGAAATGGATCTTAGCGAGATCAACATGTACCCCATGCTCATCAACAATGTAGCCCAAGTATTGGATCCTATTCATACCAAAGGAACATTTTTCCAATTTGGCATATAGTTTGTGCTGCAGAGTGCTCAAAACCTATTGAATATGCCGCATGTGCTCCTCCCAAGTTCTATTGAAGATGAGGATGTCATCCAAATATACCACCACAAAAGAGTTGGTGAAGGGTATCAATACATCATACATCAACCTCATGAAAGTGGTTGTTTCATTTGTTAGGACAAAGGGCATGACGAACCATTCGAAGAGACCATCTTTATATTTTAATTTTTTCTTCCAGACATCAGTTGGTTTGATGGGAACCTGGTGCTAGCCATACTTTAGGTCAATCTTGTTGAAGAACTTTTCCCCCTTGAGTTGGTCAAGAAGTTCATCAATCCTGGGAATTGGGTACTGGTTTTTGACTATGATTTTGTTTAATTCTTTGTAATCAAGTAGAGTCACCAGGTCCCGCCCTTCTTTTGCACTAGTACAATCGGGCTTATGTAAGGGGAGGATTTGGGTCTGATGTGCCCTTTTTGAAGAATATCTTGGATCTGATGCTTGATTTCATCATTTTCCGTCAGCGAGTGACAATAGATTGGTCCATTAGGCAGAGGTGAATCAGGGGTTAGATCAATTGAATGCTTGACTTGGAAGCAGTGATGATTTTAAGGATGTAAATTTATATTAAAATGTAGAAATTTGGGCTAATCTTACTAGTTCTTAATATTGAAAATGTAAAATGTTTGGCGATAGATTTGTAAAAATATTCAAATTTCTAAGGATTTTATATAGTTTCTATAAAAGTTTAGCGATTTTAAAGGTAAAATCATTTTGTTCTATGGAATTTGGGTGAACCATTTTTAGAAAAAATGTAAATTGGCGAATCTTTTTTTGGGAAAAACCATGCAAAATTAGCCCATTTGCGAAATTTAGCCCCTAAAATAATAGTAACACCCAAAATAATAATAACACTACGGGGTCTAGACTCATACACAACATGACACTTCCACAAATATGGTTGTCCTAAAATAACATCACAAAATTCAAGGGGATAAATATAACACAATACCTCATCTTTGAAAGGCTTGATGCCATAGGGCAGACGACACTATTGGCTGACACAGAGTCTCTTCCTTGGCGAAGCCAGCCGATGGTGTAGGGTTGTGCATACAGTGTCGTTAGTAGTTCTAGTTGCTTGACGACCTCTGCTAATACAAGGTTCTTTTGACTGCCTCCATCGACAATGAAATGAAGCGAATCCCCATTTACCCACATCTGTGAGTGAAAGAGGTGTTCCCCTTCCTCTAGTTTTTCTGGTTTGCTTGGCTGGACTTTGGTGGTAGTGACAGTTGTTACACATTATTTTCGTCATCCCTATGACCGTTAATGATGTAAACCTATTTTTTTCCTTCAGAGGGGTCAGTGGCCTGAGTTCCTGAAGAGAGAAGGGAGAAGAACTTTTCTTGAGAAAAGAAGTTGCATTTTCCTGTGTAAAAACCTTACAAAAAAGGAAGTTTGCAGGCTGCCTATGTATTAGGGTGTGATAATACCTGATTCTCATAGGCTGCATCATATCTAGGGTGCGAACAGTTCGCAGGTTGCACTATAAGCAGGGTGCGAGAATGCTTACATGTGGGAAAAACGAGTGTTTTCTCGAATCTTCTAGAAGGAGAAACTTCCATGGTGAGGTGGCATCCAAATGGTGTGGATCTTACTCGCTTTCATGATTTAGTGGGATCATCCTAACCTCCTTACCTTATCCTCTTCAACTTATAAAAGGAGAGGAGCTCTCATGGAGAAAGTTGGTTCTTGAGCTTGTTAGCTTTGGTTGGCTTGGAATTATTAGCTTGGTTGGAGTGGCTTTGAGATTTGCTTTGTCAAGATAGATTGTGAATATTATCAGATCTATGCTCTCAGAATTCTTGGAGTGAAAGTGTGTGGGGAACG
>ML794411.1:69362-97521 GCA_009831015.1 Picea engelmannii | reverse complement strand
ATTCCTTGATCACATACATAGGTTTATATTGAGTTTATGCTATTACTATCACTTTGGTTGGTTGCGTTCTTTTGCAGGATCATCATTGTATGAGCGTTGGAACGGAGCTAGGATGGCGATGGCGAGAGGAAGCGACATTTAAATGGTATGTCACCCATCCCTCTTTAGTTCGTAAATTCAATATTTAAAACTTAAGGAAAGTGTCATGTTCTGGTGTGTTTTGCTCTAGATCTAGGTGGATCTAGGGAGATAAGTTAGTGTCCGCACCTACCGATTAGTCCGATAACAACAGTGGCACTGGGTTCAACATCAATAAATCGCTTCCCTCCTTCTGGATTTGATTCTGAATCAAAATTGACCTATGACTCGGAAGCCTTCAGCTCAGCCACGAGTGACTGCTTGGAGTGGCATTCTTCAGTGTTGTGCCAAGGGATTTTATGGTATTCACACCATTTTCTTGTGTCCTTCTTCGTCTTCTCATTTCCCTTCTTGTGTTGCGGCTTGGACTGGTTGTCCTGAGAGTGGCCATATTTTCTTTGTCCCTTGCTATGTGGGTTGGGGTTGCCTTTACCCTGCTTCGGATGTGAGGAATTTGTAGATCCAAACTCTCTCCTATTTTGCTTAAATTTATGCTCAACTTGATAGCATATATATAAGACGTACCCAATGAGGCGATGTCTAGAAAATTCATTTCTATTTGAATGTATCTATGCAAAAAATCATGGTATTTGAGCACCAAATGTCGCTTAGAGTCTTTGATACCCAACTTGGTGCGCAGGGTATGGAAAATATTGGTGAAATATGGTATTGTCTCGTCCCTTTCTTGATGCAGGGTGGTCCATCTAGTGTATTGGTCCTCGTAGCTTCTAACAGGGTAGTATTGTTCTTTAATGGCATTCCAGAAGGAATCACATGTAGGGGAAACCAAAAATACTGTAGATTCCTCTATTACCCTTTTCTCAGAGTAAGTGTCCCACCAGTCTTTAACATGGGGGACGACCTTGAGGAGTGAAAAAGTAATCTTTTCCCTATCAGAAAAATTGTGGACCGAAAAATATCCTTCGAGCAGATTCAATCATTTATCTACAGCATTTCCATCTATCATTCCTTCAAATAATGGAATATAAAAATTTGCATGTACCTTGAAGGGGGTTGCATGGCCGCTTGATGAATATGCTTCTCTTGTAGGCAGTCGTCGAAGGATCTGTGCAAATGTTTCCATCAGTTCGTTCCTTTGTCGTGCAAGAGCTTCCTCGAGCAACATTTTAAAGGGATCTCCTGCTCCATCATCTTTCTTTTCATATCCCATGGGTTGTTGTCGTGCTTAGTGCGACCTATCTTGCAACGGCTCGATTGGTTCGAGTCCCAACTTCTTATACCCAGATCTTATCAGGGACATGCATGAAGAAAATAAATGAAGAGCAGACTTCTATGATACCACTGATTTGGATTTAGTCGCAGAACGAACTGATTAACATATTGGATACAATAAACACAAATATATGAAGAACAACACAGATATCCAGTGAACAATATCTTCTATTGAATAAATGAAATAAGTTGAAACTGTAAAACTGCAGAACTGAAACACTTGCTCAAATGGTGGTATCTATCTCTGAGAAGAGATGCGGCTGCTACATGCATCCTTATGAGCGTAATCATTACAATGAGGCTCCAGAGGCCCTTTTAACATTACTCATGAATTCCAAAACCCTAGACATCCAAAAAACTAACCCTAGGAGATGAAACGCCAAAAGTTATGTGGGCCCCTATGGGTAAGTTGGTACCTCAACTTCCTGGGGTCTTAAATTTTTCATATGACCTTCGTTTTAGGTGCGTGATATCCCGTTGGAAATGTCTTTTCGAGAGCTACACATTACGTCATCAAAATCTAACTCTGTCTATAGTTTGACTGTGGCAAGCCAAAAAAACACTATTTAGGGCCCCAAAATGGCCCCAGAAGTACAACAAGATGTTTTTACATGAAAACTTACAAAACAAGCCAGTTGGATTAAGTGGGAGGCCACTGGTATCCACTTGGAAAATGTGAAGGGCTTCAGACAGCCCCGGAAGTGTAGAACCCACAATTACAAAAAAGTACAGAAGAAGGTGTTGAACTAAAAATTATTAAGAGGAGCTAGTTGGAATAGGTGGGTGGCCACCAATATCCACCTAGATCATATTAAGAGCAATACATTATTTATTTAATTGATAAATATTCGTCAAAAAGGTCCAATTACAGAGCACATTCAACAATTCCAAAAGCTCAATCTCAGGGTCAAGAACATTCCCGAGCATAATTTTTTATATATATTTATGAGAACTTTAAAGGAGAACATCCAACAAGAGGTGTGTTTCATTGAAACTAAATTGCTAGAGAAAGCTTTCAATATGGCAAGGAAAGTGGAAAAAAAAATATGGCTACTAGAAAGGTGACCACTAACAACTATAGAGAGCATTTTGTTCCCTCTCCTAACCTTACTCAACCAACAATGTTGACACATCATAAAATGGATGAAATAAGAGCAAAGGTACTATGTTTAAAATGTGACAGTAAGTATAGTAAGGGTCATAAATGTAGTGAGAATAAATTATTCTACATAAACTATGAAGAGGAAGAAGATCAAGAATTGGAAACGTCACAAGATATAGATCTAGAAAATACTAATCCAATGATATATTGTCATGAATCATCCGACATCAGTACTCCACAAACCTTGGAGATACAAGGATACATCAAAAAGAAAAAGTTAATAGTGTTGATTGATTTTGGTAGTACCCATAACTTCATCAATTACAAATTAGCAAAATATCTCAATCGCTTTATATTTCCAACACCAAAGTTTCAAG
This sequence comes from Picea engelmannii, assembly GCA_009831015.1. Lineage (NCBI taxonomy): Eukaryota > Viridiplantae > Streptophyta > Pinopsida > Pinales > Pinaceae > Picea > Picea engelmannii. Next base: position 94,671 of record ML794411.1, on the reverse strand, counting down.
TAATGATTGCAAATGGATGTACCATAAATTGTTCTAGGAAGTGCCATAGTATTAAGATCAATATGGGGGAGTATTTATTGGATAGTCCCATGATTACCATCCAAATGGGTGGTGCTAATGTTGTATTAGGGGTCCAGTGGTTATAATCATTAGGAACAATGGCCTTTCATTTTCAAGATCTTTTCATGAGATTTTTCTCAGAAGGAAAATAAATTGAGCTTAAAGGTTTCCAATGGAAACCCTCTAAGTTGATAATCTCTAATAGTGTGAAAAAATTACTCAAAAATGGGCACCATGGTGTAATTGCACAATTGTGCTTGCTATATGTTCAAACATCTATATCCTCTACTCCATTGGATCTCCAAATAGTTATCAACAATCATACAAATGTATTTGGAGAAATTCCTAAGGGTATTCCACATGATTGAGGTCATGACTATGTTATTCATTTGCAACCAGGAAGTGTACAACCTAACATTAGGCCTTACAGGTGTCCATATGCACAAAGGAGTGAGATTGAGCATGTGATCCAAGAAATTTTAAAGGATGGCATTATTCAACCTAGCCAAAGTTCTTTCTCTTCACCAATGGTGATGGTTACAAAAAAGGATGGTTCATGGCATATGTTTCCATATTTTAGACACCTAAATAAAATGACCATCAAATATAAGCTTCTTATTCCTATCATTGATGAATTATTAGATGAATTGCATGGAGAAATTTTCTTTACTAAGTTGGATCTTTGTTCGGGATATCATCAAATCAGAATGAGGCTGGCGGAAATTACCAATATAGATTTTAGAACACATGAAGGTCATTATGAGTTTACAGTTATGTCATTTGGACTTACTAATGCACTTTCAACATTTCAAAGATTGATGAATTCTATTTTCAAACCCTTCCTTAGAAAATTTGTGTTAGTATTTTTTGATGACATACTAATCTACATCAAATATTGGGAAGAGCATGTACAATAGGTTGACGAGTATTAAAACTATTCGAAGAGAAAAAACTTTATGCAAATCCTTCCAAGTGTGCCTTTAGGGTTTAAGAATTAGAATATGTGGGTCATATTGTATCTCATGAAGGTGTAAAAGTGTACCCTATCAAAATTAAAGTGATGAGGGAATGGTCGGTTCCAAAAAACTTGAAGAAACTTAGAGTATTTTTAGTAATGAAAGGATATTACCACAGGTTTGTCAAGAACTATGGTCAAATAACAACACTTCTAATAGCATTTTTAAAGAAGGAAGCATTTTCTTGGACTCAAGCAACAACAAAATCTTTTGAAAAAATTAAGGAGCCTATGTGTACAACTTCTTTCTTGGCCACACTTGACTTCACAAAAGCATTTATTATGGAGTTTTATACCTTAGACGATGGTATAGCTGTAGTTTTAATGCAAGAAGGAAGGCCCCTTTCCTTTGAAAACAACCAATTTAAAAGAAAAACTTACTTAAATCCATTTATGAAAACAAATGTTGGCCATACTACATGCAATTAAGAAATGGCACCCTTGCCTAATAGGAAGACACTTCAAAGTAAACACATATCATGATAGTTTGAATTACTTCTTGGAGGAACAATTATCTTTAGAAGAGAAACAAAAATGGGTTAAAAATATTCTAGGTTATGACTTCGAAATTATCTACAAAAACTTAAAACATAATGTTGTGGAAGATGCCCTTTCAAGGAAATAAGAATAAAGAGAAGGTTCACTATGTTTTATTTATGTCCTGCAATTTGATTAGGTGGAAGAAGCAAGGATAGAATGGAAGCAAGATCAAGAGGTATGAAAGATCATTAAAAAATACAAGAGGAACCCAATTCATTAGATAAATTTGTATGGAATAATGATTTTCTATGGTATCATGATCGCCTATATTTCTGTAAGAATTCCCAACTCAAATATAAGGTCCTTCTAGAATTGCACACTTCTACTATAGAAGGACATTCAGGATTCTTGGAAACATGCCATGGGATAAAGAAGGATTTTTTGGGAAGGTATTAAAACTGATGTTCAAACTTTTGGGTCTTAATGTGTGGTCTTCCAAAAGAAAAAGGGAGAGACAATGAAGACACCATGTATCCTACAGCTAATAGCTATACCAAGTCAACATTGGAAATATGTTTTAATGGATTTTATTACAGGTTTACCAAAATATGAAGGAAATACTATCATCATGGTAGTAGTGGATCAACTAACAAAGTATGCCCATTTTTCTCCCTTTATCTCCATTTTAAAGAAATTACAATAGCCATAGGATTCATGGAAACAATTCAAAAGCTATAAGGAGTCCCCAAGATTATTGTAATCGATAGAGATCCAATTTTCATAGGAAATTTTTGGACTGAATTATTTTCTTTTTTGGGTACTCAATTGGATCACAGTTCATCATACAATCCTCAATCTGATGGGAAAACTGATATTGTGAATAAATGTCTAGAAGGATATATTCATTGCTTTGCATTTCATAAAGGGACACAATGGGTCAAGTGGTTTCCCTTGGTAGAATGGTGGTACAACACATCCTTTCATACTTCATCAAAAATGTCCCCATTTATGGAAATTTATGGATATCATCCTCCATCCATCACATCGAAAGGGACTTCAAAAGTTCAAGTAGTGGAGGATAACATAGAGAACCAATAAGAGGTTCTCAAACTATTGAAGGAAAACTTGATTATGGCACAAAATAGGATGATACAAAAAGTAGATTGGCATCGCATTGAAAGGGAATTTGAAGTGGGGGATTGGGTATTTCGGAGGATACAACCATATAAACATATTTCCCTCAAGAAACAAAAGAAGGACAATAAATTAGCACCCAAATATCAAGGCCCCTATAAGGTTTTGAAAAGGATTGGAAGTATGGCTTATAAATTAGAGTTGCCTCCATCTAGTCTTCCATGTTTCTTGATTAAATAAGGAAATAAAAAACAATATTTTAGTCCAAACTATTTTACCAGAGATTAATGAAGAATGGAAAATCATGCTATAACCAGAAAAAATCATTGAAACAAGGATTAAGCAGCTGCAAAATCGATCAATTATTGGGTACCTCGACAAATGGAAGAACCTACGAGTGGAAGAGGCAACATGCGAAGATGAGATCTTCATACAGAAACACGTATGGTTAGTCAAGTGTTGAGGAAAACACTTTTTTGAAGGGAAGGGGCATGTTAATCCCTATACAAAGCCCCATGTTAAGTATAAAACCCCTTATTAAGCCCTAGATATTGAATTATTACATTTATATTGTTATATTTGTATGTAGGCTAGAACCCTTCATTGTACCCTTTGTCTCTTATATATATACCAATGAGACCTAGTCTTAGGATCATGATATCTCATCTTGTGAATTCAATATATTGTAAAAGGATATTTCCCCCTCGAAGTGGACTGATATTTATTGATTTTTTTATCATTCTCAAGGTATTGGTGCATAATAAAATAAGTTAAGAATAGGATCATGAAGCAATAAGAAAAAAATTAATGTGGAAATAAAACATTGATGAATACAATACATGAGAGAGACAATAATATATTTGTGTCACTCAATATGGGCTACGTCCATAGAGAAACAATCATTCATTCCTTTATTCCATCCAACAAATGAAGGGATAACACCTACAACACATATGTTGCAACCTCCTCTTCACTCTCTCATAGTCTCCTCTCTAGGTCACAATACTCTCTCGCTCATTTCATATTAACTTCACTATTACAATACAATATATAGGATCTAATGGAATCCAAAATCCCTAATCCATTAACCTGGATTAGATTACAGCCTTAATTCATTAACCAAAATTAGAAAATCCATGGGCTAGAAATCCATGTGCCAAAACTACCCAAAACAAATGCAAAATGTTGCCCAAAAATTTTTCTCAAGGGCTCTACCCCCCCAGTGCCTCCCCACCACTGTGCCCAATGCATAGTAACAATGCATGGGGATAGTCGTGCAAAAAATATAACACAAAACCCCCACTGTGGATTAGGATCCAAATGCAGCTGAAACAAGACCTTTAAATCAAGAAGATAATCAAGCTCCATAACCAACAAAATACCTAAATTAAAAATAAATCCCTAAATTACATGTTCATAATGTGCAATACTTGCTAAGGTTTTTCAAATGGGATAGTAAGCTAAGTGCAATTGACTATGGGAAAAATGTTTGTGGTTAAGAGAACTTGAACTAGGAAAGTCAAATGATGGGCATCCTCTTAGGAAGTCCTAGTTACTAGGTGCAAGCCTTAGGAGTGACAATTGATGATATGCCCTTCATCTCTAGTTTCAAACCTACTTCTTCACCCCTATGAGCTTCTCTCAATTCAAAAAGCGCTAAGTGGAGTACTCAATATCATGAGAAATTGGTCATTTTAACTAATGCTCATGGATATGGGGCATTGATTAATCACTTACTCTATGTAGATGATCCAAAAAATGATATTTCATAAGTTGGACTATGAAATCCCACAAAATGCTTAAATAAAGAGTGAAGGGAGATCTAAATGAATAGTTCATAAGACCTAATACTTGCTAAGATTTTGTGAATGGGGTAGCATGATAAGTGGCCTTGACTATGGGAAAATGTGCATGGTTAAGTGTGCTTTAGCAAGACAAGTCTTGGATGGTTGACTTCTCAGGATTTCTTGGTCACCAATTGCAAGTATCAAAGGTGATGATTGATGCCATTTCATTCATTTCATTAGTTTCAATCTTACTTTTGCAACCAAAGGAGGCATGGGATAAAATATAATTTATATGTTTGGTTGTGAAATCCCCCTAAATGCTTAAATAAGGATTCAAGAGAGCTCCAAATGAATATTTCATAAGGAACAATACATGCGAAGATTTTGAAAATGGGGTAGTAAGATAAATGGGATTAACCATAGAGAAAAACTCCATGTTAAGTATGTTTCATCCATAGAAGTGTTGGGATGTGTGACCTCCTAGGAAGTCCCACTTACTAGGTGCAAGCCTCGGAGGTGATGATTGATGCCATGCAATTCATTTTTATAAAGTTAATCCCACGGGATTGAGCTTCACATGCAATGATTTATAAGTGGATTATTGATTATAATGAGAAATTAGACATTGCAACTAATGCTCATGGAACATGGCTCATGAGTTAATAACATATCCTATTTAAATAATCCCAAAAATGATATATCATATGTTGGACTGCAAAAGACCCTCAAAATCGGTCATTGTAACTAATTCTAATGAGAATGGTTCATGCCTTAATGACTTACTTTATGTAGATAATCCCAAAAATTATGCATGTCATATGTTGAACTGTAGAGGCCCTTCAAATATTTATTCATATTTTTTCTTTTATTTTTATTAAAATTGTGAGGAAAATATTGTTTTTAAATCACTATGACATTTTGAACAATCAATTTATTTAATTGAATCAACTAATTATAATGAATTAAGAAAAATCAAATTCATAAATTACAGGTAAATTATTTAAAATTAAATAATGATCAATCACTTAAATAAAAATATTTATAATTAACTATAAATTTATGAAATCTTGTGCATATGCCATCTCTTATTTAAAAAATTTATACTTATAAGAATCTATTTCCATCTTTATTTAGACTAAATAAGTTTTATTTATTATTCTCCTACCCCCACCTTCATGAGTGAGTGTGAAACTAGACAAGAATAATAAAGAAAACTTATACCTATTCAACTTTAACCCTTTAAAAAAATTATTGATATATCACTGATATAATTATTATTATGAATTAATATGACACTAATTATTAGTTAAACATAACTTAACTTTTTTTTTTAATTTTTGATGTAATAATTATTATTGGTTGATGTGACAAAACACACATTACCTTATGTATTAAACACATTAAATTTACTTAACTTTGATAAACTTAATAAATTTTCTTTATTATTCCCCCACCCACTTTCATATAGTGGGGTGAGTGTGGAACTATTGAAAAATAATAAAGAAAACTTATACCTATTCAACTTTAACCTTTTAATAAAGAAAACTTATACCTATTCAACTTTAAGCTTTTAAAAAAATATTAATATATAACTGATATAATAGTTATTATTAATTAATGTAACAATAATTATTGGTTAAACACAACTTCATTTTTTATATGATTTCTCTTTAAATACCCTTTAACTCTCATCTCTAAATTCCTTAGGTGCATTTTTAACTACCCAATTCACCCATAGATATGGCATAATCATGCTTTATTCCCATCATCTAAAAGGAATGTACTACCTAAAATTATAAAGAGAAAGCATTAATAAAATTTAGAATATGAAGGCATAGTGCAACACAATTTCACAACAATCCGTGTTTGCCACTCAACAATCCTTATCTTTTGCTTTGAAGATTTTTTTTTTTTAATTATATTGAATTAAGTTAATAGAATGGATATTTACATTTAACGATTTTTGTTGTTGTTCTATTATGTTAAATTAATCGATGTTAAATTAAGTTAATATAATGAATATCATCGTTTTGTTGTTAAATTAAATTAACATAATGGATATGTATATTTAACACTATTTATAAATTTAATAAACATTTACTTAATACAATTTAAAATAATTTATAATGTTCAATTAAGTGAGATTCAAAATAATTTATAATGCTCAATTAAGTGAGATTCAAAGTATGATTTTTTATATTATTTTCTTAACTTTGTTGATATTTACATTAATAATTATTTTTTAATTATATTAAATTAAATTAACATAATAAATATTTACATTTAACATTATTTATAAATCAAATTAATATAATAAATATTTATATGTGATAATATTTAAAATAATTTATAATGATCAATTAAGTGAGATTGAAAATATGATTTATATTAAATTAAATTAACATAATAAATATTTACATTTAACATTATTTATAAATTAAATTAGTATAATAAATATTTGCATGTAATACTATTCAAAATAATTTATAATAGTCAATTAAGTGAGATCGAAAGTATGATTTATAATATTATTTTTCTAAACTTTATTGATAGGATGAATATTTACATTTTGATACTATTTAACATAATTTATAATTAAAAAATTATGTATTATTTTTTAGATATAAAAATTAATATTCTATGTAAATTTATTATAAGATTTATTTTATATATTTATATTATAATTTTTAAAGAAAATATTTAAGTTAAAGCAAGTTCCAAATAAAAGTGATGAATTTGGTGGAATTTTGTAATTATAACATTTAAGCTAAAAAAATCTTGGGTGAATTTAGTGACACAGTTATAAATCAATTTTGTGGGTGAATTTAGTGACACAGTTATAAATCAATTTTGTGGGTGAATTTAGTGACACAGTGATAAATCAATTTTGGAATATAAGTTGAAGAAAGTGTTTAAGTTTGGTAGAATATATATCTTTTATTCTTAACATGAAGTAAATTTGGAAAAATAATAAATAGTTATTACTTAATGGTAGTGTTTGAGTTGAAGACTTTTAAAGTGAATTTGGTTGAATAGATACTTGATGGTCATGGAACTTAAGGTTAATGAAATATTTGGCTTTCAAGTTTATAGAAGTATTTTGGCATAGATAACTTTTTTATATGTTGTGGGGTAATATAAAAACTTTAATATACAATTATTGTTAAATATTAGAACTATATTGAGAAAAGTAGTGATCTTCTTATTAACATAAAAAAATAGTTAATTGGTTATGGAGGTGATACTTTTTCACCTCTTTCCCTTTTGTGATATGTATTAAAGTGTTAGTTAAACGTTCTACCTTTTGGGTTTTTGGCAAGAATTGGCCAGAATTTGGCTATGTAAATTTGTTTAAATTGCCTTTCTGAATGTATAAATGGATTCAGCGTGGTGAAAAATCTTTGGGGCACTAGGATTATACAAACTTAGCCACTCAAATCTGCAGATCCAATCATTCATCACCGGATTTCGAAACTGAAAAAGTGGCCAGAAAACCCCCAAAAGATATAATGTTTAAACTACTGCATGCTTAATTGGTTATGGAGATGATAAGTTTGTATCAATCTTCCCTTCTTTTCTTTTATCAACCTTTACCTCTCTCCCTTTTTATGGTGATATTTTTTCACCTCTCTCCCTTTTGTGGTACGTGTCAATTGGTTATGGAGATGATAAACTTGTTTCAATCTTCTTCTTCTTTTTTTATCAATCTTCACCTCTCTCCTGCCTACTTTTTTATGGTATGTGTTAATTGATTATAAAAATGACAAACTTGTTAGTGAATCTTCTCAACTCCTCTTTTTCTTGCTATGTGCTTACTTGCTAAGCCTTCCCTTCTTTTCATTTCATAATATATATACTTAATTGTTCAACTTTCCTCTCCATCATTTACATAACCTCTTATAATAATTTTTACAGATATAAAATTCCATCCTCTCATGTGCTCTAATCTGGAAAAAAGTTCAGTAACTGCAGAAAGTTCTAAAAAAAAATAATAGATTCTCCAAACAGTTTTTTCTCTTTTACAAAGCATCACTTTCTTCTTAATGACTCCTTCCAACACTGTGGAGCCACGGCCCAAAGATTGATCTTATTATCTATTCCCTTTGTTAGACAAATGAGGACGTTTGTCATTGGATATTACAAAATATTATAAGAATATCCATAATTCTGGGCCATGTTAGCTGGAACAAATATGAGATAAGTGCATGGTTGCATTAAAAAGAGATGCTTTGATTCTCCAAACTGAAGAGCACAGCAGCCTCAATATCAAAATCAAATTACGTAAGCTCTTACGAAACTAACACAGAGAGATGCTCAAAATCCACTTTACAAGTACATTGAACTCATTCTGATTTCAGACACAGTAACTGTCATTTCCTTTCATGGTGTTAAATAAATCTACGCTGCGTTTCTTCATCAACGATTCTGCTTCCTCTGTGAGAACATCTCGAGATTATCATGCTAATCCCTTGAAATAATGAAATAATGAGAGTATATGCAAGTTGTGATTTGATGGGGAATAAGAATCTGACAGTATAATAATAATATGTTTTGCAAAGTAGTAAAACTAGAGGACACCAATAATTACGTAGTTCAACTCGGATTCCTTCCTCGGCCTACCTGCAAAGACGTACACATGAAGGAAATTATAATATCATTAAACAGTTGACTGCATGGAACATATATCTGTAAAAATTATACCATTTTTTTTTTCAAACACATGCTTCTGGAATGAATAAAAAATCTTCATGAATGATTTGGAATGATAGTATTTTAAGATTTTAAAACGAATAAGAAATCTTCATGAGTGATTTGGAATGATGGTATTTTAAGATTTAAGAACCCAACTTGTTTCATGAAAAATTGGAAGGTGGTGTGATTTTCTCATCATACCATAGTTATTTTTAATTTGAAAGTGGTCTGATTAACTCATCATACCAAATGCAAATCTGAGTGTGATGAGTGAGCCCATGGTATTAGGATATGGACCCAAGCTGCTATGATAGATTCGAGTTTAAAGTACATTCTAAGTATCTTTACATCATCAAAATTTCTTTTGTAATGGAAAGGTAGAGAAGGTGGCTACTAGTGGGAACTCACTTCAATAATGTTTTTCTATGTACTATTCCATTTAGTAATCAATAATATAATATTAATGTTTATTAATGGTCAAACTTATTATATATATATATGAAATGTTTAAAGTGATTTAAAGGACATATGTATTACATGTATTACATATAACATGAGGGAAGTAAATATATTCAAAATTGATAAAGGGAATGAAAGAAAGGTGAAGACATTCACAAAATAACATTAAATTCAGTCAAATGTCTATGGAAAGAGAGGCATGTGAGAAAATTGAGAAAGAGTAGGAAAGAAAGGTGAAGAGATTCACAAAATAAGATTAAATTCAGTTAAATGTCTATGGAAAGAGAGGCATGTGAGAATAGATGGTAAGAGAAGTATATCTTAACATTTGAAGTCAAGAAAAACTTGTGAACTTGTGTATGGTGAAGATTCTACATAAATAACAAGGTAGTAAGATAAGAGGTGCACAATCAAGCTAGATGGTTGTAGTTTTAGGGGTATGCATCATTCGTGTGAGTCTTAAAATGAATGGAAACACACCTACGGTATTAAGAATGAATCCAGTATATCAAAGCATGAGATATCTAAATAAGAAAAAATATATATCATGGATCTATGGAATAAAGAAAATGAATTGTTCTTCTTATTCAAGCTCCCTCAACATAAAAAAAAAATTACACATATTTAAATCACGATGTTTGAGATGATTAGGCTCCATCCTTAGTTGATGATATCATGCTCTAAACTATCCAAGGTGAAAGGAAAGGTTTTAAGAACATTGGTGGCTAAGATAGTTTAGAGAAATGATAGAATCATTTCCAATCTAGAGATATGTATAGTAATAATTATGAATTTTAGGAGAAAATGGACTTCCTAATGAAATTCTAGTATGCTTTAGATATCCTATGCCAAGCTCTTCTATACTTTTTATATGGATATCTCATTTAGATACTCTAAGATTAAGAATAGAGGTAATGGATGGTGGAAGGTTATCGATATCTAGGCTAAAAGAGTCAAAATGAGTCATAACCTCCATATAGCGTAAGTGTTGGTAGCCCTACTTGGCCAGATGTATGGAAGACTGAAGTGCAAGAAATGAATACCTATATTTACCAATTCTAGAACTCAATAAGTAATTAACTCGATAAGTAATGAAGTTGGTGAAGTTAATAATGTGAAACAATGCCCCATTGATAAGGGGGTAAACTCCAAACTCTAGAAAAACAATATCATTATGGATTGATATTTGATATCTAATGAGCTTAGAGAGCATGGAAATGGGGACTCTCTAAACTTGATTATATTATTTGTTGAGATCTAGTACACCAAATATCACATCCATACAATAAAGTTAGGAATACATAATTGTGTAAAAGGTTTATCTTAGATTAGACATATTGAAACTAAACATGAGAGCAGTGCCTCTCTAGAAGAGATAAAACAAAAGCACCCTTGTTGATTTGAAATTGTGAAATAGGGGGCATATTGAATGTTAGTTCTGTCAGGTCAGGAGTGAGAATAAAAGTAACTCCACACTTGATGTTTTAGGCATTAACATAATAGGTGAATAAATACAAATCAAATGGTTATTTGTCTTCCATAACTAAAGATGTTTCCTATCACCTATGACTCTTCATATTTACAATATTTTTACAAGTAAAGCAATCCTAAGAATTATGTGTCCAACATTCCCCCCCTTAATCTAAAGGGGTGTGTGAGAGTCCAAGCATCATTATGAATTTCTCAAAAATTTCTCTTCCAAACGCTTTGGTGAAGATGTCTGAAATTTGCTCATTTGTGGAACAATCTCTCAAGTGAATAGTATTAGCCTCTACATGATATCGAATCATGTGATACTTTGTGTTGATGTGTTTTGTTCAATCATGGAATTTGGGATTCTTGGCCAAATTGATTGTAGAAGTATTGTCAATTAGAAGAGGAGTGTAATTCACTTGTTTCTACTGCAAATATTCAAGTATTTTCCTAAGCCACATAATCTCCTTTGTCTCCTCTGCAGTTGCCACATATTCTTCCTCTATTGTGGAATCTGCTGGAATGGATTGTTTGTATGATCTTTAGGAGACAACTATTGATCTAAGACTCATGAGCTATCATGAAGTTGATACTTTGGGTTCCTTATCCCCAATAAAGTTTGAATTACAATATATGATCAGGTTGAAGTCATCTACCTTAGGGTACTTGAGTCCAAAATATTGTTTTCCTTTCAAGAATTTTGGAACTCTTTTTGCAGCAGGCCAATGTCCTTCACAAGGATTTTGCATGAATTTGGAAAGAATCCCAACAACAAATGAAATGTCTGGTCTAGTGGTAGTAAGAATTCCCATGAGTTGTTTATACTTGGTTGCATCCTCAAATTCATTCCCTTCTTTTGATGTGAGTTTCAAATTATGTTCCATTGGAGTAGAAACAGGATTTCACTCATCCATGCCAAACTTGTCCAATAGTTCTCCAATGTACTTCTTCTAGGAGATGAATATGTAACTTGGATTTTGAATCACTTTGATGCCCAAATAGTAGTGAAGATGTCCCAAATCAGTCATCCCAAAGTCTTTCTTAAACTCTTTCTTTATGGATGCAATGTAGGCCTCATTGTTCTTTGTTAATAACATATCATTTACATATATTACAGGATATAAAACAATTTTTCCAACTTTATTGACAAACAAAGTTGCATTGTCAAGATTGAAATGCTTGAAATTCAATTTCAAAAGATGCTCGATTAACTTTTCATACCATGCTCGTGGTGCTTGTTTCAAACCATATAATTATTTGATGATCTTGCATACCTTATGTTCTTGTCCCTTCACAACAAATCTTTTTGGTTGAGACATGAACACATTCTCTTTCAACTCTCCATTTAAGAAAGAAATCTTCACATCCATTCTATGTTGCCATGGAAAATAGAGTTCGGATGGTAGCTCATTTTGTTGTGGGGGGGGGAAGTCTCCTCATAATCAACACCTTATTTCTGTGAAAATCCTTTTTTCAGGAGCCGTTCTTTGTGCTTGTCAAGTGAGCCATCTAATATATACTTGTTCTTGAATACCTACTTTCATCCAATCGATTTGGTTCCATATGGAGGTTCCACCAACTTCCATGTCCCATTCTTGATGTGAGCATCATATTCCTTCTTCATGGATTTTTTTCGTTCATCATTAGAATTTTCTTCTTTAAAGGAAGTTGGTTCAAGGTTAGTAGATAAATTCAACTCATAATCATATGAAACATCCATATCATCTACATTACCTCCATCTTGTTTTGAGGAGAATATGATTCCTATATTTCTGACCTCATTAGAATGAACACTTTCAAGTGTTTTTTGTGAACCATTTTGGTGGACCTTTCTAAGATGGTCCAGGTTGCTCGGTTGATTGAGATGTTGTTGAGTTCTCATCAAGCCTCATATTTTTAATCCTCTTGATCACATCATCCAGCTGGACTTTAGGCTCTGATGGAGTGGCAGGAAATTCTTCATGAGGGGAAGATGGTGCTTCATAAGGAGATTCCAGAGATTGACCCAAGGTAAGACCCCCCTTCAAGATGTAGAATATCATCATCAAATTCATGACATGTCTTTACATGAGTGAATCTATCCAGATGATCAAGCTGCCTCTCAACAGTTATGTCTTTCTTGGATGATTCAAGAAAGATTACATCTTTGGAAAGGATGAATTTCTTGTTTTTATCATTGTAAATATGATACCCCTTGATGGTATTCGAGTACCCCAAGAAGATGCACTTCTGACTCCTTGAATCAAGCTTGCTCATTTGCTCCTTAGGAATTAAGGCATAGCAGGTGGAACAAAAGACCCTGAGATGCCTCACCGAAGGAATGTGACCATACCACATTTCATAAGGAGTATTGTTTTTAAGAGAATGAGATGGACACATGTTTTGACATAAACTTGACATATAATTGCATCATCCCAAAACATCAATTTAACATTCTTGAAAAACATCATGGAACGAACCATATTTAGGAGTGTCCTATTCATTCGTTCAGCCACATTGTTATGTTGGGTATTATATGGAACTAGGGTTTGATGTTTGATCCCATGTTGGTGAAGGTAGCTTTAAAATTCATTAGATGTATATTTTCTTCAATTATCAGTGAGAAGAGAGCTAATACGAGACTGAGCTTCATTTTGAATCCATACATGAAAAATTTTAAAAGTTTCAAAATCTTGTGATCTATCGTTCAGCATGTACACCAAACACATCCTAGTGTAATCATCAATAAAAATCATGATATATTTGTTTCCATTTGCAGGAGGAATGGGCATAGGGACACACAAATTAGAATGAATCAGTTCATGTTTTCTACATTCTCTAGAAGTAAAATCATGAAAGGGTCGTTTGTTGTATTTGCCAAGGATACAAGAATCACATTGCTTATGTTATCATCCAACACCTTAAAAATGATAAGAAATCAACAAATTACAGTCTAATTTGAGGGTAACCCTCCTTTACAATATTTCCACTTTAGAACACAATATGAGTTGATATAAGATGATCCTCATACTAGCTCTCCTTTTTGTATATATAGAGGAGACAAAGGGTAGAATTATAATTAAAGGGTGCGATGAAGGGGTTCAAAGCCTACATACAAATATAATACAGGAAATGTAACAATTCAATAAGGGGATTAATAAGGGGTTTTATACATAACATGGGGCTTTGTATAGTGCTTAACATGTCCCTCCCCTGCAAACAAGTGTTTTCCTAAATACATAACTAACCACGGATTCTTCTGCACGAAAAACTCATCTTCCCATGTCGCCTCTTCCACTAGTAGGTTCTTCCATTTGATGAGGTACTCTGTGATTACTCGATTTCGCAACTATTTAATTCTTGTTTCAAGGATTTTTTATGGCTCTAATACAATTTTTCCTTCTTCATTGATCTCTGGTAAAATATTTTGGACTGGGATCTTGTTTCTGATAACCTTCTTTAAGAAAAAAACATGGAAGACTGGGTGAACACGTGAAGATGGAGGAAAATCCAATTTGTAAGCCATACTTCCAATCCTTTGCAAAACCTTATAGGGGCCATTATATTTGGGTGTTAATTTATTTTCCTTGTTTTTTTGCTTGAGGTGCATTTGTTTGTATGGTTCTAGCCTTAGAAATACTCAATCCCCCACTTTGAATTCCCTTTCATTGTGATGTTGATTTTCTTGTTGTTTCATCCTATTTTGTGTCATAACCAAGTTGTCCATCAATAGTTTGAGGACCTCTTGTTGGTTCCCTATGTGGTTCTCCACTACTTGAATATTTGTATTCCCTTTCAAGGGTGATGTGATGGATGGAGGATGATATCAATGACGTGCCAAAAATGGATAAATTTTCGATGAAGTATGGAAGGATGTGTCATACCACCATTCCGCCAAGGAAAACCACTTGAGAGATTGTGTTTATTTGTCGGATACAAAGAAACAAAGATATCCTTATAGACATTTATTCACAATATCAATTTTCCCATCAGATTGAGGGTGGTAACATGAGCTATGATACAATTGAGTACCCAAACAAGAAAATAATTCAGTCCAGAAATTTCCAGTGAAAATGGGTCTCTAGCACTTACAATAATCTTGGGGAATCCGTGTAGTTTTTGAACTATTTCCATGAATGTTGTTACAGTTATTGTACTTGTTTTAAAAGAATGAGAAAGAGAGAGAAAAATGAGCATACTTTGTTAGTCAATCCACTACTATCATTATGACAGTCTTTCCTTCAGATTTGGGTAAACCTGTAATAAAATCCGTTGAAATTTCTTCCAATGTTGGCTTGGTATAGCTAATGGTTGTAGGAGACATGGAGTCTTGATTGTCTCCCCCTTGTTTTTCTGGTGGACCAAAAAATCAAGCACAAACTTTTGAACATCATTTTTAAGACCTTCCCAGAAAAACTCCTTCTTGATCATGTGGTATGTATAGATTTTAACATTGTACAATATTCACTGCAAACAGATTTCCAGTAAAAGAACAGAAAATATACAATGGAAAATACAAACATTACACAGAGATTTTTCCCCTGGAAACCCAAACCAACATATTCTATATTCATTCATAGTGATACATTGTTTACAATAAAATATACATATAGGAGCCAACGGCATCCAAAACCCTAACCCAATGACCTGGATTAGTCAACAACCCTAATTCCTTAACCGAAAATAGAAAACCATCGGCAAAAAACCATGTGCCAAAAAACTGCCCAACAATGGACACCAAAAACGAGGCAAAAATGTGACACATTTCCCGAAGAAAAACAAATCTCGGTGGCACTGCCCCCGAACCCCCCTACGCACCAAGCACAACGCATACACTACTACTCATGAAAAGAATATAACACATACCCAACATTCTCCCACTTGTTGTTTTCTTTGCATACAAGGGGTTACATAGTCAACAATTTAGGGAAGCAATGCCCATGGATCCTCTACACCAACAGAACTTCTCAGTGCTCATAGATTTTGTTAATGAATCTGCAACATTCTTCAAAGTGTCCACCTTCATCAACAACACTTTCTTTTCTTCAACCATGTCTCTCACAAAGTGATATTGAATATCAATATGCTTTGTCTTTGAATGATAAGTCGGGTTCTTCACCAAAAAAATTGCACTCTGACTATCACAATCTATCCTTACAGCTTGATGTACCAACCCAATACCTGAACACAATATCTGTAACCATACCGCTTCCTTACTTGCATGAGTGGTTGCCATGTATTYAGCTTATGTAGTTCAAAGTGCCACTATATCCTGTCTTTTGSTCGTCCAACTTATTGCTCCTCCAAACGGGTTAAACACATACCCACGTGTAGATCTCCTATGATTCARATCTCCATCCCAATMTGCATCCACAAAGCCATGTATATCCAACACTCTGACCAATCATGTTCTTCCTTGGTAGCACAATCCATAGTTAGCAGTGCCACACAAATACCTGAAAACCATTTTTACTGTTGTCCAATGTTCCTTCCCTGGTTTTGACATATACCTGCTCAAAACTCCCACTGCATGTGCAATTTCCAGTCTAAAACAAACCATTGCATGCATCAAACTACCAACTGCACTCACATATGGAACACAATACATGTCCTCCTCCTCTCCATGTGTCTTGGGACACTGATCCACAAATAACTTTACACCAACAAGAATAGGAACCTGGACCGGTTTACATTCCTGCATATTAAACCTCTGCAATATTGTCTCAACATATTTTCTATGATTTAACCTGAGTTTCCTCTTTTTCCGATATCTTTTAATTTCCATGCCCAAAATGAAATTTGAAGCACCAATATCCTTCATGTCAAATTTAAAGGACAACTGAGTTTTCACATCCTGGATAATCTCCTTGTTGTTTCCTATCAACAACATGTCATCCACATACAAGACTAGATAAATCAAATGATCACTAATTAATTTAAAATACACACAATGATCCTCTTTGCTTCTTGTGAAACCAAGTCCCAACATATAAGTATCAAATTTTTGATACCACATCCTTGGTGATTGTTTTAAACCATACAGGGACTTTTTCCTCTTGCATACCATCTCCTTCTTTCCCTTCACAACAAATCCTTCTAGTTGCTTCATATATATTTCTTCTTCTAGATCCCCATGTAGGAATGTTTTCTTCACATGCATCTGTTCTACTTCAAAATCAAATGTAGTAGCAATAGATAATAGAAATCTCATAGAGGTTAACATGGCAATAGGAGAAAAAATCTCACCAAAATCAATTCCCTCAACCTAGGAATAACCCTTTGCTACTAGTCGAGCTTTGTATTTCTCCACTTTTCCTTCTGCATTCAACTTCCTTTTAAATACCCATTTTCTACCAATGGGATTTCTTCCAATCAGCAACTCCACTAGATCCCAAGCCTCATTCTTATCCAAGGCTTCCATTTCTTCATCCATGGCCTTTTTCCAAATATTTTCATCCTCTAAATCCCCTTCCTCCCTCACAATCCTAGGATCATCCTCAGCAATAGACAAAGAAAAATTTGAATGGAAATCAGATGGAGTATACCTTTCTGGTAGCCTTCTTTCTCAAACCGATCTCCTCAATATTGGAGTATGAGGATATTCTTCTTCTGATTCATGTTCTTCTGTAGAGTCGAATTCATCATCCTTTAAATCAAACTCTATTTCCTTTGTTTCTTCCTTACTTAGTAGGACTTACTGTTTAACAGCATCCTTCATTTCTCTAAATACCACATCTCAGCTATACACTACCTTCTTAGTTTATGGGTTCCAAATCTTATAACCTTTGAGACCAACTTTTATATCCATTAAAGATACACTTTTTAGCCTTCTTATCTAGCTTACTCATATTTTCCTTTGGAACATGAACATATGCATCACAACCAAATACCTTGAGATGTGTGAGAGAAGGTTTCTTACCAGTCCATACCTCTTGTGGCATCTTTTCATCCATCACTGATGAGGGTGATCTATTGACCAGGTAACATGCAGTACCCACTACCTCTGCCTAGAATTCTTTCCCTAAACCAACACCATTGAGCATGCGCCTTGCTTTTTCCATTAGCGTCTTGTTCATCCTCTCTACAACTCCATTTTGTTGAGGTGTATATGGAGTATTCTTCTTCTTTTCTATACCGCACTTCTTACAAAATTCTTCAAATTCATTCCAACGGAACTCTCCGCCATTATCTTTCCTCAACACCATAATTATTTTCTTTGTTTAATTCTCAACAAGAGCCTTAAACTCTTTAAACCTGTCAAAGACTTCAGATTTCTTCCTGATGAAATATATCCAATTATTCCTCGAGAAGTCATCTATAAATGAGACATAGTACACATATTTTCCTAATGATGGGACTGACACAGGTCCAAAAACATCACTATGAACTAGTTGTAAAATTCCTTTGGCCCTCGTTGCACCAGAGGGGAATCTTACCCGATTTTGATTCACATATACACAATGTTCACATAAATCAAAATCCAGAGAGCAGTTAGAAATACCTTCAACCATACCTTTAGCGTGTAGTATTTGAAGACCCTTCTCTCTGATATGCCCCAGTCTTTGATGCCACAACATAACATTTTCTCTAGAGACTGTAGGATTTATTTCTTCTTAAACCCCAATATCAGAAACAATGGAACTATTACACTCATCACTAATAGTGCTTCTTTGCAACTTATACAGAGTTCCAAACCGAACTCCTTTCAGCAACACCATTTCTCCTCAAACCATCATGTAGGTTTCCTTTTCAAATATTGATTTTACCCCTGCATCATCCATTTTGCTTACATAAATCAATTTTTTGGCCAAACCTGGGATGTGTGGAACACCAGGAAGTATTCTAATCCTTCCATCTATGAGCCTCAACTTGACTTTTCCTCATCCTATGATTTTGGTTGTCGAATCATCATCTAAGAAAACATTACCTCCATCATACCTTTCATATTCATAGAACCACTCCCTATGGGGAGTCATATGAAAGGATGCACCTGATTCAACCAACCATGCCTCATGATCTACATGTGTGCTTGAAGAAGCCAAGTACACATCCCCTCCTTCTTCCTTGGAGTTTTTTTCTTCTATAGAAGGAGATTATTCAGATCCCTTCTTTTTCTCAACTTTGGATCTACACTGCTTCTTATAGTTCCCTTATTTTCCACATCTCCAACATATCTTTACAAACTTTCTGGGAGATTTAGATCTACCCTTAGACTTAGATCTCCCACTTGAGAACTTAGATCTATTTCTTTCCTGGGAGCATCCTCTTGCAAATAATATGTTTATTCTCTGTCCTTCCATATTCTTCCATCTCATCTCCTTCGAAAACAAGGATGAGACCACTTCATCAAACTTCAAGGCAGTTGTATTACTACTTATGGACACAACCAGAATATCCCATGAGTCTGGTAAAGAACACAGTAAACTGATACACTTATCTTCATCTAAAATTTTAATCTCAACATATACTAATTGACTTACCACAGTATTGAAGCTGTTCAAATGCTCTACCACCGAGTGTCCATCTCTCATCCTCAGGTTATACAGCTTCTTTCTTAGGAATAGTTTATTTACTAGGGACTTAGATTGATACAACTTCCCCAACTTGTCCCATAAATCCTTGGTTGTAGCTTCCTCTGACACATTCAGTAATACTGAATCTGAGAGACATGGTTGGATTGTGCTCTTCGCCTTCTGATCTAACCTTTTCCAGTCATCTACTAAGGTTCTTGTAGGTGCAATACCAGGATCCACCGTGATCCATTAATCTCTGTCCACCAACAAATCTTCCATCTTGAGCTTCCACAGCTCAAAACTTTGCCCATTAAACTTCTCAATATCCATTTTCAAATTTCTCTCCATTTCTTTTCACCTGAAAAAATCAATACCGCAGATCTTCCACTGTAACGAGGCTTATCACAGTCCCGAGACAAACCCTTTACCACAAAGGCACCCCCCTTAAGCCAACAAAGCTCTGATACCAAATGTATATTTTAACCTTGTACAATATTTATTGCAAACGGGTTTTCAGTAAAAGAAAATAAAATATATAATGGAAAATACAAACATTACACAGAGATTTTTCCCCTGGAAACCCAAACCAAGAAAACCAACATATTTTATATTCATTCATAGTGATACATTGTTTACAATACAATATACATATAGGATATAGCGTCATCCAAAACCCTAACCCAATGACCTGGATTAGTCAACAACCCTAATTCCTTAACTGGAAATAGAAAACCATCGGCAAAAAACCATGTGCCAAAAAACCTCCCAACAATGGACAGGAAAATCGAGGCAAAAATGCAACATGTTTCCCGAGGCAAAAAAAAATCTCAAGGGCACTGCCCCTGAACCCCTGCACGGGGGCGTTTCACCCCCCGGCACAATGCAGACACTATTACTCGTGCAAAGAATATAACACATACCCAACAATATGTTTTCAAGAATCTTGAATGTCCCCCATAGGAGAAGTGTGAAATTCCAGAAGGATATTATGTTTGAGTTGGGAATTCTTACATAAGTATGGGAGATAACGATACCATAGCAATTTATTTTTCCATACAAAATTATATATTGAACTGTGATCTTCATGTAGTTTTTGAATGATCTTGCATATCACTTGATCTTGATCCCATTATATCCTTGCTTATTCCACCCAATTAGATTGCAAGATAGAAATAACACATAGTGAACCTTTTGTTTCTTCTTCTTTCTTGGAAAGGGCATCTTCCACAACATTATGTTTTCCTTTTTTGTAGATAATTTCAAAGTCATATACCAACATATTTGTAACCCATTTTTGTTTCTCTTATGAAGATAATCGTTGCTCCAAGAAGTACTTCAAACTATCATGATCTGTTTTCACTGTTGGAATACTGAGAGGGGGGGTGAACCAATAATGAGCAATTTATGCCACTTATTAATCTTTTTTAACCACTATGTATATTCCTTTTACTTATTCAACAATGTTCATCAGTTCATCATTAATATGGCATTGCATCATATAACATTAGCATCCATCAATGCATAATAAACAATAATAGACACATCCACAAAATGCACAGTACACCGATATTTTACGTGGAAACCCAATGCGAGAGAAAACCATGAAATTATTTTCTTATATGTGTTTAAGAATTATATTCAAGGAAGCACCAACTTTCAATTATTTGGTTAATACATGCTTGATGCTATATAACAGTGAAATTATGGCATATGGTTTGATGTAAGGTTTTATGGTCTTTAGTTTATGGATGGTATGATGTATTGCTAGAAACTCTTTGTTGGTTATCTTGGAGTATGTTCTTGTGCATGGTTGATGCATTTGTTGTGGTTGGTACTTGGTTGTGGTTGATACATGCTTGGTAGAAGCATGTGTTGGTGATGGTTGAAAGTTGTTGTGGTTGATGCACATCCTGGTGATATTGAGTATACGGTTGAGAGTTGTTTTGGTGATTGGTCTTGGTGAGTAGATTTGGTTTGGTTGATGAGATTATTGTGGCAGGTTTTGGTACATGTTGTCTGGTACAAGTTGACAGGTTGATGATGCAGGTTTGAATGAAAGGTTTCATAGTTACAGTTTGACATAATCAGAGACAGTGACAGTGATACTTGGTGATTTTGTGTTAGTCTGCGAGTTGCAGTAAGGAGAGGCACGAACATCTATGAGTTGCATTTAAGAAGGGCATGGATACCAACATGTTGCAGCATAGACAAGTTGTAGATATGCATAAAGGATTTGGATATCGTTGGTATAGTTGGATAGATTTTTTTTGTCTACAAGCTGGGTCTTGTACTTGAGGGTTGGAATCCTCACATCTCAGATGATGTTGAGATATGCAAGTTGGGTCTTGTATTTGAGATTTGGTACTCTCTTGGAGTTGGTGCTCTCTTGGAGTTGATGCTCTTTTTAGTTGGTGTTGATAAACCCCCAGAGATTGTAGTCTTCATGTAAAAACATAATACAAAAATTTTACACATATATCCGGTGTTCATTGTGTTCATTATGATCATGGTTCATAGTTCTTTATTGTTTATTAATGTTGTTGATATATGCAAGTAGCTAATAGTGAACGTAAGTAATGAATAGTAATGTTTGAAGTGGTTGCTAACTAAAGGAAGAAAGAATTGAAAAAGAACCCTACATTGATTCACCCCCCCTTCTCAATGTGGTCGGTGTGTCCAACATGTGTTATTTTGTGGATGGTGTGTGATTGTATTTTACTATTCTCTATTTTCCATATTTTATCTATTTCATGCATAAGTAGAAAATCAATAACTAAATATTCTAGAATATAAAGGAATTTAACCTTCATAGTGTAGATTTTAATTTTATTTATCAGATCTATTGTGACGAGCTGCTCCAATGGAATACCCATGGTAGTTTACAAATCATTACTACCTTCGAAGATGATTCCATGACTTTGCATCATGCTAAGTACAATAAGTATGCCTAGAAGTTGTATTTGGGTTTCAAAATGAAAGACAAAAGGATTTTAGAGAATTAAAGTATTGAAGTGGATGTTAAGGGATTGAAACCTTCTAATGTTTTAAAGATGCATTTAGCTACTAGGGATGCATTGACACATTCTATGTGTGAACAAGAATTGGAAAATGTCATAATTAGAAGAGATTTTGTTGAATTGGACACTACTTTGAATCTAGAGCCGTTATTCCCACAACCTTTGGCTATTAAATGGCCTAATGACCATATTGAGGAATCACTAGAAGGTCCCTCCAAGGAAAGAGGGGCACTGGAACCATTGCTTGGGTTGTAAAAAATTGCTAATAATATTTAAGAGCAAATGAGTTTATTTTTTGAATTATGAGAAAGTGTTTCCTAGGCTTTTATTTTATAACTATTGGAAGTCAATTTATTCATTGAAGAAATTATTCAACATAGGGATGCAAAAGGAAATAGTATTCAATAAAAATTTTGTTTGTAAATTTATTAAGAAACTCTCAAAGATGAGCAATCACAAAAGGTAAAAGGAAAACTTTCCATTTGATTCTATATTGAGCCAGGTTCAAGGTGTATGGGAGAGTAGGATCAAGATATTGCAATAACTAGTAGCTACTTATGATATATTGGAGAAAGGAAAAAAAATGTTTTTTTTTTTTTTTTTTTAAGAAATTGATGTTGTTTAAGAACCAAAGGATCCCTCCCTGGTAAAGAAAAAAAAAATGATTTCCAAAGAATAGAATAGATAGAAGCATAGTTAAGTGAGGCCAAAGTGACCCTTTGTGCGAAATTCAATAGCCTCACAAAATTTCCCGAAGTTGAAATAAAGAAATGATTGGTAGATTTCATTACTAGCAATGTGGAACACTTGGCTTCTACCTTCAACAATTTAGAATTAAAAGAAATCGAGGATGACTTGTTTTAACTTAAAGTGAAAGAAATTACCATGGGCCAGTGCATGATTATGTTAATATGGTTACAAAGGGAAATGGATTCGATATTTAGGATTCCGTAAAGCTCTCGAGGATGGTTGTGGGTTGTTGGGCATTGGAGAAAGATTCTATTAACTAAGAATCTTAGTAAAGGAGAAAGAGGGTAGAACCTCATATTTTCCTTTCATTTGTTAGTATAGACCTTCATGTTCTCCCTTTTCTCTTTACTTCCTTCTCAATTGTTTTCTCATCTAGTCTTTGTGTTCCACAAAATTTTGCATTAAGGTTGGGTTCTTATTGTTATCCCTATTTCTTTGAAGTCTTTTTTATGTTTCACAGAGTCCCATCGTATCCTAAATAAGGTGAACACTTTATTTTAGTTGTTATCTTAGATTATATCAGTTTTGTATTGTTATTTTGGGATCTAAGTGTTATATATATGATTTCATAAAAGATTACATAGGTATTTGTTTTTTATGATTTCAAACTTTATTCAATGGTGTAAAATTTGAAGCATATGTCATTTTCCGCATGTTTATGTTATTTATGGTTAAAATCATTTTTTTTTTCTAAAATGATCTATTATTGTTATCTATGTGTTATCCTCTCTAATGATGTGTAATTGTATTTCTTATTTACATTTATTACAAAGGCATGTTATAGTCAAGAAAAATTTGTTTATTGACAACATAATCTCTCTTGAACATTTTATTTCTCTAAGATGCCTAACTAATTTAGTGGCATAGTGTGCTTGAAAATAAAATCTCATTATTAAAGACCCTTTCCTTATAAAAGAAAATATGATAAGGAAATAACTTAAGGGGTTTTCTACTTAACATTATCCCTTTTCATTGTCTCCGAAATCAAAGGTGAGAATCTCCCACTATTTTTAGTTTTCCCCAAATATTTTCTCCTAGTTTGTACAACTTATTGTGTTTAGTGTGATTTTTTGTTTTGTTTTCGAGATTTGGGATTCATTAGAGGAATTGTATTTAAAGGTAGGAATTAGGATTTTAGGAAAGTGATTGCAAAGCTACAATTTTTTGGGGTAGGGTTTATGAATTTAGGGACACATTTTTCCCAATGAGAGTTTTACCAATAAATAATTAAAATAAATTAAACAAAAGATGAAAAAAAATGTAAGGGTTTAGGGGATTCAACATATCTCTTCATTCTCCTCCTTTACTTTCATTTCTCCCTCTTCCTTCTTCTTCACCTTCTTCATTTTCCATGAATCCTCCTTCCTCTTCCTCTTTTCCCCAAATCCTCCCTCTTCCACTTTATCTCATGCTCCTCTCTTATCCTTTCTCTCCATCTCCTATTTGTCCTCTTCTCCTCCTCTTGTTGTTTTCCCACTCCTTCCTTCTCCTTTTCTTCTCTTTATTCATATTCCTCATCCTTCCTCTTCCACAATTTTTATCCTCCTACTCCTTCCTTCTTCCCCTTTTTCAATTCCTCCTTCCTCATGTTCTTCTTCTTATCCCCTTCTTCCTCTTCATCCTCATCCTTCTCTTCTCCTCCTCCTTATTTTCCTCCTCTTCTTCCTCTCCTTCTTCATCTTCCTCCTTTCCCCAAATAATTATACATTTTCTATCCAAATCCTCCTTCCTCTTCCTCTTTTTCCCCAAATCCTCATTTCTTCTCCTTTTTTTCCCAAATCCTCATTCCTCTTTGATTTTGTCTCCTCCTCCTTTCATCTTATTTTTCTTCCTCTTCCTATCCTCCTCCTCTTTTCATCTTTATTTTAACCTTCTCCTCCATCCTATTCTTCTTAAATATCCCCCTCTTCTTCTTAAATACCCCACTCTTCCTCTTCCTTTTCCCCTACT
>ML794411.1:48311-64782 GCA_009831015.1 Picea engelmannii | reverse complement strand
TTAATTTGTGCGGGACCTGTTGGTTACGCGATTAACCTGTGGCTTGAGAAACCGCGACTCAGGGGCATCTAAGCCGTCAAAATCACCCGGGGATCGCACCCGACCTGAGCCACACCAACCCTTAACATGGTTGGATTTTTTGTTCCCGCAGGTTTCGAACCGGTGACTTTAACAACACGGAGTGGCTTAACAACACACTCCGTCACCGACTGTCCTACACCTCGGGGACTAGTGCTCTTTCTAGTGTTATTCTATTATCATTTCAGTATTATTGTGGTGTTGTGCTGGTTATATTGTTGTTCATCTGCCATGTCTAACATTTTATTTCTGTTCTACATACTTTTTATATCTGGAATATTACAATTTATTACATCTAAAAAAATGACAATTATATATCAAATAATATAAAATTATATATGCATTTTTTTTTTGTGTATTCATGTGTATTAAAATATATTTATTGATTGAAATATAATGAGAATTGTTTAGAAACAATGATATTAAATATATATTTTAATAAATAATTAATTTACTAATTTACTAATTAAATAACACTTTTTAATAAAAAAATGTTGATGAAATGTAAATGCGATAAAATAAATATAATGCAAAATACAAAAATGACACTAATACAATACAAACAATGAAGTGAAAGCGTTATTTTGACACATCAAAATGATGCAAAGTGGAATTTAAAATAATAATAATAATAATAATTGCAATGAAGTTCTGAAACCCAAAATGCATCAAATTTTGCATCGAACTTTAAAAACAAATAGCAAGCAAAGGGCATGATGCAAATTTTGATACTAAAACCCTATATTGAAGTATTATCCATAATTAAATGTGGCCTTCAATGAAAACCATGACTCGCTAATAAAGAATATTTTACTACTTCTACACACTCATAAATTTTAATAATCTCTTGATATTGACCGACTGACCAACCAACCAACCTTTGCTAGGTTTCCGCATGGTGATTTAGTATTGTGGGAGGGAGTTTGAGGAACTATTTCACAAAAGTCTTAGAAAAGGTTCATTGTAAATATCCATCATTATTGTAAAATTTTATAGGAAAAGGGTCGAATACAAAAGCCAGATGAAAAAGCAATCTGTTTTATAGATTATTTTTAGCCTCGTAAACGTTAAAAATACTGTCTTTCTTTCTCTTCTAAACGAATGGTTTAGATCTTAACACCAACTATTTAAGAATCATGCTCTTGGGGAATACGTGGCACCCCTAATGAACCTTAAGCCAATGAAATTGCCTCCATGTGCTGAAATTGCCTCCATGTGCTGCATTTAATGAAAATGCCTCCATGTGACATTTACTCATTGGTCAGAAAAAAAACTTCAAAATCCAAAAAAATCCACTTTTAATGTCATCCATTATATGACAAGTAAATCTTACAATGGATATTTGGAGTCAACCAAGTGGTCAAAACCTTGCAAATCGTGCATATCACCAGGTGGATTTAACTTAAAACTTGCAAATTGTTTAAGTTATAAAAGAATAATCTAGTGCATATAGTTATCCTACATTCTTATAATGCATCAACTAATCAACATTCAATTAATTCCTCTTAATTGGTGTGTAAACATGGAAGAGAAGATGAAGTGGATTACCTTAGAAGACGGCTCTTCAAAATCATTATTATGTAATGTTGATATTTTATGTTATCATGAACATATCATAAAGTTCCAAAGAACATTTCATAAAGTTACAAAGTTATAAGAAAATTTTGAAGGTTGATATTTTATGTTATCATGAACATATCATAAAGTTTCAAAGAACATTTTACAAAGTTATAGGAAATTTTTGAAAGCTCATTTTATTAATTCAAAATATTATTTAAATAATTTAAAAATAATTAAAAATCTCACAGTGTTTAAAATAAATTTATTTTTCTATGAAAATATATAATTTACAATTTAATATACAAAGGTTTTTATGAGCAAACAAATGCAATATTGCATCATTATATGTCATCATACATAGGTTTGAGGGTTTACCTTGTTGATATTGTTGTTATTTTCATAGTTATTTGGGTAGCTTTGGATGTGTGTGGTTGATGCCTTGGTTCTTTTTGATGGAGGCAGTTTGGTGTGGGGTTTGAGTGGTGGTAGCACTTGGTGTTTTCCCCCTTTCATCTTCGAGGTTTTGATATGGCTAGGTGTAAGGCGTTTGGGCTTGTGGTGCATGGGGTCTCGGCGTTTTCATCCATGCAACAATCTCTCTCATTTTAGCCATTGGTTCTAGAGTGGGGATTTGGTTGGAGGTTGAGGCTTGCGGTCCATGTGTTGTTGTTTGGGGGTTTCGTTCAGAGGAAGAACATTGATGAAAATAGCCAGTGCCTTGTGGGTGGTTGTTGAAGCAATGTTGATATAACCCAAGCCTTGCAGCGGGTTGCAAGCAAAGGTTGGGTCTACTGAATCCTGCATAAAACCCCCAACCTCATGGGTGGTTGTGAATAGATGATTTGGGTATGTTGAGTCCACCTGCATTAAACTTGAAGCTTCACATGCGGCTAAAAGTAGGAGCCAGGGTCTACCTAGTCCATTTTCTTCATCAACCTGGAACCTGCCTATCTATCTGAAATGAGTGGGTCAAAGTCTTAGTTATCTAATAGAAAATAATTTGTCCTCGCTATTGTGATCTAGTATGTAATAGGTTATAAGGTAGTTCCTAATGTATTTGAAGCTATAAGTTATGATGTCAATCAGGAGAGACTAATGATTTTGATTACTATCTGAATGCAAGTGGCACCTAAAGAATGCAATTTCATTTATTTATTTATTTATTCTAAAATAGAAGATACAATTGTTTTCTAGGAAAAAAATCTCACCATATATAGACTACTATACTATTTTAAAATAGTGTATAACAATAAAAATGAATATCTACATCATAAATTAAAAATTATATATTTTTATATATACAAACAAAAATGGACACTAACAAATCAAATGAAATTGAAATATTCCTTAACTTAGAGGAGATTAACTTTCATAAAGAATAAGTCAATAAAACAATGTGTTCAAAATAAGATTAAATCATAAAGTAAGATATCTATTAATTGTTATAATATCAATTTAAATTTATCTTAATCCTACATTTATTCAAAGTTGAGAAAGAACAAATGCAAACATTTTTGACAAATTACAAAACTTTAAAAATAATTTACACCTCAAGAATTTGATCCCTTTTAACACTTTATAAATTAAAAGCTATGATAAATCTAAGATGATATATATATATATATATATATATATATATATAATTTTTCCTTCTAAAAAATAACAAGTTTAAATCCAAAGGGGATAGGGTATGTATACCTCCGTAAACTTTACCAGTAAAATCACTGACTTGACCGTGACCTTAATATATAAATAGATAGATAGATATATTAAATAAAATTAATATATCAAAATTAAAAATTTATAAAATTAATATTTCAAATATGTAAATTTTAAATTATCTTATTCTAAATATATATCACATTTTTATAAAAAATTAATATATATATATATATATATATATATATATATATATATATATATATATATAATTCTTAAATTCATTCATGTATTTCACTATATTGTTTATTTCCAGAAAACTAAAAATTAAGATACATGCCATTGTGTCTAATTATCAAAGAAAGTTCTCGAGAATATAACATAGGACAACCATGGAAGGACGGCCATGGAAAGATGCAAAGGTTACAAAATAATGTAAATCCTAAAAGATTGCGTGATGTTAACGAGAAAGTCGAATTTGTTTAGGATCACAAATTAAACTATAAACTAACTGAAGTGGATCAACAACTACCTAATGAATCTAGTAGATCAACAATTACCTAATTGAAAGAGACAAGACGCTTAGTAAGCAATCCAAAAATGGTTAAGAAAATTAGAAAATGAGTCCACGGATTAGGTGAAATTCTTTCAAAATAATTTGTATGGATTATATATATATATATATATATATATATATATATATATATATAATTTTATTGTAAATCTTATATTCTATTTTGAATTTTATATTTATCTTTTTTTAGATATATATTAGAATTTATTATATGCAAGTGTATGTAAATCATTATTAATTTTAATTATAATTGTATCATATATATATAATGATGATGATGAACGTTCAGTAAGACTAATTGGTGTACCATACCTTAAGAAGGTAAGAAATTACTTCAATTTATTTAAAATTGTATTTCTATGCTCAAAATACATTGAGAGAAACGTTTCAAGATCACCATAGTTTTGATGACTTAGGAGGTTAGGAAGGTCGACAATACATGGAAAATATTTTTAAATTAGGATCTAATATGGGTATAGGAAGGACAATCCAAGAGGAAGTGTTTTTCATCTTCTACCTGCTTAGTGTCACAAAGGTGATACATTATCTTATCCCATGGTGTTTTGAGAGTTGTCCAATGCTCACTTTCATTATGTAGCTAGTGAGAGTTTGTTCTTATTTTAACAATGTTGATTTTCTTCTTTGCACTTTTCAAAACTCAGAGGTAATTTTGATCTTCTAAATAAGGGTTGACTAGTGTTGACCACCTCCTTGAGTATCTTAATTTCCTTTTATCCACTTATTATTTATCACACCACATATTCTCCTTACATTTAGAGGTGATAATATTTGTAGTATTATTGATATTCTGCATGATGGCTTCTTCTTGTATTCCCCAATGATTTAGCCAAGATTTGGCATCTTTATGCCATGCCAGCTTGAGCTGGTGATGGTTTTGACTAGAGTTTGAAGCAATTTTGGGGAGCCTCTTGTCATCCATGTTGTTTATCTTGTTCTTGTAAGTTAGGTATCTAATCATAGCAATGCTCTCAATGGGGGAAATGCTTGCCTCTATGAGGAGGATAAAATAGGATGCATTGCCCTTAATTTTGAGATTATAAGTCATAAAATTATTTTGGAACTTGTTTTATCTTTCTCTAGGATTCTCTAGATATACTCCAACCTCAAACTTCACATCCATATAATATAACTAGAGTGGCTAGAATATCAAGGGTAGTCTAAGTTTCGCATGGATCAAAGTTCCATGCATTTCATAACCTTACCCCAGAAGTTTTGCCTCATTTTAAATCAACCCAGATGTTAAAAAAATTCATGAGAATTCTGGATTGGCGAAAATATTAAAATGAGACCGTTGGAAGACCTACCTAAAAGAGAACTCG
The DNA here is from genome assembly GCA_009831015.1 of Picea engelmannii. Classification (NCBI taxonomy): domain Eukaryota; kingdom Viridiplantae; phylum Streptophyta; class Pinopsida; order Pinales; family Pinaceae; genus Picea; species Picea engelmannii. The sequence continues at coordinate 59,571 of ML794411.1, read as the reverse complement.
AGAGGTAAGATTGATCACGAGTTAACCCACTCATTTATTGTATATATGTATTATAATATACAAATTATTTAACTTATTGATAAATAAATAAGAAATAAAATATTAAATGAAAAAAAAAAGATACATATCTATTTATTTATCATTTCTCTTATATCGGTGTTAATCCTGTTCGCACACTAGCACTTTAGTTATTCTTATGAACATTTTCTTCGTGATTTTTTTAATAATAAGTCGTGGACAATAAATAAATATGTATGTGTCACATTAAATCACGATGTGAAAGATCATGCAGGTAAAGAGTTGAATACTTAGGACCTTGGTGTTGTTAGTCTACATCGGCCATAAAGTAGGTTGTTTAAAATACCAAAAGCTTGTGAGAATATATACGACTATAAGCGCCTTCTCTTTGGCAATCCAATTGCCAATTAGAAAAAAATTATATGCAATGCTTACAAAACATAAATGGACAGATGAGGATAGGTTAATATCTTTTTCATTCTTATATTTCCAATTTTTTAGTCACACGATTTTCTAGGAGTCTATAATTGGAATCATTATAGATTCATAAAAATATTAAATTGTTAAACGAACAATAAAGTAGGTAGAGGGTTTACTGAACATATATATGGAGGAATAAAAGATGTATTTAATACGATTAGTGGTTCAGAAGAATAATATTGTAAGGTAAAGTGAGGATATGAAATGATCCCCCATTATATAGGACAACACTTTTATTAAAGGGGAAGCTCTTTAATTGACCATGATGTGAATGAAGAGGGAAATAATACATGACAAAGACACATGAGTGGCTCAACTAATCTATATTCTAGACAGTGAAAAGCAAAAGTTGGCTCCCACTCTATTTCCTTTTTGTAAATTATATGACCTCAACCAGAAAGATGGTAAGGTTTATGCATATTATATATTGGTTTAGGTCCCATAATGGGAATTCCCTTTCAAGTTGCAATGAAATGCTTTTCCTTTCATGATTTCATGAAAATGTGAGGATGTTATTGTTCTTGCCATGATAATGGCCAATGCCTTTCACGGCTAAGTTTTCACTAAAAATGTTTTATCGCATCTCCCCGGTGTTGAAAAAGCATGATATGTAGAAGGTTTTCAATGCCTTCCAGCGCAAAATTGGCTTGCAAGATGCTCCTATGCATGTGAAGCTCTAGGTGAGATGTCTCGTTCAACTTAGCGCAAACTTCGATTTTGTCCTTTTCGTACCAAAGTACGGTATGCCACCTCTAAGCGGCTTCCAGGGTCGTTTGGAATTTTGTATATCAAAACCTTTTAGATTATAAAGTTGGTCTCCAATTCGAGAAGGAAACTGGTAATAGAAATAGAAAAATAAGATGCAAGATAGAAGACTTCGGAAATTAATGAGAAATAGCAGCTTTGTTACCGGCGGGATTAAGGCAGTGAACCTACCCTGTTCCTCCTTGATGATACAGCTGTTCCTTGAGGAGGATGCAAGTGTTGGCAGCACCACAAAAACAGGGAACATTGATCAAAATGGGCCCCACGATTCTTTACTTTGTAGGCGAGGTTAGTAGTTTTGAAAAAGAAAATATAGATGGATGCCCATTCACAGAAGAGAATAAATTATGGGTTGTTAGTGGCAACTTTGAGATAGTGCAATCTTCGGGCATCTTATAAAATAAAATAACCCATGGAGAAGCTTTTAAATTAAAAAAAGCAAAGTCTGATGCCCATGCAATCTATTTGTGAAGGGACAGAAAGAAAAAGAAAGCCAAAGTTCACAATTATTACACTGATTCTTTACTGGCCATCAACAAGTTTTATCATAACATTTAATCACGGAACTATCTGCAGAATTTAACAGAGTATAAAAGGTCTTAGCAAATCAGGATTTTCCCAGAGGTGGTCATTGGCATTTACACAGACCTTTACAAAAGCAAACATGACGACGACCATTTTTCTTTCTTTTTAAAAATTTTTGCCATGTGTGCCAGCCACGGTAAACTGATTTCATGTACAGAGTGCAAGTAAAGAGCCTTCTGATCGGAGGACCTGGACTAGGAAATAAAAGACAAAACAGGGAAAGGAAGCGGGAATGACTCTTCGAACCACCAGATTAAACCCGATGCAATTTCCCTTGGAGCCCTGATCGAAGCTGGTCATATACAGTTCCAGCATTGATACTTGAATAATCAGTCCCCGCCTTCAACGACCAGAGCTAAAGATTCCTGCCTTTGCAATTTTAATTGTTTGGCAATGAACGCCTCCACCTGCTTGTTCAATTCAGTGAGCTCAGTGTCCGGTGCGGGTTGCCCGACAGCCAGGCCTGATTTTCCATCCGAATAATCGCAACCGTCTCTTTGCGGATTCTCAATGCTTGTTTCCGATCGCTGCAGTTTCCTTTGGTTTTTCGCCGCTGTTCGCTCAGCTGTGCCGATGTTTTCAGACTTGGTTCTCGAGAATTTCCCACGTTTTGAACTCGTGACCTTGTCCTCGAGAATGGCCTCTGTCTCTGTCTTTGTCTCTGTCTCAATCGGCTTAAACTCCGGGAGAATCGATTTCTCGTGCACTTCCGGCTCGGACTCGAACACGCACTGCTTCTCCTCTGGCTCGTCTGAAACAGGCTCCTGATTCATAAAACATTTCTGTCGATTTTCTGTGTTCTTCACAAATTCTTCGTACAGGTCCGGAGATCCCCCGTTCGAACCCCCGCCGAGACTAAGCTGTCCAGACTTCACCGCCAGCGTAACGATAATTACATTACATATGAAAAACACAAATTTTGTGCTAGCAACGACCGAACAGGCACATCGAATGTAAACCCCGGCCGTTTGAACAATCAATGGAAGCCAGACTGAGCTCCAAGATAGCAAAACCGCGCTTGCTGCAACAATAGCGTAGCGAAAATACTTCTTTGTTTTGCGATTTCGCTTGTATTTCTTCATCGCCATCATCTTCTCAGTCTTCAGCGTGTCCATATCTTCATAATCCATTGTCGCAGCGAAGAACTTTGAAGGACTGCAAAGTTTGCTCAAGATAATTAGTCGAAAACTTAAATTGCCGTAAAGAACGGCCTGAACAGCAGGATCTTGATGAACTCGCTTCTAACAATCCAACTGCAACCGGAAAATCTTCAGAAATACTCGTCAGAAAAGAGATCCGTGAAAGTCACGGATTCGAGTTCGAACTTCAAAGGAAAAGCATAAATGCCGAGAATTTTCAGCTTCCAATGGCTCAATCCTCGAAAAAGCTTTGCAAACACAAAGTGTGCTCGCAATGAACAGCTGAGACTCAAATTCTCGTAAAGAAGCCGCTCAGCAAACGAGATTTTCACCGGGTCTCTTGCTTCCACCTCGATGAACTCCAATTCATCTCCACAAAAGCTTCACACCTCAAAACGAACCGTTCAATCTCTTCAAATAACGGCTCAACTCCACGAAGTTTTCAGAAAAAACTTCTTTCCAAACTTCAGAGATCGAATCTTCCCTCAAACACAAAACCTCCCCCAAACGAACGGCTCAAACCACGAGAAAAGCCGGCGTTTGAGCTGGGAAAAACCCCCAAAAAGCTCCTAAAAGGCCGTTACTTTACGGAAGAGATTCAAAATAAAACACCGCGAATTCGTAATCTTGCATCAAACAAGAAAAGCTCTAGGCATAAGCAGCGGATTTTACCAGTAAATGCGTGCTTTCTTCTTCCTCTTGTGCTGAAAAGCCTGGGAAGCACAGTGCATCATAATAGCCTTACAACATGCAATGAATGCCTTTGCCTTTGGCTTTGCTATGCTGTTCTTGGAGACCTTTGGAGACCTTCGGCCACGGCTCTGAAATCAGAGGCTAAATCCTTTGGAAGCGCAGGGGCCTCTCATCACCTCTTATAGATTTAAGAAATATTACTTTATTTTCACAGAACGCACATTAGCTTTACGTGGGTCATCCCACTGCCAAGCCCGTCCCCCCAATCCCTATTATACAACCAGGGTTAATCGCAAAGATTACCATTCTCATTGCTTTCTTAACCACGGTTTCCGATGGTCGGCAAATTGTTGGTAGGTGGGCCTATTCCATGGTCCCCATGGATATCAAAGCTTCAGCAGGAAGGAATTCAAGCTACTTGCCTCCATATTATTGCATTTTGCAAAGCTTGCGCAGGAAGGACTTCAAGCTGCTTGCCGCCATGTTCTTGCATTTTGGCTTTTTCTGGTAAGATCATTGTAAAGATTTCAATAAGTAATAAATTTTAGCTCAATTTGTCGACATTTGAAATGAATTTCGACATGCCGGCTCCTTACAATACTATATTAAATTTGACATGAGCAAAGTTACTGCTGAGCCATCCATATGGTATAACTCTGGCATTAAAAATATTTCAAGGTAAAGGCATACAGCTCGATATGTACTTAACAATTATTAAACTTACTTGTCCCATGGAAGTTTTATCTTTTTCTTCTTTTGCTTTTTTGATCCATGGACATCACAGATCTTGGAATTTTCTCTCAAGTTAAATACAAAGATTACAGCATCCCTCCGTCAAATGAAAATTCAGCAAACCATCCTTTAATAGAATATATATATGGATCCAAACCTAGGGTTTTGTTTTTCTCCTCTAGTGCTCGCTTGGCTTTGCCCTTGGAGCGTCGTTATCGAAAGATAGGTACATTTCTCCTAATTTTTAAATAGCAATACCCTTTATTTTTGGGTCGAAGCTGGAGAGTAAATCTTGATTACTTGATTTAGATAAATTATTTTCTTTAGTTAGATTGTTTTGTTTTGTTTCAATCTCCAAAACTTCTTAATTAATATATTTGATTAGTAGTTGTTTGTCTTGGTCTTTTCAATAAAAATGTGGTGCTTTATCTTAGGTGAATGTGCCAAGCAGATTCGTTGTGGTGTGTTCCTTACGTTTCTATCGAATAGAATGCCCTATTCTCTAAGTATATGAAAGACATAAGAGTAAAAAATATCATTTATGTGATCTAGAAAAGTGGTGTTTTGAGAATCTTTGTAATTTTCGGAAGCTTCTAATTGTTGGTGGAGTAAAAATAATATTTATGTTTTTTTTATTTTAAGGATTTTTAAGATTTTGTTAATTGGGTTTAGTTTGGGTGGCTGGGAGGAATAATTGTTATCCTCCCAACCCAAGTTCAATTCTTGCAAGTGACATGTTGAGTTCATAAATAGTATATTGTTGTAAAAAAAGAAGGACCTTCACGATTGTGTTTGTGATGTCCTAAATAAAAAAGAGTTTTGAATTTGTTTATGGCTATAGTCATTGTTTTTGGAATGTCGATGTTAGGTGCATTTTTTTTTCTCCAACGCTTCTTAGTTTCATATCTTAATGGTCCTAGTTACATTTATATTTAAGACATCGACCTTCTATGTAAGGTGATGATCTTTTTCCAATAGCAAATCCGCTTAGATATATTAATGAAAATATAATTTTTTACGTCTTCAAGACCATAACAGATTATCATAGCAGAACTAGTCCATAGACCATGCTCAAACACATATTACTACATCCCAAAAAGAAACTAGAAAGTCACTAGAACCAGCACGCAGGCTGCAAAATGGGAAACAAAACAAGGGTAAAAACCCCAACAAACACCAGAAAAGAAATTGAACCAGATGTCACACGCCCCCAAGGGACCTCAAAGTGTTTATCCAACACCGCATATCCCCCGTGTGGACCTCAAAGCTCTAGTCCAAACCTCTTCTAGCCAAGGAGGAAGAGGTCAACAGGGACCAGAAAAACCAAAGAGAGGACAAAACCCCCATTGCAATAAACCCCAGAAACCTCCACCAATGCTCCAAAGAAATCATCACGCATCTGTAGTAACGAATGTGATCGTTACAACTTTGGGTATATGTAGAGAGAAGTTTGGCCCCGAACAGGAGGCAACCACTGCAGGTTCTGATTCTCCGCCTTCCGCAGAGCCCTCGCTCGCCCACAGGCAGCGCAAAGCACCGCCACACCACAGGCCCTCTGGGTACGACCCTTCGACACCACCGTTGGACCCTCGCTCGCCCTGCACCTGTCGCGCCGCTCCACAGAGTCTGCTCGCCCTGGTAGTGCTCGCGCCCTCACCCACGATTTCCCAGTCCCTCACCCTTGTCCGCGCTCTCCGCCTGTGCTCGCCCATCTCCATGGTTACAGGGATGCGGCTAGCAAACCTAGCCACAAAGCCCCCGCATAAACCCATGTAAGGTAATGATCTTTTCTCTTTCCAATAGAAAATTTGCTCGAAATTATAATAGTGTATAATCTCATTTACATTTGCAAAGGATTCTTGTTCATAGACCATGCTCAAATACAAAAACTACTACTCCCCAAAAGAAACTAGAACCAACACACAAGCTGTAGTATGGGAAACAAAATAGGGGTAAACTCCAACAAACACTAGAAAAGAAACTGTAACCAGTTGTCGCACGCCCCCAAAGGACCTCAAAGTGTTAAACAGTACACTGCACGACCCCCATGTGGACCTCAAAGCTCTAGTCCAAAACCTCTCCTAGCCAAGGAGGATGAGGTCAAGAGGCTCCAAAAAAAAAAAAAACCCCGAAGCCTCCACCAAAGCGCCAAAGATTAACTCCGCCGCGCATCCGGAGTAATGACTGTGGTATATGCAGTGAGATGTTTGGCCCCGAAAGGGAAGTAACCAATGCATATACTTCGCCTTTCACAGAGCCCTCACGTGCCCACCACCGCCACCCCGCAGGCCTATGGGAAAAGACCTTTCGCCACCACCGTCGGACCCCGCTTGCCCTGCACCCGCCGAGCCGCTTCGTTGGGTCTGCTCGCCCTGGTAGAGCTCACGTCCACGCCCACACTTGCCCATATCCTCGCCCTCGCCCTCGATCGAGCACTCCCTGGAATGTCCACGCCAGCTCCCGCTCCCGCTCTAGCGACCGCAATCGCGCCCACGCTCGACCATCTCCAAGGTTACAGGGATGTGGCTAACAAACCCTAGCCGCCTTAAGGTGATGATCTTAGTTGACTTATATACACTTTTCCACATATGTCTTTTTTCTTTAAACTTGGTAGAATATTAAATCATCAACATTCTTTGAAATTCATATATTTAAAAACCCAAATTGTAGTTTTCATCGACCTCTATAATAAAGTAAAATTAAGTTTGATATGGTCAATTATAAATTAAGATGATTTAGAAGCTTGCAACCAAGTTGTTATTGTACATATACCGAACCTAGAAAGATTTTCTTTGATCATACTAAAAATACTCCACTATGAAAAATCTATATTTTTAAGGAGTAAAATATATATTTTGTTAAATTTACATGAAATTTTCTTTTAATCTCAACTTGGTAAAAATATATATTTTACTACATAAAACTTGCTTTCAACCTCATTGTTTTCCTCTTTTAACATCCCCTTTTAACATTCCATTAAAGTAAAGGTAAATCACAACTAACTGAACACTTTATCACACCCCCATTGACCTACTACAACTTTTGCTAATCCTACTCAATCATGCTAAGAGAATATGCCATATATGGTATCAATCTAGGTGTGATTTTTCTTCCAATGGTCCACTTAGCATACCATAATCATAGTAAACTCTTGCTCCCGTGTCACCTGCAGCATTATATTTTTTTAGTACCAACAATGGTGGGTTGTAAAGGGGGATTGTGTGAATAACAAGACTTTAGTTTCCTCTCCTATAGGCTCGAGTCAAAGAAAAATAATCAGTCAAAAGAGCAACTTGCCGCGAAAAAATATCTCAGTTAATGAAAGGGAATCACAAAGTGGTTGCAAATTGTATGTTATTTCGTGGAACGTGCTAATGTCACCCAAAGATGACAGCTATTAAACACTAGAAAAGTAATTTGGTAATGTTGCCCTTCATTAAGACAAACGTTACTGCATCACAAAGATTTTTTCAAGCCTCTTTCGGCTTTCCACATGCTCCAAAAATTGCATGTACCTAGATTTCTCGACTTCTTGTGGTACTTTGGCATGTCATCAATGTGGTTAGTTAAATTGTTAAAACCACATTTTATTTTAATATATATATTTTTTTAAGAGTGAACAAGATCTCTTATAATTCATGTGATGATATATGTGATGTAATATAACATGTGTTTATATTAGTATGCATCCATCTTGTTTAGATTAGTATAGATTCATTTTTAATCTTTAGGAATGTTCTTATAATTTAAACTAAATGATATGTTTCATGTTATATAATATAACATGTTTAAATTAGTATAGATTCATCTTAAATATTTTAAGCAAGGAAAAATATGTATATAGATTTTTTTTAATCCATTTTTTTACTTAATATTAGATTTGGGAATAAGATGAATCTATGTTGTCATAAATATGTACTAAGAATAATCAGAAGAATAAGATGAATCTATGTTGTCATAAATATGTACTAAGAATAATCGGAAATCATTACGTTGTTGATCAGAGAACATAAAAGTATGAATCAAATTATAAATCATGTAACATAGCATCTCAGAAGCCCTACTCACACAAATTTGTGCATTCAATAAGATATTGTTCTCGATATTCTTATTGTAATCATTGTAAATTTTGTAGTTCATTCTATACAAATGATAACTTGTGCATTTAAACAATCTCTCGTATTTTGGTTTGCATTCTCTTATTTGATTATCTTTTTTTATTATTATTATTTACTAAGTTTATAAGCAAATATATATGAACTTTACACTTGTCAAAATTTGAACCTACCAATACCCTATTTCAACCACTAAACTACAACCCAACAAAATTTATATTATTAAATCACAATCCAACAAACCACTAGATTATAAGTCGTTATTTTTGTACTACTAAAAACGACAAAATACTAAAAATGACAAAATAATGTACAAACAAAAATTCCTTTCCAATGGTTAGTTCAATACAACTAAGTTTAAACATGAAAGCACTAACTAGAAAAACTATGTTAAATTGAAAATACAAAAATTCCTTTCCAATTGTTAGTTCAATACAACTAAGTTTAAACATGAAAGCACCAACCATAAAAACTATGTTAAATTGAAAATCGTTTAAAGTAAAAGTTATTTTTCGTAGTGGAGAATTCAAATTTACATTCTCTAAAGATATTTTCATGCCCTTTCACAAACATGAAACGGTACTTCCATTTTTATGAAAAAAAACGGTGGCCGTCCTCATGGGAACTTTGAAACATTAGAGTTTTCATTTAAATCACTAGACACACAATGCATATAATCTTATTAAGTACACGAATGAATGTTCGTGATTCATATCTACATGCAAATATATGACAATGCAATGTTATTTAAAATTAAAAGTTTATTTGATAAATAAAAGTAATTATTAAATATTTTTAATAATGTTATTTTTTAATTTGAAAATGACAAAAGTAAAAGTATTAACAATATTTTTTTTAATTAGGATATAAAATATGTTTTTATATTAAAAAGGGTTGTGTCGAGGTTGCAACAATTACGTACATCAAAATTTAGAAAAGTCTTTTTAAGAACGCTAGTTTCTAAATATATTATATTAGCGTTTAACAAAGTTTCAAACATGAGTTCCATGTAATTTCACTAATAACTTGTTTAACAAATTAACTCAAAAAACAAGTGGTTCTAAAGAATATTCACAACATTATGGATGGGCATTGCCATGTGCTTCTTGCCCCACTCCTAAATGAGGGGGATTGTTCCTCGGTCTTCATAGTATTCTTGATCTTGTTGACTGTCTCCTCCTCCCTCATACCATTTGGCCAAGAATTTATGGAACCCAAGCTGTTGGAGGCCAAAGAAAGTGTTTCCATTCGCGAGGATGCTATTAGAGTGTGAAGCCTGTTACACTCTACTTCCAGGGATTCAATCCTTTGCTTCTAAAGAAGGATGAGGGTCATGACATTGGAATTATGTGCAGTGCTAGCCTACTCCATCTCAAACAATTTTGATGAAATAAGCATGAGTGCTATGTTATTATCTTGAGTGACTTCTTTGCGCATGTGTAAAAAAAATTGGACCTCCTTGATTTATGGATTGTCCATGGTTGCAATGGGTAATCCCTTCACCAAATTCCTACAACTAGACCCAAATACCCCTCAACAATGGCCCCAGGAAATGTCTTGTTGATATATCAATAGAAACAACCAATAACTGAACCCACAATTCTTCTCTTGGACATGCAAACTCACCATAGAAACATGAATAAAGAATTCAAATAGAGAAACGAGGACTTGCTTGGTTAAATAGAAGGAAGTTACTAGCATTGAAAACATGTAGACCAAAAACACCTCCCCTGAGCTTCGTTGGACTTTGTCAACTCTCCAACGTCGACCCACCTCTACAGGATGGCGAGCAAGATCTCTATTTTCCTCTTCCAATGCATAGACAAACTAGATGCGAAGGGGCATTGTCCCATATGTCACGTGAAGGCAAAACCAAATGAGTTTAACAACCCCAACTCTGAATTCAATGTTCAAGAGTGAGAGTCGCAGATTCCACATGCCATTCGTCCCTGTGTGACCTCCAACTATTGTTTAGTAATAAATGTTAGTTGAGCTATGTGCCTTTGTTGATTATGGAATGTGGAGGGTGCTTGGAACCTCGTTTTTGTACATGGAGCCTTGCCTTAGTTTCGATGCCACCTTAGTCCAGTGATTTGATTTGACATTATATTCCCTTTTGATATGAAGAAAGTGGATTTTGTCAAAGTATAATGCGAGCCTCCTAATACTTCGAATTAGTGAACTAATTTTGTTCCACGTGGGATTGCCTAGTTCCTTGACTGCGTTGATAACCAACAAAGAATCACCTAACATTAGCAAGCTTTTGATTCCTTTGTCCTTGGCAATGACGAGGTCACAACATAGAGAATAAGTTTATGCAAGATTGTTGAATATGTTCCCAAGCCCCAAAGCACAATTTACTTTCTAGTTTCCTCTGTGATCATGAATTATCCCAACACCTACCACCCCTAAAAGTATTAAAAATATATAATTTTAAAAAAATAAATTAAATTATAAATAATGTAAAATTATATTTTGTAATATTAACATAAGGAAAATTAAAATAATGTTATTTCTCAATTTTATTTATATCATTATTAAAAAAAAAAAAAATTCCCATTATGAATTAATATAATAACCAATTTCACTATGAAATTATAACCATTAATCTTAATTTTAACGATTTATATAAAAATATATAGTTCAAAGTTCAAACCTCTTTACTATTAACCTTAAAATAAATATTTATACTATATTCGCATTAAATTAAAATTTATAACTTTCCGCATCTCA
>ML794411.1:0-19483 GCA_009831015.1 Picea engelmannii | reverse complement strand
TGCAGCTTACAAAGTCTATCGACTGTCACTGGTTCCAATCTCAGACTTTGGGGGGCATTCTGTTATCCATAAATTTGGTTGTCATGATGAAGTAATGATGATGGAGAAACAAGGCTCTTCACTAAGACACTTTCCTGAGAAAATTTACATTTGTCTGCTTCCAGGAATCATACTTTTAAGGGAGGTTCGCATGCTACTTATATATTTTCCTGCGAGAATCATGCATTCTTGCAGGCTGCATTAAGCTGGAGTGCGAGGGGTTCACACTGTACCTAACTCTCAAGGTGCGAACATCTCCTAAAGGAGGAAAAAAGATAAAATCTCGAACCTTCTAGAAGGGAATCTTCTAGAAGGGTGAGTTGGCATTCGAATGGTTGTCAAATACTGGTTTTCCTGATATCTTGGGATCATTCCTATCCAAGTAAATAATCTATCCTATCCCATATATTGAGGGGATTGCTCATGGAAAAGGTTAGAAGCAAACTAGCAAGAGATTGATTGGAGAATTAGTGAGATATTGTATGAAGGACTGATGCTACAACAACTAGAGACACCAGCAAGGTCATCAAGAGTGGTTGATTTTCTTCATGCATGAGCAAGTGTGTGTGTCGAAGCTAGGAGCCATCGAAAGGAGATCTACAACATCAAGGCTCAGGTTGTAAGTTTCACTTTCTATCAATTTAATACAGTAATGTGTCCCTTTCCCATAAAGATGATGTCACTTTATTACATCACTCCTTGATCATATGTATAGATTAGCTATTGAATATATTGATTTGCTTTCACTTCGATTGGCTTGTACTGTTGTGATCTGAACGACACAAGAGCATTGGAGCGAAGCTTGGAACAACAGAGACCCAAGGAAGCATTCATAAGGTATGTCTACGACCCTCGTCTCTTAGTTCATTCAATAGGTTAAATCTAGGGAAAGAGTATCATTCTGTCCTGTTTTGTTCTAGATCCAGGTGGATCTAGGGAGATCGGTTCGTGTCCGCACTTACAGATTAATCCAATAACACACTGCTCCTTTTCATATTGGTCATGGAAGGCTTAAGTCTCCTTCTCAAAAAAAGCTAGTCAGAAGGAAAGATCATAGGGATCAAGGTATCTAGGTTAATACAAATCCTTCACCTCCTCTTTACTGATGACATTCTCATAATGTCAAATGACAATCCTCTCAAATGGAAGGAAATCGATAAACTTTTGAAGATTTTTTGCACTGCTACTAGCATACAAATCAACTGGTACAAATTGACTTTTCATCACACCAATATACATGACCAAGATATGGATCTCCTTAAGGGCATCTTCCCACATTCTTTCATCCATCTCTCACAAGGCTTCTAGTATCTGGGCTATTTCATCAAAGCTGAACATTACAAGACATCAGAATGGGACTAACTTGTCTCCAAGGTGGAGAAAAAATTAGGACACTGGTGCAACATATGACTCTCCATTGGAGGCCGCTACACTCTTATTAAAGCTACACTTGAAGGACAACCAGTTTATTGGATGGGATTGGAAGGCATCCCCACGCTGTTCCTGGATAATCTCCAAAAACTTACTTATAATTTTCTCTAGTCAGGCTACAAGGATCAACACAAGATGCACCATTACAACTAGGAATCATTGGCCAAACCAAAAATCCAGGGCGGATGGGGGATTAGGAATATTTTTAAATTTAATGTTGCTCTGGCCGCCAACTCTCTTTAGCGTGTTCTGACCACCAATGGAATATGGAGCATGGTAATCAAAGATAAGTACCTTCCATATACCTCTATGGCATCTTAGCTCCACTTGACTTCCACACATCCCAGGGATGCATCTCAGATGTGGAAGAACCTATCGAAATTGACCCTCTGGATAAAAAAATGGATCTGCTGGAAGCCAGGATCTGGCCATTCTATCGAACTGGGTAAGGATTTCATTTTAGGCCTTGGTCCATCTCCACACCTATCACTTCCATTAATCATGCACTTGAATTCTTTAAACATACATTTCCTCTACCAAGCGACGCATAACCACGAACAGAGGATCCCGTCTATTGGCTGGAAAACTGGACATGACCTAGAGTTATCAACAGATCTGGCGATGGAGTGGGATAGATTTTGTATGGAGCTAACTTGCGTAGGCGTCCATCTCCATAATGCCAAGGATCATTTTTTGTGGGCAGGTAGAAACAACTCGAGCCATATCTCTGTAAAAAACATTTACATGACAATTGCAAACACAACAGTCCATAATAATATAAATGGTTGGTGCAAGAAACTTTGGATCTGGAAAATTCCTCTCAATATCAAACTCTTTAATTGGCTAGCAGACGAAAACAAAATCCCCACCTGGGATAAATTACTCAGGAAAGGTTGGATGGGCCCAAACATTTGTCAGCTTTGCTAAAGGGAAGGAGAATCTGTACAACATCTCTTCATTCAGTGTCACTTCACTCGCCAAGTCTGGGACAAGATCTCACTCGACCTCAACACTACCTCTGCCTGGAATGGGACCTCCCTATCAGCTTGCTTTACCCATTGGAATTCCAATGAGCGCAACCATAAATTTTTTCCTCCTTTAGTTATTTGGTTCATATGGCTGGCCAGAAACAACAAGATATTTGATGATATTTCTCTTACTGTCAACATAGTGGTATATAAAACTCTTGGCCTGCACCAGTTGTGGAAAGGAATACATCCATTCAAGGGGAAACAAAAATTTAATAAGCCCACACATAGCAGAGGATATACCTACGGGGTGGTTTGATGGTGCAACCTAATGCTGCAGAACTTTGAGTGGAGCGGGTGGTCTGATAAGAAAAAATAAAAACTCGATTTATAGATGGACTTTCAGCTGTGGCCCAGGCACCAACACAAGGGATGAACTATTGGGTGCCTAGGCTACACTACACTTGGCCACAAGACTAAATATTGATCACCTCCAACTGATCGATGACTCCAATGTTATCGTAGATTGGTTGAATCACAGTGGAAATATTCAATCAATCACTCACCTGGCCTGGATGGATTGTATCAGATTACTTCAATGCCAATTTAAGAAGTTCATATTCTCTCATGCCTCGTGAGAATACAATAAATATGCAGACCTGCTTTCTAAGACAACACTTCAAAAAATTGCAGGCCTGATTACCTACAACCATTGGCTGGATGGCCATGAGGATCCCTCACATGTGATCAAAATTTTCTAAGTCTAGTGCCATCAGTCCCTGCATGCAGCTTTAGTATTCTCAATTTTATATGGTTCCTTGGTGCAACCCTCTCGATATACTCTTCTAATCATCACCTCTCTACTTTTCTGACCTGTTGTTTTATTTTCATCCTACTTGTAGCGCAGCTCGTCCTCCATCGAATTAGATAGTCCAATTGTAGGAGAAAGACACTCTTGGCCAGCTCCTTCATTTCAGTTGATGTAATCATTTGTGAGAACATATTATATTTTTTAATATAATTGAGTAATTTTTTCTACTAGAAAAAAAGGGTTAGAGTAAAATGTGGTTTTGGAATATATATATATATAATAGTTAAGAGTTTGTTTTCCTTGAATGTAAGGAAATAAGTTAACAACTCAAGATCTAGTGACATCTGGCAAGAGTTAAAGGCTATCCCCTTTGCATATTATCAATGAATCATGTTAGATGGCATGGCTTTTCTTAAATAAAGGTGATGAGTTAGCTTGAATTCATTGACTGGAGATCCTGATTGAATAGTAGCAAAAAATGATTATGCTCATTATCAATTAACCACAAAATTATGATAATTTTACTCCTTCCTTTAAAGAAAAAACAAAAATAAATAAAATAAAATAAAATGAAACAATAAAAAACATTACATAATAAAATTGAAATTGCATTTTAATTATTCATGCTCCTTATTCACTACCTTTGGAGAAAAAATAAAAATAAAATGGAAATTGCATTTTAATTATTCATGCTCCTTATCCACTACCTTTAGAGAAAAAATAAAAATAAAATGAGATAATAAAAAACATTACATAATAAAATGAAACTTGCATTTTAATTATTCGTACTCCTTATCCACTATAATATGGTAATGGAGTTCATTAGAGTTAGAAATTCATTGCGTTTAGTAAGGTGTAAATTGTAAAAATATAATTATTATTAAACATTAGACTTCATTAATTTATATTTATAATTTGTGTCTCAACTATAGACATAATTCAATAGAAGTTTTAGGATAAGGATCTCTTATATTTACTGACAAGGTCGGCTTATATTTAATGATACAAAGGGCCATTTATATTTAATGACAAGAGGTTATTATGATAGTTATACTCGAGAAGTAATATTTATGAATAGTGTGGTGGTGAGTTGTTAAGTGTTATAAATTATAAGTAGGAGGTTTTTGGTCAATTCCTTGGGTTGTTTTTCTTTGTGATGTACTTGATATTTGTGGGATTCACTTGATGTCCTTGCTAAGTGAGGTGCATTTTTAAAGGGGAAAAAAAAAGTATTCCTTTAACTCAAATTTGGTTTGTATCCATTGGTTTTGATGATGATAATGATGGTTAATGCCCACTGAGAACAAATTTGGTTTATCATACCTTAAGAAAGATAATGAATTACTTTCTTTTCTTTAGAATTTTATTTCTATGTTCAAAAACTTTAAGAGAAGCGTTCCTATATCACCATAGTTTTGATGAGTTAAAATGTTAGGAAGACCGATATTGTAACATATATTTTGAAATTACGATCTAATGTGGGCATATGCAAGACATTCTAAGAGAATCAAATTTTTATCTTCAACACTCTTAGTGTCACAAAGACGACAAATTCTTTCGACCCACAATGTTTGGGAATTGTCCAATGCATCATTTCACTATGTAGCTTGTGAGAGTCTATTCTTATTTTATCAATGTTGATTTTCTTCTTTACGCTAGTCAAAATAGATAGATACTTTTGATCTTCTAGAATAGGGTTGATCACCTCTTTATAGTATCATAATTTTATTTTATTCCCTAATTCTTTACGGTGCAATAATTTCTCCTTAAATTTAGATGTAATGATATTTTTAATATTATAATTATCTTGTAGAGTATCTTCTTCCTTTATTCACCAATGATTTAGTTAAGACTTGGAATCTTTATGCCACCCCTACTTGAGCTACAAGTGGTTTTGACTAGAGTTTTAAGCAATCTTTGGAGGCCTCTTGTCTTACATGGTATTTATATTGTTCTTGTACAGTAGGTACCTAATCATATATGTTCTCTCAATGGAGAAAATACTCACTTCTATGAGGAGGATAGGATATGGTGTTTTGACTTTAATTTTTAGATTATAAGTGATAAAACACTTTTGGATTTTCTTTATATTTTCTCCACAATTTTCTCGAGATATTTCAACCCCAAACTTCACAACCATATAAGATAACATGAGTGACGAGAGTATCAAAGATGAGTTTCTTCTTATCCCATAGCCAAAGGTCCGTTGATTCACATTTTTTTTTCAGGTTTATAATAAGATTTCCACCCTCCATTTATCCTTTTTCTCAAAGTTATAGTTCCAATTAAGCTTGATATGAAGATCGATTCCAAGATATTTGTATGAAGTCACTTCCTCCAAGATATTGTTGTCACACATGAAATTAGTGTAGGTGATCTTTTTGGATTTAATTATCATAACCTTTGTTTTGTTAGTGTTAACATTCATTCCCAAAATAGAGAAAAAATCCTTAAGGATTTTTAGTTTCTTGTTGAGATCATAGGGACTCCCCAGCATAAGAAAAATATCATCAACATAAAGAAGGATGGTGACTATACCAACAAGTGTCGAGATAACACAACCTGCTTCTTCCAAACAACCCTCTAAATTGTCGATGTATATGCCAAAAATGGTAGGGTATAGGGGACAACCTTGTTTAACTCCTATATTACAATTACTTTCTTCCAACCAGTCCTTAGTGTTCCTAAAATTGGCATTAATGTTCTTGTACAATGTTATTGCAGTAGCTTTCAACTCAAAAAGAAACGTTTAGCTCTTCTAACTTATTCCAAAGGTTAGTCCTGGGAAATTTGTCAAAAGGCTTTCTAAAGTCAATGCAACAACACAAGATATTGGTTTTATTATTGTGGAACTCCTCTTCAATGATCCCAATAATAACAATGTGGTACACAATTGAATGATAGATCCTAATTCCGGCCTAGCCTTCTAGCCATACATTAATATTATTTTCTAAAATAATTCCATATAACATGGGTAAAAGGGGGAAAATCATAATGGTACTATAATTAGAGGGATTGTCTTTATCCCCACTTTTAAAAATAGGTTCAATGAGGATTTGAGTCCATGGTTTAGGGAAGCCCAGATTGACTGCTAAATTGAAGATATTATGGATGTGAGGGATGAGGATATGCCCTCCAATTTTCAATATTCATCTTGGTATCCATTTATGTCCTTAACTTTCCCTTTTGTGAGCCACTTAACCCCAAACTCTATGTCTTCCATTGAAAAAATTTCTCCATCTGTAGAAATGGTTAGAATGTTGTCCACAACATTAGGGAATTGGAATGTTTCTAAGGTAGAAATTCTAGTTCCTCAAGGGAATCATATTGTTTGCGTTAGTTTTATGAGTTAGAATTTTCCTCTAGAATTTCTTAGGATCTATCTTAGATATGTGCAAAATATTCCCTTGTTTTGTATTTATATAATACATTTTCCCCTTTTAATTAGAGATTTATATCTATTTATCTTGTTGCATTTTAAGGACTCATTAGAATCATCCCTAATAGGACCACTTGCAATGCCCTGTTCCGTGGATTGCCCAACCTATTAAGCAAGGATGCGACCAATTTCAAAGTAAAGATCCATATATATTTAAATTTTTTAAATAACCAAACCATGGAAATAAACATGCATAAACTAATTAAAAACATTGGTTCCATATCCATTTCATTCATAAACAAAGAATATACTTAATTGTAGAATTATAAAGAGGGAATAAAAGGAAAAGATGGAACACTTATCTTTTAACCAAGATGATCCATGAAACTACCTACATATGAGAAAGTTTCCACCCAATTGTAAGGATCTAGTGAAAATGTCACCCTCAAGCTAGGCTATGTGACCACCAAGGTCAGGGAAACTAGCTACAAATTCACAGGTCACCCTATGTAACTCATCTAGCCACTAACTATACATAGAATTTCCATCCACTGCCCACACAACATAAGGAAGATATATCCTTTCTCTAATCAAGAGTCCCTCAAGAGTATTCTTCCCTTCCAATTCTCTTTAGTGTAGGTTATAAAAGCCCCTATTGTTTCCTACCTTCTAGGTATAACCTAACAAAAAAATACCTTGAATATAAGGAATCCAATAAGAAAAAATTAATAGAGGAAATGTAGGATTCGTAAATGAACTAGATTCTATGCTCCTTTATAATCATCGATCTCTCTTACTAGGTCCACAAATTAATCTCCCATATCTAATTTGTTCTTTTTTCAAGTTTGTATATCAAACTAAAACATGAAGATTGTAGTATTCATGGCTTGGGTGGCTCTTGCACTTGATGATGGTAAGAGTGTGAATGGTGAGAATTGATCAATATTGGATCATTATATTACTTTTCATCTATCTCACTACTTTTTGGGTGGAAAAACTAGAGGTATAAGCTTGCAGGGTCATTTCAGTGGCTAGTCCAAATTTGGAAATTTGGGTCCAAATAACAGTAAAACATCTTTCAGAGCCATTTTGAGGCATCAAACGACATTTTTTTGTCCAAGTCTTACTGTTAAGGAATATTCTAAATTCTACACGTCGATACCTTTCCAATGACACCGGTCATTAATCAATCGGAGTTTGTATGAGAAATTTATGCCTCCCACAAGTTGACCTACCATATTGATCACCATGGTGCGAGTGAATGCCACGTTGGTGCAAGTGGATGCCACATCAACCTCCATTACTTAGAAATGCGGGTTTAGTTACTTAGTGGATTTTATAATAACATTCTATAAGGTCCAAAACCTTATCCCAATTGAATTTTGAGGAAGTAAAAAACCTATCCCTAGACATGGATATCGGGCTATGTTAAATATTGGGCCACTAAGAGGAGAAGGGGTTCCATTATTTTGAATTGTGCCTTGTTCCATAGCTGAGAAAAACATATGAGAGTGGTATTCTGTGAAAATAACATAAGAGGAGAGATTTTGTAGTATCCATATAGGCCACAAGTCAAAGGAAACTCCACAGAGAGTGCATCTTTCTTTGTACTTGCATCATTTTATTACAAAATAAAAGAAAGCATACAAAACTCACCTTTTAGCTAGGTTTTCTCCCGTATTGGGTTTCCAAGGTCATATATTTTGTTTATTTTTGGATGGTGTGAATATGTTTTACTTTTCTCTATTTTTCTGCATTTTATCTATTTTATCAGTAACTAAATATTTTAGAGATCTAAAGGAAATTAACCTTAATAGTAAATATTTCAGTATTTTATCACATCTGTTGTGATGAACTATTCCAGTGGAATATCCATGACATTTTACAGATCGAGAATGGAAACATTGTCCAATGAGAATGGAGGTGACGAATGACTTCCCATGAGGGTGGGGGAACACATTTTCATGAGGATGAGGGACCTTTACACTTCCCCATGATGATTGTATCCAATGCCATACTTCCATAACTATGTGAGGTAGATTTCATCTCCAACCACCACATGCATTTAATGATTGGATTCTAAGTAAAATATGGTGGATGAGATTTAAATAAGATACATGATGAAAAGGTAGGAGTTCCTAGGAAACATAGGATTATTCCCCCTACCCTTGTGCCCCCTTTCCTCTTCCCATCTAGTGTACTCATAGCCCCTCTTTCACTCTTCACATCCAACTAAAATATTTCTATTAATTTCCAACAAGAACATTTACAAATATTGAGTGTACCATGGAAGGCCTACCACACAATACATGTAAAGCATATTTACCACAATTACATGCCTAACCATTCACTAGTTAGGCCTCAACCTTGAGATCTGAACTAGGAATCAATACAAGCATATTTACATCATTCACACATGCGGGGCCACTTATTTAAGCTCACATGGCTTAACTCTTGTCCTTATAAACACTTATTTACAATGCATACAAATCCAATCTAATACATCCAAAGGGTCAAAACTAGGCTATTGCACCACATGAATGGGTTTTGACCATAGTTGGGTTGTCTAATCCAAGGGAGGTTGTTGTAACACTTAAGGAATACCAAATTTTATAAATAGAGAAGTTAATTGGTCATTTGTGAAATATTAAATTTGATGTATCTCCTTTTGAGCTCTTGAGATTCATGCATATGTGATGTATTATGATTTGATGATTTGGTGCATTCTTTTGGGTATTTTTCAATACCCACTATATATTCTTGGTGTTTCTTTCTCTCTTTTGCTAGTGTGGAGTTATTGGGTTGAACATGGAACTTGTCGTTGAATTCTAATATGGTATAAAAGCTTATGGGTTAAGATCCCTTAAATATTGGTCCTAGTGTTTTAGCATCAAATTACACCTATAAATATTTGATGCTCTTGCTGTACTTATCCCTATCCTCCTTAAAGAAAAATATTCCCCATACCTCCTCAAGACCTTCGAAAAAACCAAAATTTGAAGGATGTATGTGCCCTAAGAGTTATGCGACTCGTGTACACGTGGGTTGTTTAAGGGACACCTGGGTACATGCTAATAAATGTTGAAATATTGTAACTACAAAGAGTATTATATTTATTATTGAGTTATTATTCATTAGATCAATCCCCTTTTGTGGATTGATCATGTCAGGCATTGTAATTGACCAAATCCCCTTTTGTGGATTGGTCAAACCCTAAATATATTGTGAAAAGTAAGAAGTCGGTCCCCAGGCTAATTAAAGTGCTTTTAACTGCTAAGAAGACAAGTCGGCCTTGCCCAGTGAAGATACACCTTTCCAACACCTGCCAGTTTGTATAAATAAAGGAATCCAACGCCTCATTATCTCACTCACTAATTCGATCATCCTGTGCACAAGTTTGGTAGCTTCAGTTGGGAGAAGAAGGAAGAAAGAGGCGCATTGCTCAGTGTTGGATATTATCTAGTTTTTTGGTTTATTGTCTTGGCATTGTATTGAATATATATATTAAGGAAGTTTTTGCTAGGTTTTCTCCCCCATGAGGGTTTCCCAGGATAAATGTTGTGTATATTGTGATTTTGTTTCTCTCAGTGATCAGGATAAACCTAACAATATCTATAAATCTACTTTTCCCAAGAATCTATTGTAGACCACCTATACTACTTGTTGATGTCACATGTCATCCTGTACGAATCTGCACCTACCCAAAAATTCAGATACACAATTCACCAACTGGAAACCCATGGATATATGTTTTTTTATCCACTGCAAATCACATATACCCTATACGCGATTTGTCCCTCTGCAACCCGCGTATATACATTCTTCATCCTCCTACAAATAATGTATGGTACAAAAAATTCACTCACATGTGAGACCTTCTTCTCTCCTCTCTCTTGGGCTAGATTTTCCACCTTGCATACTTTCCTTTTCTAAGATCATGAATCCTCCTTCACACAAGTGAAGACTCACTTATGCCAACTCCATTCTTTCACAATTGATTATCTAATGTCACAATGACATCTCTCCTTTATATAGGAGTCCAATAAGTGAGTTTAGAAGCCCTTTCTAAACATAACAATTAATTAGAATATTTTAATCATGTTTGTAGGTGTGGCACCCCCACACAAACCCACAAATCCCATCAAATTTACCATAATTCCATAGCCTCATTTCTAGGCTAATTTCACTGAAACAAAATTCAAAACCGGTGCCAACGAAAAGTCTCACATACCTAGAACCTTGGCCTCTAGTGGGAATACCTCCCAAACCTACAAAAAATAAACATGTAGTCCCTAAAGGATTAAATGATGATTCTTGAGAACAATAATGATGTATTATTCAATATTAATGGAATGACATTCTAGGCATATGATCCCTATTCTATTTCAAAAATAGTAGTTTTCTTTTCTTCCTTTGCAATTCTAACTTGGTGATATCTATAAAATCGATTTGTCAATGATTACGCCTTTTTTCCTAGAACATGGTACACTACCTCCTCAGCAAATGGTTGAAAATTGATCATTTGAAACAAGTATCGTTTATGTTGATTAATTGGGTTGGTTGTCATTGATGTCAACCCTTGAATCAATTCTGATAACAAATTCTGGTAGCCCCAACAATGTGGTTAAGGAACCAAAGTTAGTTTGAAGAATAATGTAATGAAGATCAATGAATATGCATGTAATATTATTCTAGATGGATAGTACATGTCATGCAATTTCCGGTGATATGTGGTATGTCACGTGGTTCCTCACAGTTGAGGAGACATGGATTAGTGAAGTTGGAGAACCCTCATGAGTTGTCTAGAAGCCCCTAGAAGGTCAAATAAGTCAATATATTATAGAATATCCTAGAAGAATTTTACTTGTCAAAGTGGATGTAACTAGGAGTTAACCATGAGTTACATTGTTGCAAAAATAAAATAATTAAAAATAAATTATTTGCAACTAGAAGTGGTGAGTTTACTATTTGTGGATAAAGTGGTTGTAACTGGAAAAAATAGTTAGAAGTGGGTTATCCCTAAAATAAGGAAGTTGGGTAAAACAGTTAGAATATAAGACCTAGAGGAAGCTACTTGGAGAGTATAAATAAGAGAGCAAAGGTCTCTTATTAGCACCTATTCAGAACATTGAATATCTATTATTGTGAAAGTTGCAGGTACTCATTGATACATCTATAGTTGCACAAGTACGAAGAAGCGAAGACAGAGTGATGATAAATTTTCTTGGCTGCAGTGGACTGTGAAGAAATCATGAAGGATCATCCCCATGGGTCACCTAGTAGATGTCCCACGAGGCACCTCTGTAGGTTGAGTAGAGCCTGTCAAGTGAGGCCTCGTTGAACATATTTCCTATGCCACGTGAGGAAATACAATAAGTGAAGGTTGAGGTGTGTTTCAAGTTGCAGAGGCTAAGTAGAGTCTCATGGAATTTCAACAATGATCATGCACAAAACATCTATCTACAAGTTCAAAAAGTTATGTCATATTATTATGAGTAGTTGGATATTGTTGTCTACATGAGATATGGTTATGGGTGATTGAGGATTTTCCCTAGAGAGGTTTTTGGTTGTGTGACACATACTGTATGAGACATATCTACAGAAATATAGTGCTGGTATATCTAGTATTTATCATTGGTACATCTAGTTGGGTTGAGTGTTGAGAAATATCTTTTATTTATTGGTGCATGGTTAAGGGTTTTTGGTTGTGATGTGTTGCTGAAGTTGTTGGTATTGTTTGAGGCTACATAACAGTGAGGGTTTGGTGTCTAGTCCATGTGAGGTTTTATTACACATGATTATGATTGTATGAACATGTATGGAACATGACTAAAGAGACATAGATGCACATGGTTTGAGTTATATTCTTGTGATATTGGGTATGATATCTATCTTCTATTGAGGATATTATTGGTATAGGTTGTTGGTAGATGTTGGTATAGGTTATTGGTACATGTTGACTACAAGTTATCAACATAGGTTGGCTACAGGTTATTGGCACAGGTTGGTTATAGGTTATTGGAACAAGTTGGTTACAGGTTGTTGGCACATATTGTTACAAGTTTACAATGGAATATTTCATAGTGACAGTGTGACAATAGTTTCATCATTTATTTGGCACTTGTATTTCAGGGCATTTGGATGGGGGAAGGATAGGTGGTTGTAGCCAGAGAACACAGGGGGTTGTAGCCTCCTTCTGGTTGGAGCCATAGAATTGGGGAGTTGGAGATTCCCTTATGTTGTAGCCTGAAAATATAGGGGGTTGGAGCTTCCTTCTAGTTGCAGATGGAAAACAAAGGAAGTTGGTTCTTCCAATGAATGTAATTCTTAAAGACATATAAGAAAAATCATTCTGTGGTTTTCTCCCGCATTGGGTTTCCATGAAAAAAAAATGGTGTACTGTGTATGATTTATGATTGTTCATGGTTTATTTATTCTTCACTTGTTGAATGATATTGTTAAATTGATCATAAATTTAACAACACTTATATACTATGGTTAAAAAGGATTAAAAATTTATATTACTAATTCACCCCCCCTCTTAGTAATCCAACAATTTGTATCAAAGTAGGTCCTTCAAGAGACAATTTAACCACTGGAAGGAGATCATGGATTACTCTAATATTGGGATACCACAATTTGATGGGGAATATTATTCCTTCTGGAGAATAATAATGAAGACACACATACATGCACTAGGATTTGATGTTTAGATATCAATGGTAGATGGGTACAAAGCACCAACCGTTCCTCCAACAGATAAAGATGGAAAAAAACTTGAAGAAAATAATTCAAGAGCTACACATGCACTCCTGAATGGTTTGTCTAAATCAATCTACACCAAAGTTATGCATTGTGATTCCATAAAGGACATCTGGGTCAAGTTGAATAATGTATATGAAGGAGATGAGAAAGTCGAAGAAGTTGAACTTCAAATTTTAAGAGAAAAATTTGAACAACTGAAGATGAATGAAGATGAGAACATAGCTACCTACTTTCTACGAATTGATGAAGTAGTAAACAATATTAAATTCTTCGTAGACAAGGTAAATGAACATGTCGTTTTAAAAAAGGTATTGAGATCTCTACCAATGAGATTTGATTCAAATATTTCATCACTAGAAGAGAGAGAGGATCTAGCTACACTGACCATGGATGAGATGCATGGGATACTCACAACTTATGAGATGAGAACAAAGCAAGATAATCTGTTTACAAAAAGAGAAGCATTAAAAGCATCAGAGAAGTCAAAGAAAAAGGGAAAGAAAAAGGAAAAGTCAGATAGCAACAACAGTTACATCTCATAAGACGATGAAGAAGTATCCAACTTCATCAGAAGACTGAAAAAGGGAACCGACAAATATAGAGGTAAGATTCCATTGTTTTGTTTTAATTTTAATGGAACTGGTCATTTTTCTAACAAATGTACCCATAAGAAAAATAAAAGGAATGAGGAAGATGATTCAAATAGAAAACAAACATACAAAGGAAAAATAACCAAAAGGAAAATTTTCAAGAAAAGATTTTGCACCAAAGAAGGCGACATCTCACCAGATCAAGATGAAGGCAGTGAAAGTGATACAAAAAGGGTTCTATTCATGGAAGTAGAAGATTTCGATGAATAAGGATCTGAAGGATAATATGAAGAGGAAAAAGTTGACTACAGAGAAGAATTGTTGAGTTCCATAGAAGTTATAAAATGAGAAAAGAAGAATAACAAATCACTTTAGGTAGATCTAAAAGAAAAAGGGGGAGTTCAGAATTCATACTCTGAAGAACTAGAGAAGATGATTACTAAATTAAAAATCCAAGTAGAGGAAGACAAGATAATTGAATAAACACTCAGATAATAGGTAGAATAAAGAGACATGATCATTGGAAATTTGGAAGCAGAGATTGTCACATTGAGAAAATATCTTCAAAAGAAAAACATGCATAACATATCCAAAGTTTTGAACGAGATTATTAACAGTCAAAGGCCAAATAATGACAAGTCCAGACTAGGATACAACCAGAAAGAAAATGGATCAAGCTCCAAAAAAAAAGATCAAGAAACAAAACCAAGAATCTATGCAGAGACAATTAGAGGCGATAAGAAGTTTCACGAGGAAGATCACATAGACAATCCTCCACCCATAAGATTTAGATTTAAAAATCACCGACAGTCAGAAACAATAAGGCCTCAAGAAGAATAAGGTTTCATAAGATTAACTCATTTTAGAAGATCTACAACTCCCAGGTATCAAACTATCGTTATTAGGTTATGTTATTCATGTAACACTTTTGGACATAAGGTTGTAAATTGCATAGAAAATAACAAGAATAGAGACAACCATGAAAGTTATGCATGAAATGATTATTCAAGAAGGCCTAGTGAAACACATAAAAAAATATACAACCGGTTTGAATCCTTGAGTACTGAGATGGAATGATACAAGTGAAAAAACTTTGGACACATGGCCAAATATTGTGGAATGACAGTTCCTCCAAGAGAATTAAAAAAAAATAACAATAGCCACAGATAAGAACCTCAACGAATATGGATAAGGAAGAAAAATTAGTACAACAGTGAAGAATGCACACTTTCTCTACAAGCTAAACACAAGAAACATGGTTGGTATGTTAACAATGGTTGCTCAAAGCACTTGACAAGTGATAAGGATAGGTTTCTAACCTTGAGAAAAGAAATGGATGGATCAATCTCCTTTGGAAACGACGAATCAACTAGAATCATTGGAAGAGGCACAAAGTGCAAGATAAGAAAAGCGGGTTCAGGTAGAGTGGTTGCGAAAACTATGAGAATTTCAAGAAACATATATGTATTAAGTGAAATTGGAAATGAAAAGTGTTGTTTAGGAAAGGAAGATGAAGTTTGGATATGGCACAAAAGAATGAGTCACATAAACTTTGATAATGTTTTCAAGATTAGAAAAAGGAAATAGTCAGAGAAATTCCCTAGATAACGAATCCAAACAACACTTTATGGAAGCATTTTCAACAAGGAAAGCAAACCAAGACCAGTTTCAAGTCGAAGGAATACTCCACAATAAAGCCGTTGGAAATTGTGAATACTGATCTAGTTGGACCAACTAGAACAAAGGGGTTGAAAGGTGAGAAATATTTTATGCTATTGGTTGATGATTATACAAGAATGACTACATTTATTTTCTTAGGAAGAAGTCAGAAGCATTCAATAACTTCAAGATATACAAGGAGATTGTTGAAAATGAGATAGATTAGAAAAATCGAATGTTTGAGATCGGATAACGAAGGAGAGTTTACTTCAAAGGAATTTATGGACTTTTGTAGTAAGCATGGGATAAAAATGAAATTTTTTGTTGCTAGGACACCACAACAGAATGGATTTGTTGAAAGGAATAACATGACAATAAAGTAAATGGTTTGAACTATGTCAATGGATTCCAAGTTGACAAACATATTTTGGACACATGCAATGCATACAATAATTCACATTCAAAACAGAGGAATGCTCAGAAATAACAATGATAAAATTCCCTATGAGCTATGGAAATCAAGACCAATGACTGTGAAGCACTTGAGAGCTTTTGGAAGCAAATACTACATCAAAATAGAAGATGGAAGAATGGGAAAGTTTTATTCTCATGTGGACAAAGGCATACTTGTTGGGTAGTCGAGCACAAGGAAAGAATAAAAAATATTGAATACAAGTCTCAACAAAATTGTGGAAATCATCAATGTGACGTTTGATAAGAAAAGTGGATGAAGAATAAAGGAAGAATAAAAGGATTCAATAGAACAGGTTCATGAAGAATAATCAAATGAAGAAGAAGTGGCAGAAGAGGAAGATGAAGAAGAGTAGTTAGAAGAAGAAGAAAAAGAACGACAAGATCTTCAAGTACCTCCAAAGACACCTAGCAGACGAATACAAAAGAATCATCCATAAAATAATATTATTGGGAACAAAGATGCAGTAGTTGAGACTAGAAGAAGAATTTGTTCACCGAAACAACTGCACCTATCACTCTTATCTACAATTGAGCAAGCAGTTTTGAAGAAGCCAACAAGGATGAATTATGGATAAAATCCATTAATGAAGAGTTAGATCAGATAGAGAAGAATGACACTTGGGAATTGGTTCCAAGGTCAAGGTACAAGAATGTGTTTGACACAAAGTGGGTCTTTAGGAACAAATTGAATGAAGATGGATAGGTTACTAGGAACAAAGATTGATTGGTATGTAAGGGATACACTTAGGTTGAAGGTATCGAATTTGAAGAGACATTTTCCCCAGTTCCCAGAATGGAAGAAATCAAAATGATCCTCACTTATGCATGCTCCAAGAATATTAAAGTGTATCATATGGACATTAAATAAACCTTCCTAAATGGGGATCTAGAATAAGAAGTATACATTGAGAAACCAGAAGGATTTCAGTTGTCATAGAATGAAAATTATTTTTGCAGGTGGATGAAGGCCTTTTATGTTCTCAAAAAGATCCGAAGAGCATGGTATTCTAGACTAGACAGATACTTACAACAACAAGGGTTTAGGAAAGGAAATGCAAACAAAAACCTCTACATCAAGGTAAATCAAGAGAGTATTTTGTTAATTGAATTTTATGTTGATGATATTATCTTTAGAAGTGATGATGACATGATGAGCCATAAATTTTGCTAAGGATATGCATAATTATTTCTAAATGTCATTACTTGGAGAATTATCCTTCTTTTTCGGTCTTCAGATATGTCAAATAAACCAAGGAATTTTTATTTCTCAAACCAGGTATATCAGAGAAATGCTAAAGAGGTTCGGAAAGGAAGATTGAAAACTAGTCAATACTCCTATGAAAACTATTTGTAAGTTAAGTAAATATGATGATTCAAAGTCTACAGATCAGAGGAAATAAAGGTCAATGATTGGAAACTTACTTTATGTGACAACATCCAGACCAGATGTAATGTAGGAAGTTGGACAAGTGGCATGATTTCAAGCAACACCAAAGGAATCACATGTTCTAGCAGTAAAGAGGATATTGAGATATCTCAAGGGTACATAAGAGTTTGGATTATGGTATCCAAAAGGAAAGTATCTATCAATCATTTCCTACAGAGACACATATTGGGCAGGTTGCATGATGACTGAAGAAGTACAAGTGGAGTAGCATTATAATTGGGTGAGTGTTTGGTATCTTGGCTAAGGAAGAAACAATTTAATCAATATCATTGTCTACAGTCGAAGAAAATTATATTGCAAAAATAACATATGGATGAAAAAAATATTGACAGATATACATGTCGAGTTTGATGAGCCAATTACAATATATTATGATAATACAAGTGCCATCGGTATCTCAAAGAATCCAGTGATTCAATCCAAGACAAAGAACATTCCAAACAAATTTCATTTTCTACAGGAATAGGTTGAAGAGAATAACATTTGAGTTGAGTATGTTGGGACCAAAAAAAATATTCCCGACTTCTTTACAAAACCGCTTCCAAGAGAAGCTTTTGAGTATTTTTTTAAGAAAATTGGAATAATTTCTACCCCATAATGACTTTTGAATGTTATTCTTATATGTCTTATATTTACACGAGGAAGCACCATAGAGAGGACAATTCAATTTGGGGGAGCAATCTCAGGGAGAGTTCATTTAGGGGAAGCATCCCTAGGGATAGTTTAGTCAGGGGGAGCAACCCCGACGAGATGTTACCTTTACCATTGATGTCAAAGGGGGAGAGATTCATTATATGCATGGAGAGAGAGAGCACATAGGCATGATTATAGGGGGAGCGATGGTCATAGGTGGAGCATGAGTGCCATGACTTCAGTATTGCATCAACGTGTTTCCATCAATGCCAATGGTGGTGATTTTTTATTAATTGGGTTGTTTTTCATTGATTTCAACCCTTGAAGCAAGTCTGGTAGACAATTTTGGTAACCCCAACAGTGTGGTTAAAGAACCCAAGTTATTTTGAGGAACAATGTAATGGAGATCAATGAATATGCAGGTAAGACTATTCTAGATGGATAGTACATGTCATGCTATTTCTGGTGATATGTGGTATGTCACGTGGTTCCTCAAGGTTGAGGAGGCTTAGTGAAGCTCGAGAACCCTCATGAGTTATCTAGAAGACCCTAGAAGGTCAAAGAAGTCAATATATTCTAGAAGGTCCTAGAAGAAGTTTACTAGTCCAAGTGGTTGTAACTAGGAGTTAATCGTGAGTTAAGTTGTTGCAAAAATAAAATAATTAAAAATAAATTAGTTGCAACTAGAAGTGGTGAGTTTACTATTTGTGGATAAAGTGGTTGTAAGTGGAAAAAGTAATTAGAAGTTGGTTATCCCTAAAGAAGGAAGTTGTGTAAAACAGTTAGAAGTTAACCCCTAGAGGAAGTTACTTGGAGAGTGCAAATAAGAGAGAAAGGGTCTCTTATTAGCACCTATTGAGAACATTGAATATATATTATTGTGAAAGGTTTATTATAGGTACTCATTGATACATCTATAGTTATGCAAGTATGACGAAGCGAATAAAAAGTGACGACAAATTTTCATGGATGCAGTGGAGTGCAAAGAAATCATGAAAAACCCTAGTTAGGGTCATCCCCACGGGTCACCCAGTAGGTGTCCCGTGAGGCACCCCCACAGGTTGACTAGAGCCTGTCACGTGAGGCCTCGCTGGACATCTTGCCTACGTCACACAAAGAACTACCAAAAGTGAAGGTTGAGGTGTGTTTCAGGTTGCAGAGGCTAGGTAGAGTATCCCAGAAGTTCAACAATGATCAGGTACAAAAGATCTATATACAAGTTAAAAAAGGTATGTCATATTCTTATGAGTAGTTGGATATTGTTGTCTACATGAGATATGGTTATGG
>ML794410.1:241079-265208 GCA_009831015.1 Picea engelmannii | reverse complement strand
CTATTTGGAGTCATATGGATTTCAGAAATCAATTTTCTGCTTGGAATTTTGTCATATATCTTACAAGATTCTCCCTCAAAAAGTACCTTATAGCCATGTTCAATGAGTTGTCCTACACTTAGCAAATTATGTTTTAGATCTGGAACATGATAGACATTGTTTATGTCTTTTTTTATATCCTGTTTAGTAAGAATAGGAACAGTTCCTTTTCCTTGAACTTTGACTAAATAATCGTTTCCAAGTGTAATATTAGATGAGATTGAAAAATCAATGCATGAAAGTAATTATTTGTTACATGTCATGTGATTGCTGCATCCACTATCCAGCAACCAGATATCTTTAGGTTGTTGTTCAGTCTTGTGGCACGAAAGAAACATACCTCTTGAGGTGTCTCCCGTATGATTTGACACATGTGCTCTACCTGAGAGCTGATCTTCTTGCTTATTCCTGCATTCAGATTCATAGTGCCCATACTTCTTGCAGTAATAGCATTGTATGCTTGTTTTGTCATTTGATCTTCTCCCTCTGCCTCTTTGAGGCTGAATTTTCTGATGTTGAATTTGTTGCCGATGTCTTTGACCTTGGAAATTTTGATTCTTATACTGTTGTCTGTTACCTCCACTGGAGTGAGGGTTACTTTGATTGCTCCCTCTTCCTTGGTGACCTCTGCTTCTTCCTCTGCCTCTCCCTCTGCTGAAGGAGAATTGAGTTTTGAAAGCATTAGCGATTGACTCATCTGTAAGATGCAGTCTGGTCTCAAGTGTCACCAGAGAACCAATTAATTCATCTGTTGAAAAACTTGACAAATCCTTGGATTCAAGGATTGATGTTACAACCATTTCAAATTTCTTTGGTAAACTTCTGAGGATTTTCTCAATAATGTGTTGATCAGTGATGGTTTCACCAGTCAATCTGATCTGGTTCACGATGCCCATGACTCTGGTCATGAATTGATCCACATTTTCGGACTCTATCATCCTTAGAGTCTCGAATTGCGTCCTCAAGGTCCACAGTTTAACTGTTTTGACCCTGTCATTTCCTTGGTAGGAAGATTTAAGGATGTCCCAGGCCTGTTTTGAAGTACCAGCGCCTGTGATTTTTGAGAAAATAGAGTCATCCATAGAATTTTGAATCAAAAACTTAGATTTATTTTCTTTGTTCCTCTGTGTTGCCTGAGCAGTTCTCTGCGGATTTGACATAGCAGAAAGGGTTGTTGGATCTGGTTCCACATATCCAAGATCCATTGGTTCCCAGCACTCTTGCGCTTGCAAGAACGATCTCATCATAAGAGACCAGAACTCGTAGTTCTTTCCAAGAAGAATCGAACCCTGAGTTGGTCCTAAATTGCTAGACGACGCCATATTTGTTTTGGAAAAAAAAGAAATGAACAAAACAGAAACAAAATTCTTACTTCCCTGTCTCCTGCGTATAATTTGCAGTGACTTCAGAACTCTGCATTCAAGATTTCGTGAGTTTTTGGCTTCGCAATTCTGATGTCGGGACTTCGTTATACGAGTCCTCCGATCTATTGTCTCTCCAACCTCCGATCGCCGAAACGCCGATTTGCCGATGGGAGCTTATTCGCCTTGAATTTGGCCTTAGTCACCGTGCAATGTGACCACGCGCCTTCATGTTAAAGTGCTACGGGCTTTTCCGGTTCTTTGTCTTTCAATTTGCCGAAATGTCGAGATTTGCCTTTGGACAATTCAATGGTCGAGATCTTCCTGTGATCTGATGGCCCAGATCTTATGACCAGAACTCATAAGACTGCAGTCAAACCTCTTATCGAGATTCGGGGTTTCGAAGGTTGAAATGCATTGGACCTCTTGTCCACGGAATCCTTGATTTCCCGATTCTCGATTTTACGATGGATGACCTTTCCTTTCGAGAAATTTCCCGATTACTTTGATCTCTGCCACGCGTCCTCCTATATTGGACGGTCCTGAATTATCCTCGTGAATTCGCGATTTGATATGTTTCATACGTCTCGTCTCCAGGATCCGTGAAACGCTGAACCCCGGTGTGTCGATTGTTTCTCCTGATCTTGCCTACATGTCTCCTCAAAATGGATGGCTCTGATCGTTTACGGGGTTTTCACCATAAATAAACCCGATCCCTTGTCTTCAAGATTCACGATTTACCGAATCCTGATGTGTCGATGGACTCTCCCCTTTCAGGACTTTTCTGGAGCCCTCCGATTTACGCCACGCGTCCCCTCAAGATGGACGGTCCTCGTCGCTTTGCGATTTCGCGACTTGCGACTCCAAATTCCCTGTCAACTGAGAACCCCGATTGCCAAGATGTCGACGGTTTCCTCGATGTCCGCCACGTGTCCAAACAAATAGACGGTTGTGATCTTATCGCTATGTCGTGAATCGCGATTTCACGACTTTCGTCGTGGAGTGTCTTTCATCAACAAGACCTCCGATATCTCAAACTCCAAAATGTCGATGGAGTGATAGCTTGGATCTACTGCCACCTGTCCTCTGAGATGGACGGTTTACAATCCTCTCGGGATTTCGCGATACGTGATGTCGGGATTTCGCGTATCGGGGTTTTGGAGAGCAGTCTCCTTCACTCGTCCAACTCCCGATCCCCGATTTTGCGATGGGATAAGATTGACGGCTTACGATCTTTCGCGATCTAACGGTCCAGAATGACTCATGATTTCACGATTCGCAAATTCTCACGACAGTCTTATGACCTTTACACCTTACGAGTCAGCGAAATGCCGGGATCTCGCCACGTGTTTCTTGATGGACGGTCCAAGTGATTTCGGGATTTCGCGACTTCACAAGTCGAAATTTCTCCTGTGCACTCCAGAGGACTAAACCTCGTGCACCTTCTCGCTAATCCAACGGTTGTCGGTCCTTTGCCCAAGATCTGACGGCTGAAATTCTTTCGTCTTTTCGGCGCTCTCTTCGTCCCTTCTGAACTGAATTTCTGCCTCAGATCTTTTCAAGGGATGAATCTTACGGTCGCGATAAAGAAGAGTACAATGATAGAAGAGTACAATGATAGAACAGAAAACAGTATATTAGAATATATGAAGAAGAGTACAATGATAAGTAAGTATGAAGAAGTTCTATGCAATGGGAAAATAGCTGAGCTAAATAGGCTCAAGCAAATCAAGAATAGAAAGTACAGCTGGCAGTGTACAGTTAGGTCAGATTGTTGAGGTTACATTACAGTCCTTAGAGTTTATTTCTACGCATTTAAATTTGAGAATGGAATTGTTGACACTGCCCAACTTTGCACAGTTCCCCTATTAAGATTTGCGTGTGCCCCAACTTTGCACAGTTCCCATATTAAGATTTGCATGTGCGTTTCATTACTTTACATTAATGAAAATTTTACTTCTATGTATCAAATTTCTGAGAAGGAATTTCTTGTTAGTTATGCCCTCCTTCCTCTTACTCTCCGAAACTAGAGTCTTGAGGATTACTAATAAGTGAATTTATTGTTGGCCACAGTGATCGCTCCCTGGATGGCGTATTAATCCCGAGACGTACCCGTCAAACCTCACGTTATATAACGACGACCAATTCTATATATTGGGCACGATACAGTGATCTAAGGCTCAGATTGGGTAGTCGTTGAGCGTGTTGATCATGTGGATCATCTGGTGGGGTTTTTAGGGTCTTTTGGTTTTGTTTTTGAGTGGGATTGGCATCTGCATCGCTGGATTGTTGAGTGCGTTCTCTTGGTGGTTTGGGTTTGTGACCTGGTAGGCACTATTCCGTTATCATTGTGTGGGATTCGAGGGTGGGACGGGTTCTATCCTAGTAAATGAACATATCAGAAAGACTTGAGGACGAACAGTGTACTCAATCTATTCCGCTCAGTTTTACTCCGCCTCATATCGAAGCAATTATCATTATTTTCTCCATAAACACTTCACAATCTCTCTCTCTACGATGCTTCTCCAATTGTTTCAGATTTCTCATTGAACCCTGGCACTACAACACAACAAACTATTTAGACTCAGAACAAACAGATCTACTCCAGATCGTTGAAGAAAAGCTTATCCTTGCGGATTGCATTTCCTTCACGTCGAGTCAAATTCCATTGGGATTTGTATGAAATTTGGTGGGTCGAATTTATTAAATATGTGAATGACTAAGATAGGTTATGAATGACGCAATCTCGTCATTTAATTATTAGCTAAGATTGTTTAAAAGAGACCGGGTAAAATCTCAACCCAAGTGTTTGACGCAATCTCGTCATTTAATTGTGAGTTAAGATTGTTTAAAAGAGAACAGATAAAATCTCTACCCAAGTGTTTTTATAACAGTTTGCCCATAATGCACATAATGATTAAACAGGTTGTAATATAATGCACATAATGATTAAACAGGTTGTAATATGCAAGAAGCTCTCTTATCTCTTTTCGTTTTTATGAAAGTAGTGTAACCGTATAGGGTAACAATAAGAAGCTCTCTTATGACAATTCATTTTTATGAAGGTGGCGTGACAATATAGAGTAGTAATGATTTATTAGTGATATATATGGAAATTTGGAATGAAGACCTAGGAGAAGTGTATAGATTCTTATGGTATGGTGATAAGCTTCAACCCAAGTTATTATCCAACTTCACAAAATTACATATGTGTAAATTGCATATAAATGAATAATAACAAACAAGGGATAATTAAAATTTACTATTAATAATATGGATGAGAAGATTTCCATTAAAAGATTAGTTTGTGTAAATATTCATTCTAGTATATTCCGGTAACTTTTAATCATTCAGCTTTAACTTTTAATCATTCAGCTTTTAGATAATTTTGTTTTCTATTATTCTACTAAATTTTACATTATTCTACTAAATTTTACATTGGTTGGGTAAAGGTGTATGAAATTAAGGAAAATAGAAGACATAATAATACCCTCACATCTATTATAACAACAGTTATGTTGATCAAATAAATTATGACCTAAGTCTACTGTTAGATTAGAGCTACAATGTGTATCACTCTTTTGGAATAATAATAGTGTGTCCAATTATTTCCTTGTATATGTATAAGTAATAGATTCATTTATCCATAGGTTTGATGCTTTTCCATTTATGAGGGGTGTACTTTATTTGATTTGAAAGAATTAGTGTGTTAGATGAGCTCTTGTTTATATAAATAAGACTCGTTTTCCTTTGAATTTGAAATCACTTATGGGTTCTTTCATTTTAAACCACGTGGGTTTGTTGTTTTAAAAAGGGGTGTAGGTAAGTTAGTTTGAATCATCATATTGTTTATTTAGACCTTGGGTTCCTTTTCTAGTCCCCAAAAAATGGATGTCCAATAGTTGAATGCTTATTAGTGTTTATTGATGTAATCCTTCATTGCTTTCAGTTTTTTTAGGAGATACTTAGTGGGATTGTAATTGTTATTGATTCCTTTTTTATATTCTTAAAATTTCTTTTTAAGTAAAACATAATTGAACTATGCTTAGAGTGTATTTGGTTATAGGCTTGATCACTTGATATTGATGTTGAGTTTATAAATCTGAATAGATAATTTATTGATGAGGATTAGAATAAATTATTATCTATTGCAAGGTTTTACTTATACTCTCATGACCTTTATTGTTCTCATGCATTTTTCATACTCCACCTTGCGCTTGATTGTTCAAATTATTGTTAAAGCTTAAAATTATTTTATTTGGATCACAATGAACAGATGGTTGAATGGTTGATGATTCTAGTTGACATTTTGGCTGATGATTGGATTAGTGAGAATTAAACATCTCCTTGTTCCTGAGAACAATCGCCACAAGAATGCAGAACTTGAGCATTGCTTATGTGTCCACGAGGTCCTAACCATGTAGGATAGGTTGGGCTAGTAGTTGTTTTAATATTTAGTGACATGGTTTATCAATTCTTAGTATTTTTCTCGAGTTGATCGTTATGGGTTGATTTAGCGTCACTATTTTATATTTGTATTGGTCATGTGTCGCTATTAATTATGTTAATGTATTGATTATGTGTTGTTATTAATTATGATGATGTGTTACTTGTGTTGCTTTAACTATATGATGTTTTTAATTTTCCTAATGCAATAAATAAAAGTTCACCTCTTTTTATCTCTAGTTGGTTGTTCAACTGAAGGGGACGTTACAAATACCAAAGTCAATATATAGAAATAACGTGATTACTCCCAGTACTTAAAAATAGGAAACGTTTTGGATGAAAAAATAGTAGCATAAAAAATATACTGAATCACAAAATTTATGGATCATACACATACCATAACCATAAGTGAATACCACTTGAGGGTGTGGAGAATTTAATATCGACCTATAACAAAATGTAAAAGTAGCAAGAAAAAGACCCTATAAAATTACTCAGAGGTAGACATGAAAAAATCAAGAAATTACTCGATGCTCGGGTTATATACCATGTTAAATAAAGTGAATGGATTTCACCCATAGTGGTTTAAAAGAGGAAGAATTATAAGATAACAAGAGGAGTTGCAAAGCAATGTATTATCAACTTCTAGATTAGCTTCATTGAGTAACTTCGCACCATGTGTTATCATATTGTTGGCTTATTATATTTGTTTATATAATTATAGAATAGTTATATAATTATACTTACTCTATAAAATGAATTTAACAATATTTTATTTTTTAATAAATGTAAGATATAAAATTTTTAAGTTACATACATTCACTTTGTCTTAAATGCAAAATATCTTCCTTAGCAACCCGAGGACAATATTTTATTATGCAAATTGATATTGATTGATTTTTCTTCCTCATTAATCTAATTGTTTTGGAATACGATCCAACCATTTTTTATACAGGGAGAGTAAAAAAAATTGTAATTAAAAGCTTTTCGTTGCTATCGTTGAATTTTTCCTATTGTCTAACAAATATTAAAATTTACGGCTTTTATGGAAAGGTATTGAAATAGGAATATTACAATCATTTGACAGTTATCTTCAAAAGCCCCATAAGATTCCAACAATTTGAATGGAATATTTTTACAAGATGTTTTTTTCTTGCATCTTCAACTCCATAAAGTTAAATTTTTCAATTATTTAACAAATATTGAAATTTAGGTTTTTATTTGTTTTATAGCAAGGTATTGAAATAGTACTATTCCAATCACTTGACATATTCCAATCACTTGACAGTGCTCTTCCAAATCCCATCTTAATAAATAATAAAGATTCCAACAATTTGAATTGAATATTACAAGCTGTTTCTTTTTTCATCTACATCATGTCATAACGTTGAAAATTTTCAATTATTTAACAAATATTCAAATTTAAGCTTTTATTTATTTTATGGCAAGTTATTGAAATAGTCTTATTCCACTCATTTGACAGGGATTAAGATTTGCACCTTCATATGAAAGAAGGTGTTTAAAAGATATGGAAAAGATAAAAATATTAAAAACCTAAAACTTCAAAGATGTATTTATTCAAATATTATTGCAACTTAGGTTTGCAGAGAGCCTCAATTCTCCAGAAATTTAGAAATAGCGGATTGCATTACCTTCCATGACGGAATGTTTTCTTCATTTCTTTCCATATTGAGCAATATATAAACAAACGTTATGGTTATGGTCGGTTTTGTTTTATCTGCATTTGATAGGTGCTGGCTTGAAAACAAGTTCATTTTATCAAAGCTGACCCCTACTTACACTTCTTCCTGGTAGGTCTCCTTTTTTCTCCAAATGTGGAGTGCCGATTGAAAACAAGATTTTTTTAATTGATCAAACACTGAACCTCTACGTACACGTCCTTCGGGTTGGTCTCTTTTGACTCGATAGGTTGAGTGGCGATTTAAAACAGGATATTTTTTTTAGAAACTGAACCTCTACGTACACGCCCTTAAAAAAAAGTCGGACTCAGAACCTCAAACATACTCTGTAGGAACATACAATAAATGGTGTCTGTGCATTATTTTCACTATAATATCACGGCCAAGGGACTCTAAAGCACTCGATACTTGTAGGGTACTTGCAGTTAGAGTAAGTTACGCAGTTTGCACTCGATGTAATAACCTGGGTTTGCATGATAGTGTTGCCCAGGTCAAGCGTGTATATTAAATACTAATTATATTCCATGGTGACCTAGGTTTGCATGATAGTGTAAACACAATATCAGCATCATAAATCTTAGGATTGGTCGCACATGATACCACTAGTCTCGAGAAAAATTTGAAGACCCACATAAACAATGATGGACCTGTGGTTTTTCCTTGAACAACTCAGTTAGCTCATATTAGTCCACTTTTTCTTGTTTAATTGATGTTTAAACTAATTTATATATAGTTTTCTATCTTCTTGGATACTTGATGTAAAAATAAGTTATTCGGGTCTCGAACTCAAAGCATACCTTTCTAGAATCCATAAGGGAAAAATAATATTAAAAAACAATATGTGTCAGTTGGGTGGAATGAAATGTGGCGTTGTTGGTGACAATTGAAACACGTCAATGTTTGCATGCCCTCCATCTTCTTATAGTTCATGTTCCATATATGCATTTCAGGCATCTCAAGCAAAAGATTGTTCCCTAAACAATAGAGAAACTAAATTCTCACAGATGAGCAAAGCTTGGTCTGCAAGAAAATATCATTTAGAAACCGTTGAAATTTGTACAGGTTCCAAGCAAAATTTAATTGTTTCAATGGTTTCCTACACAATTTTATAAGAAATGTAGGATTGCTTACTTGCTCAACAGTATTAGGGAAAAGAAGGATTGCTTGCTTGTTCAACATCTTGTTCAATAACAGGAGGGCAAGGAAGACCAGTCAGTCCTTATATTCCCAACAAGGAAGGCTAGTCTCCAATTTCTCAAACTAGAAAGGAATGCATTCTCTGTATAACCTGGTAGAAAGGCCATTCAGCCTCTCTTGGAATGCTAGTCTCTTTATACTAGCTTTTATATCTATCTCAATAAAAAAATTATTGGATTAATATCTCAGTTCTCTTCTATTTAACATTTTCAATCATTTCTGATCTGTAGCATTTGTTTAATGTAAATGTCGAACCACATCATAGCATGTAGCCCCCCTGCTATTACACTATTGTTGTATTTCAATGCATCTCACATGCTTACAATTGAGCTTGAGTTTTAGTAGAGTTGTTCAGTAATTTTAGATTTTTGTTATTATTGTTTTCTCTAATAAATTATTTATCAAGTTTTAGAAAGAAGGGAAAATTTGTTAAGTAAACTAAAGTTTTAGGCAGAAGAGAAAAGTTGTTATGTAAACTAAACCAGGTGTTTCTTTTCTCCCTTGAATCTGGGTGTTAAATAAATAAATTGAAAATGAAATACAATAATAGAGCAATGTGAACCATTTTTTTTAAGGCTTAAACTCAATATACATAAAATCCACTGAAATTATAGATTCTGTACAAAACACCCAGAAAAATTAATAACCTGTTATCCTAGTTTGAAATATATATAGAGAGAGAGAGTTTTATGACATGCACATGACATTAATGCAGGGTTTGTTGATGCTCACTCTGCAAGCACATTTCCCTGCTCCAATGCTTCCACTTGCAGCAGCAAACAAACAAAGAAAAATTGCGAGCATCCTACGGTTGGATAGGCAGCCATGCTCTACACTAGCATGTACATGGTAGCTTAGGAACGGGGGTCGTAAAAGCCTTGTTACCATCTTCCCCACTACTACCTCTTACCAGCTTCCCCACTATTACCTCTACCAGCAGCAACAACATAACGCCTAGTTCCAGATCCTCTAGCAGCAAAGGTAATAGAGAAGGAAAACTCTACCAGCAGAAGCAACATAACGCATAGTTCCAGATCCTCTAGAAACAAAGGTAATAGAGAAGGAAAACGCAACGGTAGAAGAAAGGTAATAGAGAAGGAAAAGGCAATGGTGGACACCTGTGTACCTCTGTGGTGTGTTTTGTCATGCAACAATGTACTACGTGTAAGATAAATGGATGCAAGGCACCCCTTTAGGATATGGAGTATTGCACCAAGCATTTAATGTTTAATGTTGTGAAGTAATGCTAGATTCATCTCTAGCATTACTTTGTTGTGTAAAATTCAGAACATAATGTGAACTTTAAATAAAAACTAACCTAATCTATCATTCCCTATGCCTTAGGAAGAGTTCAAATAAAAGGCCAAACATAAAAATTATGTTAAAAAACAACCTAAATTATATGCTTTTAGAAAATATTGGTTAAAACGATCAAAACTCTGTGTCAAATTAATATGAAAATCGAAAACTGATTACTAAGAGTCCCCAGCCCTAAGGGCAGGGACTAATAATATGTGTGAGTTTTATAAAACTAAACCAAGTCATGGTAAAATACCCATTTCCAACTCATTTTTCCATGGAAATACTACACATGGTGAAAATAAAAGGGATTTATTCATTTGTAGATGGTTAATTGTAGTACATTGGTCAAGTTTCTATAAGACAAATGTACGAGTGTATTACCACTTTTGCAACAGTATGGGGATTATTTGCATACATAATAATTCCTTTTGGGTTGGTGATCGTAACAATATGCTTTTCAAGGATCTCATAGTTAAAATTTTCAAAAGATTTATTCACAAGTCATTAGAACTATACTTGGATTATTGGGAAATTTTTGGATGCTTAAATAGTCATATATAAAAATTAAGGATGATTTTAAATAGATCCATGGAGACATGATTATCTATAAATCCAAAAAAAATGTCAAACCTACAACTTAAGTTGTAAAACCTATAGCATATTTAGTCTTCCAACAAGCTACCATTATAGATCAAAAAAATAGGTTATTAAACACCTAGAACCACCCACCAACCCATTAAAGTTCAAATCCTTTTTGGGGCATATTAGAACTAGAAGAAATTTGTGAAGGATATGCTAAAAGTGACCTATCTAATGGAAATTTTATTAATAAAGGAAACATGATTGCCAAAAATGGTTTCACGCCTTGAAGGATAAAAGTATTGATGCAATGATACTAAGGTTCCCAACTAGAACAAGGTTTTCCATGTTCATGTGGGTTATTTAGGAATAATCATTAGAGTGCATGCAGTGTATCTAGGGGGGTAATATGAGGTACCTATGGAGGTACCCAAGGGGAATAATCGTAGATATATTTTGTTATGTATGGAGTACATTTTTAATAAATAAGGTCTAGTGTGAACACAATAAATGTAAGAGTGCTTACTATAGGGTTCCACCAATTGGAATTTTTCTCCTCTATAATTTTTTTAGGTGGTAGGAAATATTATATAAAGGGTTGTAAACAATGTAATGGAATGTGGATGAGTATTTTATTTGGATTGTATCTCATTAGGAGGTTTTCCCCTCGAAGAGGAAAGTGATCAGGAGTCTGTAATGTCCCCAACGTTATGACCACGGGCGAAGCCACATTTTTTTTGTTTTGTTTTTTAAGATTTAAGGGGCAAGAAGGAAACAACGAAAAAAGTTTGACCACACCACAAATGAAAAAAAAAGCACGCAACCCAGGAAAAAGGAAACTACGACACCACGCACACGCACAAGGGAAACCAAGCAAAACAGGGACAGAATAATCAGGAGTAATGACTAACCGCCTGACACAACAAGACACGCCTACAAGCTAAGGGACAACTTCCACCCGACATAATGACGTTGACGAACAAGACTAGAACCTCAAGGAGTGCGAACCAATGCATGCGCCCAAGTCAACATACGACGCTCAGCCACACTCACATGGTAGGCACTAACTTTGACCAAGATATCATTCGCCGCTAACCCATAAGGCACACCATGATCCCCGCATGAGGAATCATGTCATTCCTAGGTGATAGATGCATCAGTAACCTTGGCACAAACATAGGTTATCCAGACCAAGGACTCTAGAAAACTCTGACATGCTAGGAACCAAAAACTGATTGGGAGACTATACCTACCCCCACAGAAAAGGTCGATGAGACACAAAAGAACGAAGACAAGGGGTGACGCCAGCCCACACGACATCGTCCCCGACCCCACCAATCACCCAGGCTAACCAGCCCATGATTACATTCTAATGTAACATGAGTTTCCATTCTAGATGGGGCACGTCTAAGTTATAACTAGTCATTAATGCACCCGCTAATTTCATGTTAATACAATCAATCTAGCAAGTCTAAGTGAGACATACTAGAACTATAATTATAAATACAATCTAACCTCAATTATAATCGAT
Source organism: Picea engelmannii (assembly GCA_009831015.1). Classification (NCBI taxonomy): domain Eukaryota; kingdom Viridiplantae; phylum Streptophyta; class Pinopsida; order Pinales; family Pinaceae; genus Picea; species Picea engelmannii. Next base: position 253,053 of record ML794410.1, on the reverse strand, counting down.
TTAGCAAGTCTAAAATTGACAATCTAGTCTTTACTCACCAATCAAATTTTAATCATTTTTACAACCTAAATGGACAATTCTATAATAATCAAAATCTCCATCAGACTAGCCATTAACTTAGATAACAACATTAATAAAATTAATGTAGAATGCTACCATTATAACCCTTATGAACAATTAAAACCTCACATGTAGTCTAACTATATTGGTCGAACTAAGAATACTAGCAATCCATTAACATTGAGAAGGAAACTACTAACTATTAATATTGCTGGAGCAATTCAACAAGGAAATTAACATGACACTTACATAATATTTAATATAGAAATAAAAAGGAAAATAACCCGATTGTTGTCCATTTAACTCGTTGTGGCAATTAGTTATTAAGAAGAGATCCGATGACCATTAACTTGTCTTAGCAATAACATGGCAATTAATATGATAATAAACATAACAATTATCATAGCATATAACAAGGCATTTAACATGACTGCTGACCATTTAACTCACTGTGGAAAATACTCATTAAGAATAAATCCGCTCTCCATTAACTCGTTGTAGCACATAACAGTAAAAACGCAGTGCACAAATGGTGGGAAATCATGGTCATTCCAGCGACAACACAGTCACAGTTTTAAAGGCAAAACGTTGTTCTATACATCAGCAAAACGTAGTACACAAATTTAATGGCAACGTTCCCAGTCGACATCAAACTCAACAATTAAAGGAAAATGTATCCAATCAACATCAACGCAGTCCATCATATAAGAGAAAATGAAGTCATAGATTAAAGGCAAAATTGTGGTCAATTTCAGCAACAACTCAGTCAATTTTTAAATATCAAACTCTAGTCATTCCAGCAAGTCAGTTTATGATTCAAATGGCTAAAATCGTGGGCAATTTCAACAGCAACTCAGTGAACATTTAAAAGACAAAAACATGGGCATTCCACAACATCTTGGTCAAAAATTAAATGACAAAAATCATGGGCAAATAAACAACATATCAGTCTACCTTTAAAGGACAAAAAAGTGGGCATTCCACAACATTCTCAGTCATGAATTAAATGACAAAAATCGTGGGAAATTCAACACGAAGATGCAAAGAACATTTCTCTAAAAAAATCATGGATAAGAACAACAACCTAAATCACATTGAATGGTAAAAATTGTGGGCATTCAATAGGAAGATGAAGAGGTCATTTAATTGCAATTCGTGGGAATTCACAGGAATCCAATAGCAGAAAAATTTTAATGCTTAACTCTGTCTTCAAATAGGGAAAAAATCACCCCAGTAGTAAAATGAAATGCAGTCCAGAGAGGGGCGAATTGTCAGGCAAGAGGTAATTAAAAAAAAAAACAGAAATTCTTTACTGCAAGACACAGACTTAGAAATTTAATTGTTTTTCCATTGCCGGAATGCCAAATGTAAAAATGCAGGCGTGAAGTCATTCTGTTTTTCCATTGCCAGAATACCAAATAATATAAAATGCAGACATGAAATCATTTCGTTTTTCCATTTCCAGAATACCCAATATAAAAAATGCAGGCATGAAATCATTTTGTTTTTTCATTGCCAGAATACCCAATATAAAAATGCAGGCATGAAGTCATTTCGTTTTTCCATTGCCAGAATACCAAATATATAAAAAAAATGCAGACATGAAATCATTTCATTTTTCCATTGCCAAAATACCCAATAAAAAAATGCAGGCATGAATTTATTTCGTTTTTCCATTGCCAGAACACCAAATATAAAAAGAAGACAGGGAATCAATTCATTTTTCCATTTCCTTAATACCAATACAACGCAAAATATAGTAAGAGAAACTCAAGGATCCAATGGAAAAAGTCATGGAAATGATCGCAGGGATTTTATCAGTCAAGGTGCAGAGAAAAACCAACCAGGACGCAAGATAATTAATACACAGGGGTCTTTTCCAGATGGTGAAATCGACAATCAACCAAGGACAAGAACGGAGGTAGATGGTTGATAGGAACATCCTTCTCTCGTCATCCACACATAGAAAAGTAGGGCTTTGAGATCCATAGGTCTATTAACACTGAAGTGATGACCGTAGATCAGGCTTCTAACCAACTACTTAGGTGAGGACTGATGAGCTAGGGATGAAGGGAAAAACAACCACAAACTTCACAAATCAATACACCCAAGGCGGTCAAGACATGCCGAGAATTGAAGGCCATGGGAGCCAATCAATCATCGAATTAGGCTAAGAAAAATTTAGTCAACAACTAGAATGCTAGACAATCAATTTACTTACCCCCTAAAAATGTAGATCCAAATCATATAACAACTACAATCTACCATACAAAATGAAGAAAGCATATCGTTGCCTAATCATCCACTCTAAATTGATGTCTTGCTTGCTCTGTGCAACACCTTCTTGCCGACTAACGAGACTTCACCGGTACCTCCCAGCCAATGCTATGGGTACTCTTATTTCCCCCTAGACCCCCGAGCCGCAAAGGGCCACGCATGCTAACCAAATAATCAACTAGATCCCAGCTCACCTCGCAAGGCCAAGCTACCACTCCTCATCGACCTGGGTATCCCAACTCCCACAAGCTAAGTCAATCAAGTAGATATTTTTGCAGCGTAACGTTATGCAAATATAAGAGATCCTTCATCCTTCTTCTCCCTTCAATATATAGAGTTTCGAAGTCCCTTACTTTCCCAAATCCCATTTTATTTAAAGTTTAGCAAATTAATTCAAAAACAAAATCCTTCATGTACATGTGTCACCCATCCCCTTCTTTCCTCCATAAATTAATTTCTTTAATTAATTAACTACCCTTATTTCCCTCACCCACCTAGACTTACTCCTAGAATCGCTCCTAGGTGTCCCCAAATTCTCTTATAGTTTTTAATGCCTTCCCCCATTATTAATTTGCTAGTTCAGTTTAAAATTAGAAAGTTCTTAAATGGTAGATACCTTACTAAGTTTGACTTTCTGTTATTTCTCTTGTGTTTCCCTTTTCTTTTTGTGTTTCCCTCTTTTCCTAGTTTCCTAATTATTCTATATTTCTCTCTTTCCCCTTTTCATTTAGAACTTAATTTGGTAGGTGTAGAAATTACATTTTAATTATCATAATATAATAAAATAATAATAATTATTATTATTAATTTATTTATTTATTTATTTATTTTTATAAATATATATATATATACTTATATATATAATATATATATATAGNCCCCCCCCCCCCGTTTTTTTTATAAAGAATAGAGAAAATTCTACCACTAGTAAATTAGACCTAGACTTTAATTTTTGTGGATGACATTTTATTAGGGAATTTGTTTTAAAAAATTCTCATCACGTTATTAGTCCTAAGGCCATCTGGGTTCATTCATTTATCATTCATAATGCGACGTGTTGTTTAGGACACAGTAGGTGCTCCAAGGGTGCCACTCGCCTCACCTGTTTCTCGTGCATGACGTACTCTTTAGGACGCACTACATACTCCAAGGGTGCCACTTGACTCTTTCCATTTTTCTTGCACGACGTGTCCTTTAGGATGCACCACATGCTCCAAGGGTTTCACTCGCCTCTTGAATGACTTGGTAGACATAAAAAAAACCAGTAGTCAAAACTCCACCAAGTGAACTTGTGGGAGACTAATGGCCTCTAAGGAATAAGTCCCCTGCCTTATTGCGCACCCCTTAGAATCATCTTGAGCGACTGCCGCAGTTTTCCCTCAGGACATCATGGGTTCTCTTGAACTAAGTAAATGTTAACCTACATATCGAGCCATGACAAGAGTTCTAGTAGGTTGTGGCAGGGATATTGTTCGCTCCTCTCCGTCAACCTCTCAGGTAGTTGTGTGTGACCACTTTACTCCACATGTGAGTCTGGTCGGAAAGCTATCATTAGCCTGCATCATCAACAAATCATGTCATAATATATCCATATCATATAGTCTAATTAGATGCACTAATATCACATATAAAACAATCAAACTCCAATGGTACACTCTCTGACTCAATCTGGAGTCCAAGGGGTTCCATCGATGCCTCTTCATCCTCGAGTTCCAATATCCTACACACTTAGTAAAACCGAGTCAATAGAACCTGTCTATGTCAATGTAGTAAAACAACATGTCATCCACCCATAACGTCTCATAATCAAAATCAAATGTTTAATAGTATAGTAATGTGGATCACTTGCGAGCAAGTGTCCTCAAAGAATAAGTTCTCTCAGTTCCCAAGAGTCACATGTTACATACACCCCCTCTTGGTCTAGACTTCGTCCTGAAGTTTCATAGTACAAGTGCCAAAAATGTGTATCACAGTATCATAAGCCTATCTATCAAACAAAAATGGAAACTGTTGGCGCATATCATATGCGTCCTCTCAGGTCATCGAGTGTGGACTATAGCTGTCCCATTGGACCTTGACCTGATCTACCGCTCGACATCGTAGTTGTTGAATGCGATGATCTAAGATGCAGATCGACTCAGCTGTGAGCGCCCCCTCGTCTGATACCTGCAAGTAAATCATGTCAATAACATGTGTAGGATCATTAATATAATGTATCAAAACATATACATGAAAAATGTGGTGCATGCGCCTCAAAGAATCAGGCAAGGCTAGTCGATAGGCCACGGGCCCCTTTCTCTCCACAATCTCGAAAGGTCCCACGAACCTAGGAGAGAGTTTAGCTCCCTTTCCAAACTTGATCGAACTCTTATGCGGTCTAACCCGCAAGAAGACTCGATCACCAACCTCGTAACTACGGTCTACATGGTGCGCATCGACATAACTCTTATGTCGATCCTGTTCTTCTTTAATCCTTTGTCTTATTGTTTTCATTTGCTCTTCCATTTCTTGGATCACTTCTGGTCCCACCAGTACCTTATCCTCAAGCCGATCCCAACTCAAAGGCATCCAACACGGTCACCCTTAAAGAAACTCAAAAGGCACCATCTTAATGGTGCTTTGGTAACTGTTGTTATAAGTGAATTCCACCAGTGGCAAGAATTCTTCCCCACACTTTTGTTGGTCCATCACATACATGCGCAACATGTCCTCCAAGGGGTGGTTTGTTCATTTTGTTTGCCCGTCAGTATCCGGGTGATATGTCGTGCTGAAGTTAAGTTGGGTTCCGAAGGCCTCTTGGAAACTCTTCCAAAATCGTTCAGTAAACAACGATCCATGATCGAATATAATCCTCTTAGGCACGCCATGTAGTGTCACAATCTCACTGATGAAAAATCTAGCTATGTCAGGTGTCGGATACGTTGTACACATAGGAATAAAGTGAGCACTCTTCATCGGAGTGTCTACTACTACGAAAATCGATTTGTGACTCCATGCCGATAGTGGCAATCCAACAATAAAATCCATCAAAATAACCTCCCATTCTGATTTTGGAACAACATCTGGTTGTAGTAATCCTTTTGGGTGTCTATGTTTATCCTTTACCTGTTGATATTCTAGACATTTGGCCACATAGTTGACTATATCTGCCTTCATTCCCTTCCAAACGAATAAGAGTTTAAGGTCTGTCATGATCTTCTTGACTCCTGGGTGAGCCGTGTACACTTCTCTATGAGCCTCGTTTAGGATCAAGCTCCTCAACTCGTCATTCGATGGTACATAATTCCAATTTTTAAACCTCAATAAACCATCATCATCAAACAAAAATCCTTCAAATCTTGGTACCATCATTGTGTTTTGTCCGATAAAACCCTCGAACTCTTTGTACTAGTCATCATCACACTGTAAAGTTATAATATTTTCATGTAGATTCGTTTGAAGAGGCAACACCGAAAATATGCGTGGTCTCTGACTCAATGCATCTACCACTCAGTTCACTGTTCCTTTTATGTAAGTAATCTCAAAGTCATACTCATTGAGTAATTCCAATCAACGTCGTTGTCGCGGGTTCAGGTCGCTTTGCATAAATATGTGTTGTAGTCCACAGTGGTCAGTATTTAGTTCAAATTTTCATCCAACAAGGTATTGTCTTCAAACCTTGAAGGAATATACGATGGCTAACAACTCAAAATCGTGCATCGCGTAGTTCTCCTCATGCCTTCTCAGTTTCCTTGAGATGTAAGCGATCACTCGTCTGTCTTGCATCAAGACTCTGCCTAAGACTTCCTTGGATGCGTCAGTGCATACCAAGAAGCCTGCGTCCATGTCAGGGACCTTTAGTATTGGTGTTGTTGTCAACAAATCCTTTAGCCTCCGAAATTCTTCCACGCATTTCTCGGTCCAAACAAACTTCTTATTTTTCTTTTGCAATTTCGTGATCAGATTTGCTATATTCGAAAATCCCTCAACGAACCATCGATAGTATCCTACTAAACCCATGATGTCTATAGTAAACTCCAATTCCCTCTCCGGAGGCATCCCAGGTAACTCCTCTAGAAAGACGTCTACAAACTCTCTCACCATAGGAAGGTGTTCTAGACCTTCTGAAACTCCCTTCTAGTTTAACGCAAGGATCACATAAATCTTACATCCCTTGTGCATGCTCTTCCGAAGCTAGAAGGAAGAGATGAACCTCAAGGAAACTCCTTGGTTCTGGCCTACAATCAAACGTCTTCGTCCCTCGTCATCAACCAAGCTCAATCTTTTTGTCTTACAATTGAGTATTGCCTCATGCGATTCCAACCAATCCATACTGATCACGATGTCATAAGATCCCAAGATCATGACGTACAAGTTGGCCCTAGCGACAAACTCTCCCTGGTTAAGGATACATCCAGTAACCTTTCCTCCAATATTTTGTTTGGCTCCCGAAGCCATCTCTATGAAGCTAAAGTCATCCTATTTGACTGCCTTTGCCTTAATCCTTTTTAGTGCTGCACCAAAAATGAAACTCTCGGTAGCACTGGGATCTATCAAAATACTAAGGGTCTGGTCAATGACGATACCTGTCGTCTTGAGCACAGTCGAATGATGTCCTACCTGGTAGTTATTCACCGTTGCATGAATCTGATGGGCCTTACCCAAATCTCCCACGGTAGTGGGTCGGGCTGATCCAGATGCTCTAGTCCTCTCCATAGGGAAGTCGCGCTAGTAGTGTGGCTCCCCACATGTCCAACACCCTTCTTCGGTCCAGTAGTCCTGGTACCTGAAGTATAAGATGACAGCCCACTGGCCTGGAATCCTGGTATGTTTTGTTGAACAGGCCTAAACTGTTGTTGTTGTGGTTTACATTGTTTTTGATGTTGTGGTCCCCGATAAGGTTTTTGCTGTTGAGGCGTCGATTGTCGAGGTGTAGTGAAAGTGGGTCCTCTCTGGAAGCCACGATATATGGGCGTATGTCTGGTTGGTGTCTGGTGCTGCTGCGCACCAAATGACACCTGCCCTGGCGGTCTCACTAGATTCCTTCTTTGACCCCCACTGATAAGGTTCTCCTCTGTTATGAGGGCCTTCTGGACAACATCGTGCAAGGTTTGAGGCATCAGAATCCTAAACTTTTCACTTATGTTCTCATTAAGGCCGAACATGAACCTATTGACCTTGAGTTTCTCAGTGTTAAGATGCGGAGCATACCGGAGAAACTCCATAAAATGGGCCTCGTAGTTGGGGACCATACGACAGCCCTGTCGTAACGCGTTGAATGCATTGAGCTGATGCTCAATGGATTCCTATGATAGGTACGTCTCTCAGAACCGTTCCTCGAATAATTTCTATGAAACATCTTTGACAACCATGTTCAGCTATGGTAGGAGCGTCTTCCAGCACAGAAGAGCGTTCTCCTTCAATTGAAATACCACCATGCGGACCTTCATGTTGGAGGTATAGTCGTGAAGTGAAAATCACATCGCCACATTCTCCAACCATTCATCGATGGCTACACCATCCGGGGCACCAAATAACTTGGGAAATTTCACCTTCTTGAGCTCAAATTGAATGCTACAAATACCCACCGGAGTGCGTTGTGGACCCTCAGGGGGTGTCAGGGATCTGGTCTCATCTCTGTCCAAACAGATGATCAGTGCCTCAGACATGCGCTGAAAATATCTCATCAGTCCGACCACATCACCCACTGCTATCTTCTCCTGCCCTACAACCTATTCGTCTCCTTGGGGGTTAGACCCCTCGGGCGTGGATGCTACTTGAGGTGTTGCGCCTCTTCCCCTAGAACCTCGTCGTTTGCCTCTGTGACATCCTATAACCATGATTACCTGCAAGAATACAAGTAAACTTAATTAGAAACATTATAATCAAATCATATCAATGAAATTTGTAGTGATCCCGGGTTGCAGGTTGAATTGGCTCCGATACCATATGTAATTTCCCCAGCGTTACGGCCACAGGTGAAGCCACATTTGTTTATTTTTTTAGGATTTAAGGGGAAAGAAGGCAACAATGAAAAAAATCACGCAACCCAGGCAACATGAAACTACGACACCACGCACAGGCACAAGGGCAACCAAGCAAAACAGGCACAAAATAACCAGGAGTAACGACTAACTTCCCGACACAACAATACATGCCTACAATCTAAGGGACAACTTACACTTCCTGACATAACAATGTTGAAGAACAAGACTAGAACCTCAAAGCACGTGAACTAACGCATGCGCCCAAGTCAGCATACGATGCTCAACCACACTCACATGGTATGCACCGACTCCAACCAAGATATCATTCGGTGCCAACCCATAAGGCACACCATGATCCCCGCATCAGGAATCATGTCATTCCCAGGTGATAGACATGTCAATAACCTTGGCGCAAACATAAGCTATCTAGACCAAGGACTTAGAAACCTTTGATGCGCTAGGAACCAAAAACTGACTGGGAGACTATACCTACCCCCACACGAAAGGTCGATGAGACACAAAAGAATGAAGACAATGGGTGACACCAGCCCACACGAAATCATCCCTGACCCAGCCAATCATCCAGGCTAACTGGTCCATGATTACATTCTAATTTAACATGAGTTGTCATTCTAGACGAGGCACGTCTAAGTTATAACTAGTCATTAATGCACCCGCTAATTTCACATTAATACAATCAATCTAGCAAGTCTAAGTAAGAAATACTAGAACTATAATTATAAATACAATCTAACCTCAATTATAATCAATTTAGGAAGTCTAAATTTGACAATCTAGTACTCACCAAACAAATTTTAATCATCGTTACAACCTAAATGGACAATTCTATAATAATCCAAATCTCCATCCGACTAGCCATTAACTTAGATAACAACATTAACAAACTTAATGTAGAACGCTACCATTATAACCCTTATGAACAATTTAAACCTCACATGTAGTCTAACTATATTGGCCAAACTAACAATACTAGCAGTCCATTAACATTGAGAAGGAAACTACTAACTATTAACATTGTTGGAGCAATTCAACAAGGAAATTAACATGGCAGTTACATAAAAATTAATATAGAAATAACAAGGTGAATAACCCGATTGTTGTCCATTTAACTCATTCTGGCAATTAGTTATTAAAAAGAGATATGTTGACCATTAACTTGTTGTAGCAATAACATGGCAATTAATATGATAATAAACATAACCATTATCATAGCAGATAACAAGGCATTTAACATGACTGTTGACCATTTAACTCTCTATGGAAAATACTCATTCAAAATAAATCCGTTGTCCATTAACTCTCTGTAGAACATAACAGTAAAAATGCAGTGCACAATTGGTGGAAAATCATGTTCATTCCACCAACAACATAGTCGCAGTTTTAAAGGCAAAACGTTGGTCCATACGTCACCAAAACACAGTACACAAATTTAATGGCAACATGCCCAGTCAACAGCAAACTCAACAATTAAATGAAAACATATCCAATCAACATCAACACAGTCCACCATATAAGGGAAAACACAGTCACAGATTAAAGGCAAAATCGTGGTCAATTTCAGCAGCAACTCAGTCAATTTTTAAATATCAAACCGTGGTCATTCCAGCAAGTCAGTTTATGATTCAAATGGATAAAATTGTGGCCAATTTCAACAACAAGTCAGTAAACGTTTAAAAGACAAAAAACGTGGGCATTCCACAACATCTCGGTCACGAATTAAATGACAAAAATCATGGGAAAATAAACAACATATCAGTCTACCTTTAAAAGAAAAAAATGTGGGCATTCCACAACATTCTCAGTCACGAATTAAATGACAAAAATCTTGGGAAATTCAATAGGAAGACGCAAAGATCATTTCTCTGGCAAATTTGTGGATAAGAACAACAACCTAAATCACATTGAATGGTAAAAATCATGGGCATTTAAAAGGAAGACGCAGAGGTCATTTAATTGCAATTCGTGGGCATTCATAGGAATCCAATAGCAGTAAGTTTTTAATTCTTAACTCCGTCTTCAACAAGGGAAAAGATCGCCCCAGCAATAAAATGAAATGCAGTCCAGAGAGGGGCAAATTGCCAGGCAATAGGTAATAAAAAAAAACCAGAAATTCTTAAGTGCAAGATGCAGACTTACAAATTTAATTGTTTTCCCATTGCTGGAATGCCTAATTTAAAAATGTAGGCATGAAGTCATTCTGTTTTTCCATTGTTGGAATACCAAATAATAAAAAATGCAGACATGAAATCATTTCGTTTTTCCATTGTCAGAATACCCAATACAAAAAATGCAGTCACAAAATCATTTTGTTTTTCCATTGCCAGAATACCCAATGTAAAAATGCAGGCATGAAGTCATTGTATATTTCCATTGCCAGAAAACCAAATATATAAAAAAAATGCAGACATGAAATCATTTTGTTTTTCCATTGCCAGAATACCCAATAAAAAAATGCATGCATGAAGTCATTTCGTTTTTCCATTGCCAGAACACCAAATATAAAAAGAAGTCAGGGAATCAATTCATTTTTCCATTTCCTTAATACCAACACAATGCAAAAAATAGTAAGAGAAACGCAAGGATCCAATGGGAAAAGTCATGGAAATGATCGCAGGGATTCTATCAGTCAAGGCACAGAGAAAAACCAACTAGGACGCAAGATAATCCATACACATAGGTCTTTGCCAGATGGTGAAATCGATAATCAACCAAGGACAATAACGAAGGTAGACGGTTCACAGGAACGTCCTTCGCTCATCATCCACACACAAAAAAAAGGGTGTTGAGATCCATAGGTCTATTAACGTCGAAGCGACGACCGTAGATCAGGCTCCTGGCCGAATTCTCAGCCGAGGACTGGGGATCTAGGGACAAAGGGAAAAACAACCACAAACTTCACAAATCAATACACCCAAGGCATTCAAGACATGTCGGGAATCGAAGGCCATGGGAGTCAATCAATCATCGAGCTAGGCTAAGTAAAATTCAGTCAACAACTAGAACGCTAGACAATCAATTTACTTACACCCTAAACATGCAGATCCAAAGCATATTACTACTACAATCTACCATACAAAATGAAGAAAGTGTATTGTTGCTTGATCGCCCTCTCTGAGTTGATGTCCTGCTCGCTCCGTGAAACGGTCGTTTTATGACCAACGAGACTTCATCAATACCTCCCATCCAATGCTAGGGGTACTCGTCTTCCCCCGTATCCCCCTGATCCATAAAGAGGCTACGCACACTAACCAGAGAATAAACTAGCTCCTAACTTGTCTCGCAAGGCCGAGCTACCACTCCTCACCAAGCTGGTTATCCCAACTCCCACAAGCTAAGTTAGTAAAGTAGATCTTTATGCATCATAACGTTACACAAATAGAAGAGATCCTTCATCCTTCTCCTCCCTTCAATATATAGAGTTTCAAAGTCCCTTACTTTTCCAAATCCCATTTTATTTAACGTTTAACAAATTAATTAAAAAAAAAATCCTCCTCGTACATGTGTCATCCATCTCCTTATTTCCTCCATAAATTAATTTCTTTAATTAATTAATTACCCTTATTTCCCTCACCCTCCTAGAGTTACTCCTAGAATCGCTCCTAGGTGTCGCCAAATTCTCTTAGAGTTTTTAATGCATTTCCCCATTATTA
>ML794410.1:99233-237843 GCA_009831015.1 Picea engelmannii | reverse complement strand
TTATGCCACTAGTAAATTAGACCTAGACTTTAATTTTCGTGGGTGACATTTTATTAGGGAATTTGTGTTAAAAAATTATCATCATGTTATTACTCCTAAGGCCATATGGGTTCATTAATTTATCATTAATAACACGACGTTCCCTTCAGGACACACTAGGTGCTCCAAGGGTGCCACTTGCCTCATCTGTTTCCCATGCGCGACGTGCCTCCAAGGTCTAGTGTGAACACAATAAATGTAAGAGTGCTTATTAGAGGGTTCTACCTATTGGAATTTTTCTCCTCTATAATTTTCTTAGGTGGTAGGAAGTATTATATAAAGGAGTGTAAACAATGTAATAGAATGTGGATGAGTATTTTATTTGGATTGTATCTCATTAGGAGGTTTTCCCCTCAAAGAGGAAAGTGATCAGGAGTGGATACCTTCCTTAAAGGGATCGATTGTAAAGTGTGTATTTTTCTTGGATTCATTGTGAAAGATTTTACTTTCATATATTTGGTACTTAACAAGTGGTATGAGAGAAATTTATTCAAATGAGAAAATGGGATTTTTATTTTATTTTTTGTGGGGTTTCAAAACACAATGAAAAAGAGGGCCACAACACTCAAGTAAATTCTTGTATATTTATGAGAATAATTTGATAAAATAATTGTATATCTGAGTTCCTCTTGAAAAAACAACAATTTGAAAATAAAAGTATCTGAGTTAGAGTTTGTACAATCAAGGTATCGTTGATTTAAAATCATCTATTTTTTAGGATTTTTCCAAGAAGAGTCGTGCAATTTTTCATATTTATTTAGCAATTAGTGCATAATGTTTTCAAACCAATTGTATAAATGATTTCCTCTTAAAAAAAAATCAATTTCAAAAAAACAATCAGCTAAATGAGAGCTCTAGAAGTGAAGATATAGAATATTTAAAATCAACAATTTTTAGTGTTTTTTCATGATGACCGCGAGACTATAGAGCTCATAAATTTTGATAGGGTGCTCATATTGATTCTTGATTAGATCCATTCTATGGAACATTTTCAAATGTTTCTTTTGGTATATTATATGTGGTTCTTCCAAAGGATATGTCATACACTCCATCCTCTGAAACATTTCTCTCTCAAACCCTCATGTGCATGAAGAATGAAGAGATGATCATGGATATAAAAGGACTCGGTGATATACTCACTAAATATCAGGAAAATATTATTTTTTATCCTTCCATTATGGAAGAATATACTTGAGAAATATTTTCTTGGTATGATTTAAATAATGATTGTGATGATTGGTACTTTCATCTTATATTTGATGACTCTAACCCCCCACCCCTTTATTTAGAGAACATCATGGAAATAAGTTGAGCCTTCTATGAATATTAATTTTCATTCTACTCACTCTCCCTTAATAGTGTGTTATGTAAATGATATTTTGGGAATGTATCAATCTACGCATTTGGATCCACATGACCAGTGTATACAATTGGAGAACCATTTTTAGTTGGCCATTTAGTCCCAGTATTTTCAGAGGGAAGTTCACATGAGAACTTGGACATGGGACCCACGTTTACAGTGGTGTTTAGGCTACTTCAAAACTTCTTCAACATGATCGCTACCAATTCTACATGGGACCTTGATTCTCCAGCTTAATTTAACATTATGGTCCACATATATCCATGGAACCTTGGTATATGGTTGTACTTCCTCATAAACATTCTTGAGGACAACACTTTTCTAAGGGAGGTGGAATGTAGTGTAGCTAGGGAGATAATATGAGGTACCTAGGGAGGTAATCAAGGAGAATAATAGTAGATACATATTTCTATGTATGAAGGGAAATTTTAATAAATAAGACCTAGTTTGAACACAATAAATGTAAGAGGGCTTAGTAGAAGCTTCCTCCTTTAGAATGTTATTAGGTGGTAGGTAGTATTATATAAAGTGGTGTAAACAATGTAATGGGTGTGTAGATGAGTATTGCATTTGGAGCATATCTCTTTAGGAGGTTTCCCTCTGGAATAGGGAACTGATCAAGAGTGGATCACTTCCTTAAAAGGATAGATTGTATGGTGTTTCCATACCTCAAGGGTTTTCATATAATAAATTGTGGATTTTTCTATATTGTTATTATATTCGTTGTGTGATATTGTATTTGAAAATATTTGGTACTTAAAAAATGTCATGTATATAGAGAGGTAATGGGGCAAATGAAGGGCCCATAGTGACAATAGTGGAGGCCATTCAATGTAAGGTGGAATAGGTCTACTATATTATTAAACAAGGCCCACTATGGTAGTTAGATATATTGTAGTAGTGTTAACATAATAAATGTCTGAAGACTTTCTAGAAGGTTCATTCTCTAGAACATTTTTATTTAGTATTATATAAGGAAGGGATGAGCAATGAAATGAACATGGTGAATATTATTGTGCTTGTAATAAGTAAGAATTCTTGAGGAGTATTTTCCTTCCATAAAGAATAATAGATGGTGTTACCCACATCAAGGGTTTTCTCCACAATTTAGCTTGTGTTTATTATTTCATGTGAGTTATTTGGTTCTCTCTTATATTTTCATATGAAAGGCACATAAAATTTGGTACTAGAGCTCTTTCTTTGTCCAAAGAAGGAATTTTTTTGGTTCTTTTTGTATAATTTTTTCCAAGGTTAAAAAGGGGGAGGCACACTTCAGATTCAATTATGAAACTTTTTTAGCGTAATTTGCATAAATAAATTGGCTATTTAAATTCCTCTAGGATAAATACACAATTTAAAAAAAAAAACATCATTCAAAACATAGTTCGAGAAGTGAAGTTATCAACATTTTAAAATCAACAGATTTTCAAGGTTTTTCATAAACAAAAGGTGTGATTTGCACAAGTTATTTTTAAACCCTATATTTTTGTTGAATATTTCTTCCAAGCATGTTGTATCATACTATAAAATATGATGGCCCTAGTATTGAAGACTTTATAAAAAAAATGAATTCATCATGGAAAGAGAATTGGAAATCTTTGGAAAGTTTAAACTCACAAGGTGATGTCGTAGATTGGTGGAAATCACTTAAGTATAGCAAATTGATGGCACTCTTTGATGAACAATTTGAAAATGTATTGTTAGATAGATGGTATCATTTCACAAAAAGGGATACAAATATCACCGACGGTTTCTTTTCATGTGGAAACTCTATATTATAGGTTCATGGATGCATTAAACAAGAAATGGTTATTGGTTATGCTAACCCCATTTTCCAGTAAAATTTTATCAATGTCAAGTTGGTTAATAGATTGCAACTTCCTGCAAAGAATATGTTGAGGGTGAAAATGTTTAATTTTTTAAATATTTGAAGTTTGATATGGATAATATGTGTTGCATTCTAATTTTTGTGTCATTGATATGAATGATGTGGATTTTATTCTTGGATAGCCTTGGATAGAATCAATGGGTATAGTTAATGCCAATTTTTGAAAGAAGTTTATCAATCTTTTGTATAAGAAAAACAAAATTACATTGAAGAATGTATCTCCTAGTAAGAAAGAAGGTCACATGGGGGAAATATTAGAACTTATTGTAGATTCCGAAGTTGAATTAGAGGTAGAGTCTATAGAAGGAAATAAAGAGAAACCCTGGAAAGGAAACAATAAAAGATCCACGAAGATCAACGAATCAAAGGAACACCATGTTGAAGAGTTGAAGACATAAGAACCAATTTCTAAATTTTATGTATATCGTCATCAACACCACATAGAGAAACACATGTTATAAAGCCAAGGGTGTGAGTATCAACACACTTATTATGGACTAGAATGGAATTAGAAAGAAAACCAATCAAGATGTGCACAAAAAAATACCACCATTACAAGATGATTTCAAGATAGAGAAACAATCCCATGGCACCAAAAGTGTGATAAGGATCAAGATCAAGGTGGAAAGGAAATGATTTGACATCATGTTCATCTTCTATTAGGATGGACAGATTCAAATACTTGGTACTAGTTGGCTACACTACTTAGTCGATCATATTGTATGGTTTCTTCAGATGATTCAAGGATAAAACAAGAAAAGGGGGATGGAATGTTGTGTATATAGGGAGGTAATGGTGGGGGTGAAATGTCCCATAGTGATAATAGTGGAGGCCATTCAATGTAACGTGGACTAGGTCCACTATATCATTAAATATATCCCACTATGGTAGTTAAATATATTGTAGTGTTGTGAACATACTAAATGTGAGAAGGATTTCTAGAAGGTTCCTTCTCTATAATGTTATTAGGGTAGGATTGTTTTAAGAAAGTGAGAAAGTACAAATAATGTCTAAAAGAAGGTAACAAAATTAAAAAAAGTATATTATAATGAATTAATATCATATTGTCGATGTATCCTTTTAAACATTGTAGGATATATATCATCAAACCATTTGTACCAACTAAATGAACATACTTTAGTTACATCACTATCAAAATAGCTGTATTTACAAATTAGATATAAACAAAAGAAATATGAAAACAATAGTAGAAGTAACAATAATTTTTTTTTTTTTTTAATCAATCAAATCATGTAATTTTGATAAAAAAAATTATAATAAAAAGTGTTTATAACAAATTGTAAAGAAATTTTTATGTATCTAATTTACTAAGTTTGGTTATTAAAAACACATGGAAAAAATTATTTAAAATAAAAACTATAAAAAAAATTATTGGATAAAGAAATAGACCAATATAATTATAAAAAAAAATCCATGATAATAAAATAATGAGTACTATCAAAGCTATCAGTATAATCAAAATCATGGATACTAACATAATGTAAGAAAAGATGATATGAAACTTTTTTCTCAAAAAAGTAGTTTCTCTCAAAATCAAGTCTTTCAATAAAGATAATGGAGAAAGATTGGGTACAATACTTATACATTCGAGTGAAGGTAGGGTGGGAATACATTACAATATCAAATGAATAAATTAATAAAAAACGAAGGCCATACCTATTGGTTGTGATCCCATAACTAGGATTCTGAGAGTTCGATGCAAATCTCCTTATTAAGCAATACAGAGCCATAGATAAGACACAACAACATTGGAAACACCTGATTAAGAAATCAAAAGGTCATAGATAAGACACAACAACATTGGAAACACAAAAGGTACAACTCGAAAACTATATCGAGGAATACAACTATAAAGTAAATAAACATGAATTCATGAAATGACATAAAAAAATTAAATTCCACTGGAAAAGTTATTTTCATGATATTAAAAGAGTTTTATTGAAAGCTATTACATATATAAATACAAAAAAGGAGAGGATCAAGCTCGACACATGGTATGATTATTATATAAAAATGTAAAAAAAAAAATTAAGATCTTACTTTTCAAAATTCAAATGATTAATATGATTATTTTACACACCTTCATGTCGAATACCATCCAACATAAACCAAATTTTGCGAATGTCAATTAATCTTAATTGCAAAAATAATCCCAGGAAAAAAGAGTCATCGTCGCCTCCATTAAAGGATTATTGTTGGTAGGACTAGGAAAACCAAGTTGGTATGGAATAGATCAGGTCGACATGGTTTATACTAGCATGGAGAGAGATATCCTCATGGTTCAAGCATGGGTAAATAAATAAGCCAATCGTAAGAAAAAAGAGTTGTCATCAACTCCATTGAAGGATTATTGTTGGTAGGATCAGGACAACCAAATTGGTATGGAGTACATCAGGTCGACATGGTTTATACCAGCATGGAGAGAGATATCTTCATGGTTCAAGCATGGGTAAATAAATAAGCCAAGCATGAAAAAAAATCATATCATCATAACAACTATAACAAAAACAAAAGTTATAATTTTATGAAAAGATCATATCATCATAACAACTATAACAAAAACAAAGGTTATAATTTTATGAAAAGATCATATCATCATAACAAGTATACCACAAACAAAGGTTATAATTTTATGAAAATATCATATCATCATAACAAGTATAACACAAACAAAAGTTATAATTTTATGAAAAGATGAGTAGAGAAAATCTTAGACAGAAACCATGTTAAAAATACAAATGTGCAAGGAAAATTAAGTAGGGAAAAACAAGGAATTAGGAATAATTGTCATTGGTACATTATCAAAAGAAAATAGTAGAAAACCTTTATCATATACTAGTAAAAAATAGAGTAGGATCATTAAAAGAGAATAGTAAGAAAATAATAAGAATAGGGAAGACAATAATAGTCATAATAAACCCCTTAAACAAGGGCATAAAACCTTAAATTTACACATAGAAAAGATAAATATCCCAACAAAGATTTCTGGGCATTCTAGTGTGTGATAGTGTTTTGGGTAAAATATCCTAAAAGGAGAAATAAATCTTTACTTGTAAACTAAAATAAGTTACAATGGAATATTTCCTAGTTCTTAGAATGAGTAGTACAAGTGTGAAGATATAAATACAGTATGTAAAAGTAAAAAATAGAAAGTATTAGCATCTTTCTTAAAAAAAACAAGATACAAGGATGTGAGAGGATTATGTGTAGTTATTTTAGAAAAAATAAGGAGATATCAAATATTGTAATACCTTTGAGATAAATATTTAATCATTATGGAATAGTAAGTTTTTTCCTTAGTATTTGGTGTTTTTCCATTTTGAATGATGTGTTTGAAGTATTGGTGTTTTTCCATTTTGAATGATATGTTTGAATTGTAAAGGGATGTTTATATATTTTCATGTAGGAATACATGTAGTATCTATATAATATAGTTAATATGACATTAGAATTAGGGTTTATGAAATTGTAACTAATTTTTATGAATCAACAAGTTAAAAGTACGAAACAAATATTATTCTCTATACTAAATAGATTAGACTTAGTGGATAGATTTCATGCAACCTAATGGGAATTTTAGATTTCATGGAGGAACGACTCAAGACACACATTGTTCAAAGTAATATTTTCAAATAAGCGATAATGACAACAAAATATTGGGTTCCTTATTTAAGGATAGTAGTAAATGAAATATGTGAAACAAAGGAATCCATGAAGAATAGGATAAAATAAAATATGGTGTCAATTTCAAGAAATTGTTGTAAATGAAAGAATGAAAGGGTATCATGGTAGGAGGTCGAAAAAACATGAGCTCTCGGAAGGACAACTAGTACTTCTATATAAAAATAGGAAAAAAAGATAAAGTGGAAAATATCAATTAAAAATGGCTAAGACCCTACAAGCTTAAGAACCTATACAAGAACTGGTTGGTAGAATTGAAAAGTTTAGAAGTACTACCGTATATTAGTTGAGTGAATACCACTTATTTGAAGACATGTTATGACTAACCCATGGTTAAATGTTCGGGGATGCTGGTTGAGTCTTCAAGACAATGTGAGCAAACTTTCTCTTGAAGAACCAACTAGTATAGATAAAGGGTGAAGAACATGTGTTTTTTGATACTGATTCCATTTTATTTTTATGTTAGGCTTAATTTATTCATATTCTAGGGTGAATCACTCTATTTATGCCACTACAATATCAAAGGGTTTCTAATAAAATATCTTTAAGTTCTCAAGAAATGACCATATATGACAATCAAAATTTACTTTGATGAAAACTCTTTGATAAGAGAATGATTTTTTAAAAATTATGCATCATTTTCAAACGGGCTTCCAACACATAAGCATGATCAAAATTAACTTCAACACAAGTACAAGAGGGGAAAATATTATAATTTTCTAGGCACCTTATACTTGTCATTTACCTTTTAACTTGTGAAACGTTATCATGTTAAATTGACACCCCGAAAATATGATGTGACAAGAATAATCATTTATAAATTTTGATATCATTTTCATGATAATGAAAAGATATAAGAAGAATGATAAACACACAAAGACAAATTTTAGACATCAATACTTATTCATACACATCACCTCATCTTAAAAAAAAACCACTAATCTTCCACAAAATTTTAGTCACCTAATCAAAACTAAATATAAGAAACATATAATCCTTGATACAATAAGGAATGTAAAATAAAACCAAGAAGAAATAACCTAACCATTGGAAGAACAAAATGAATGAATAAATTTGACATCAGAAAAGTAGAATTAAAAGAGCATAATGAATAAATATTCAATCAAAACAATAGAGTGAGAAAAATATCCCACTAGAAGGATGAGATAATGAATCCCCTCGTCATAATAAAGTAGGATGATTAAATAAAATAGGATCATTAAATGAATTCGGGATATAGAACAAGATAAAGAAAACACGAAAATTTGAATTAAATGTCATAAGCAATGGTAGGAAACACTTAATTTGGGACCAAGAGAAGCCCAAGAGTGTATCCAAACGTAAATCAAATGCTCCATGATTATATAGTGTTGGGGTGAAAGCCTATAAATAAACACAAGAAACCCTTTATTATAGACCAAGAAAAATTCAAACAAACACTTCCCTAGTCATTATAATAACTAGGAAAAACATTAAGATATATAAATTCAAGATGTAAGATATAAACAAAATAAATTAAGATTGAAAGAGTGATCATAGTAGATAGTGATGATATGGATATGAAATAGTGATTTCTATGACGATTGTGAAAGTCCAAGCATATATAGAAAGATTGTAAGGAACTTTATGAAGAAATACTTTAATAATTATTCATAGAGTGGGTTTTTCCTTTAAATTTGTGTTTTTTTTATTATATAAATGTGTTATGTTAATGATTACAAAATGTTCGAAGTTTTTTCTATTTTTATAAATGTTTATATAGTTTTGAAAAATTGGAATTGATACATGAGTGGATATTATAATTGGAAATAAGATTTAAATTATTTTGACTATTCAATAGGCAAAACTTATATTTCGTGGATTAGATGTTATAGATATTGTCATTGAGTGCATAATTTGGATTAAAACTATGTCTTTATTCCTACACATTGGTTTTTGTGTTTATATCTTAATCATGAGACCTTACACTGCAATATAAAATTTATAGAAAGGAGTCATTTCCCTACCAGAGGAGTATGTGCTTATTTTTTAAAGGACACAATAAGGATGTGTCTCTTGGTTGAAGCATTGGTCTTGTGTTCAAAACCATGGATTTATATCCTAGGCAATTATTTTTAGGTTCGTAGGACCCAAACCATGGGTTTCCCTGGGACATTCATCGCTATTACACCCAATCCTTAAAATTAGTTCTATACTATTACTATATGTCAAGGTTCCTTTTATAAGGTCGATATCAAGGTCCATAACTCCTTGCATGAAGTATGAATTCATAATGCATGGCTTAAGGTACACATATATGGTTTTTGGCCTTGAACCGTTTCTTGGACTATGAGACCCATCCTTTCTAGTATGAATTCTAGAAATTAGGTCAATTATTAATCCTCTTGTAGATCAAATATTTCTTATATAGGGTATCTATCATGGTCTAGGACCCAATGCGTAGGATATGATCCCAAAAATAATTTCTTATGGGATAAAAATAAGGGTTTGGGAAACAAACCACCCAAACATGTTGTGCACAATCCCTAAAAGACGATCCATATTCATTTCAAACGGACAATATTTATTATGCATGGACTATATTAGAATCTAGAGCATTGTGTATGGTCTATAAGCCCAACAAACATTTCTTAAGATACAAATCTATAGTTTATGACTAACTATGGTATGCCCTAGAAAATCTATCCCTACAACACCTAATCCTTAAAATTGGTCCCACGTTCCTCTCATAGGGAAAATATTCCTTCAATAAGACTTGTATCATGGTCCAAGGCGTATGCATGTCCTATGATTCAAAAATCATAGATTAGAGTTTGAACCATAGATTTTTTTTCCATAAACATGACAAAAACCATCCTTTTTAGTGTCAATCCTTTATGTGGGCCTTGTATGATGATCCACCATTTCATCCTTTATTTTTCCCTGAAACTATAACTTGGCTTAGGAGGCCCATCCATGTTATGGAAAACTCTTAAAATTAAGTCAATATTCCTTTCATAGGGTAAATATTCATTTTATATATCTTATATCATAGTAAATGATCATATTGATGATTTATAATCCTAAAAATCCTTTCTTATGGTTAAATATTCCTTACTTCTCATCCTGAAACCATGAAATGAGTGAAAACACGAATCACTATTGTAACTTATCCTTACAACATGCAAAAATATATATATATATATATATATATATATAATATATTTTATAGAATTTATATTATAATTCAAGAAACGATGCATGTTCTATGATACTTAAAATGTATTGCTTAAAAAAATCCACGGCCTATCTTTACTATTCCTAACCTTTGAATTTTGACATATATTC
Source organism: Picea engelmannii (assembly GCA_009831015.1). Lineage (NCBI taxonomy): Eukaryota > Viridiplantae > Streptophyta > Pinopsida > Pinales > Pinaceae > Picea > Picea engelmannii. The sequence continues at coordinate 227,527 of ML794410.1, read as the reverse complement.
TTATCCTATTAAAAAACTCCTATTCTATCATGCTATATAGTGATATGCATAAATTAGTAACCTATCATGCTATATAGTGATATACATAAATTAGTAACCTATCATGCTATATAGTGATATGCATAAATTAGTATCCTAAAAATAATGAATTAGAAGTTAAATCAATAACTTTACTTTCACTTTGAACGATAGATTCAAAACCGTAAGTGATGTAACCCATCCTTCAAATGAAACCAATATTCTTCTCATGAGACCAAGATTATTTTTAAAGCCTTGTATCACACTTAGGCCCTATACATAACCTATCATCAAGAAAGCAATCTTACATTTAATATATTATATTATATTATTATCATAGGGATTATCTCATGCACGCACATTATGTTAATAGTTTCAAAACAAGCACGTGATTGTATATCTTCAAAACATGCACGTGCAATATTTGAAAATCAAATATTTAGGCGGGCTTTTTAGGTTTCCGTAACCTAAGCGTGTTTGATACAATAATGGGCTTGCACATTCGGCACACAAAAATTAATGGCTGTCATCGTATCATATTATATGTGGTTACTTCAAATTTAGGTTTGTTCACTACATTTACACGTAATTTTATTAAGAAACTTCATAATTCAAGTATGAAAATATTCATACTGCCCACATATATATATATATATATATATATATATATATATATATATATATATATATATATATATATATATATATATATACGATAACATGAACTTTTTATTTTTGGTCACATGGCACTTTGAGGATGCTTAATTTAGATATTTTGAGGATGCTTGATTTACATATTAAATGTATACTTTTTTAGGAATCGAATCTGAGTCAATTACGGAAAACTCTCAACCTTCTTTATCTAAATTGAAAGATATAGAGTGGGCTTTTATGAAAAACTTTCAACCATATTTATCTAGATTGAAGGATATTGAGTGTATTGAGTGGGATTTTATATACATAAGGTCATAATATCATTTAATATAATATATATTAAATAAAGTTTATATTTTAACACTAAATTTAATTTAATTTATATTTGTATGTGAGATTTAATATAATTAAATTGATTTAATATATTTAGTTTTTAATATCCTATTTAATATAATTATATTAGTATTTCAAATCATTTTGTTTATTTAAATTTGTTTTTTTTTTTTTATATTTTCATGTAATTAACTTATTTTGAAAAGTTGATCATGATTTTGTTTTTTCTAATATTACTATATGAGGGTGAAGGTGACGATGGGGTGGATGTAAATGTGTTGAACCTGCACAGAATAGATCTAGCTAGAAAATACCACATATTTGCAGAGATAAATTGAGAAAGAAGAAGCAAGAGAGAAAGAATTGAAGAATTCTCATTAACCGTAATGAATAATGAATAATTTACACATGATATACTTTGTATAACTCAACCAATGTGCACTAGAGGAGAAGCCAACACACCGTAGTGGTGGTCTAGAGTGATCTTGACACACACCAAAAATTACGGGAGTAAACTGCCACCTAGTCTAGTCTCTCAGGCAGTTACAGGAGTGAACTGCCACATAGCTTAGTTAACTAGTCTACCAGTCTTCAGTTAACTGACTAAAATTAAGTGAAGTGAAGTGAAGAGAAGATCAGGGAACCATGGGTAATGCGCCAGTCTGGTGATTATACCAAGACTAATGTGCATTAGCTGGTGATGATCCCAATGTTTCATCATGACAAAACCAATGCAACATCTAGGTTCCACTCAACTAGTCAAATTGAAGTGAAAACTGAAGAGAGTATTCTCCTTAGAGGAATATTATTCCTAAAATATAGGAGACTGGATAGTTACTAATAATGAATAATAAACAAGGAAAAACCTTAGGAAAAAAAAATCATAGGTGTGTGTGAAATAACTCCAACACCCCCCTTGAACATCACTATGGTGAAAATAAAGAATGGGTCCCAACAACAAGGCCATGTTAGGTACCCAAATACAAAATATACACTAAAATAAAGTGAGGAAAGAGAGAAAACCTCATGGAAACCCCTTGGCCCCCCTTCAAGGTACAATGTATGTAAAAAGAAGAACTATAGTTGCTAGGAAACTGTGTCCTTCACTCCAAGATGACTTCGTAGAGAATGAAACTTTTGCTCAGTGAAGGTCTTGGTGAAGATGTTTGTCGTCTATTCTATTGAAGGAAAAAATTGTCGGTCGATGATCCCCTCATGTATTAAGTCCCATATCTAGTGCATGTCGATCTCATTGTTCTTCACCCACTGCCTATGAATTGGATCTTTGCAGAACTTCAGAGTGTTTTGGTTGTCACATCAGATGACGATCAACTGATGAAATTGAATGCCCAACTCAGTGAAAAAATGTTGTAGCCACATAGCTTGAATTATTATGTTAACTACCCCACTGTAGTTTGACTCGGCTGAAGATAAAGCAATAGCAGTTTGCTTCTTGCTCGACCAATAGATAGGCTCAAAACCAAGACTTAGTGAGTAACCACATGTGGACTTGCGATCAGTGTTGTCTCCAACCTAGTCAGAATCAGTAAACCCAATGAGATCTAATGTAGAGTCTGTTGCATAATGAATCCCAAAGGTGATGGTGCCCTATATGTATCAAAGGATAAACTTTGCAGCCATCCAATGTAGCTCATGCAGCTCCTACATGAACCTGAAAACTATGTCAACTACATAGCAGAGGTCTGGTCTGGAGTGTGTGAGATACAACAAGCTCCCCACTAGCTGTCTGTACAGTTTTCTCTCAACTAGTGGAGTGTCCCTTCCACCGTCAAGTTTGATTCCTGATAGGAAAAGAAGTTGGAGAAGACTTGCAATCTGTCATGTAAAATATCTCAAGGAGATATCGTGCATACTTCTCCTGAGAAAGCTTGATGCCTGATGCATCCTAACTGATCTCAAGTCCAAGGAAGAAGTGTAGAAAATCCATGTCCATCATCAAAAACTTGTCATGTAGAATCCTCTTGACTGCAACAATCAATGAATTCGAGCAACTAGTGATCAACAAATCATCAACATACATAACTAAGAGTAGAAGTGAATCAATTGTCATGAGAACATAGACATTCAGGTCTGATTTACAACGTACAAATTTCTGTGACAACAGATAGGATTCCATCTTGGCATACCATGCCCTCAGATCCTGCTTGAGGCCATAAAGAGATTTATTTAATCGATAGACTAAAGAGAAATCCTACATAAATACCTAGGGATTCTCCATATAGATCTCCTGAGAGAGATCATCGTGAAGAAATGAATTCTTCACATCCATCTGATGGAATTCCCACCCCTTGGTTGTCTTAATGGCAAGTTCCAAACGTATGGAATCCATATTCTCTACTGGAGTGAAGGTATCATCATAGTCAATGCTATGAACCTACTGAAATCCTTTGGAAATAAGCATGGCTTTGTGTATGCTAATATGTCCATTCGTTGCACTCTTGGTCCTGTAGACCGATTTGCATATGAAAATTTTCCTTCCAGAAGGAAGGGGAACTAGATCCCAAGTCTAGTTCTCGAAGAGGGAGTTGTACTCCTCTTGCGTGAAAAATTCCCAAAAGGGATTTCCAGCAGCCTCGCCATAAGATCGTGGATCTGAAGACTGAACCAAGAAAAAATGCCTGGAGAGAAATGGTTCAGCGACAATGAGTGCAATAGGAGACTCCTTGGAATCAGATCGATTCCTCCTAGTATATGCTAGATCACCAACAATATCCCCTGCATCCTGAAGAGTAGTCTAGTCCCACTTGGGCCTCTACTCTAGCTTTGCATCTACATATGGATGTTCTGACTCTGCATATGACTGTAGTGACTCTGTATCTAGATCATCTCAATCCTATGAATTAGAAATATCATCTGAAAAAGAGACGACATGTGCATACTCATCATCTCGGACAGGAGGTTGCATGTGGTTATTGAGGTACACGTGAGACACTTTCCTCGATTTGGACACTTCACTGAATGATGACCTGGTCCGAGGAAAGATAAATAAGTCTGTATCCCTTCACACCATCAAGGTATCCAACAAAAATAAACTCAGTGTTGTGTGGATCAAATGCCTTCCTCTTTTTAGAGGGAATCTAAGCCCATGCACGTGAATCAAAAATACGAAAGTGGGTCACTTCCAGTTTGAGGCCTCTCCAAGCCTCATAGAGGGTCTTATCCTTAATATATCTATGGGGATATATGTTTTGGATGTAGGTTGCACAATTAAGCGCTTTAGTCCATAGTCTCTATGGTAGCAACTTTTCATGTAGCATGAAAGATGCCATCTCTTTTAGAGATCTGTTTTTCCGCTCAACAACTCCATTTTGTTGCAGAGTATAGGTTATTGTGTGTTGCAATTGAATCTCTGCCTCATGAAAAAGATTATGGATCTCATGATTGACATACTCTCCCTCATTATCAGTTTGGAAGAATTTGATTTTCCTTCCTGACTGTGTCTCAACCAAGGATTTGAAATCTTTGAGGCGTTGAAAGACCTCAAAATTTTGCATGAGAAAGTAAATCCATGTGAAACGTGAGAAATCATCAACAAAAATGGGAACAAACCTCACTTTTATAATTAATGGATGTGGAAAAGGACCCATGAGGTCACTATGGATCAGATCTAAAGGAGAGTAATCTCTTTGAGTCTTTGATTTGTTGAATTTCTCTTGACGGTATTTTCCAAGAACACATCCATCACAGATTCTTTTGGAGAAATGGATGTCGAGTAGACCATCAACCAATATTTTCTTTCTTAGCTGTTGCATATATATGAAATTCAAATTCTCAAACCTTTCGTACCATATCCTACAACTTTCATCAGCATGGGTAAGTAGTAAATCAAAATCTGGTTCAATAAATTCAGAAAATGTATACAATCTAGATTGTTGATTTACCTCACCAGTAGAAACCTTCGAATTCATTTGCATGTCATAGATGTCCACTGCATTTGGTGTGAATATGAATTTCTTTTCGGTGCTGGAATTATTCATCTGATACACGGAGAGAAGATTGACGAAAAGTTTGGGAAAGTGCAATGCATTCTCCAAGCTTTCGTTGGTGAGTTCAATCCTTCCTTTGTGAGTGACCTCGACTCGAGAGTTTTCCCCCATCATAATATGAGGACCTTTGTATCCATCCAATGAAGAGTAGACTTCTTTTGTGGAAGCCATGTGATGTGATGCTCCTGAATCTATGATCCAATCATCGGGAGAGGAGTTGATTGAAATAAAGGCATGGCTATAATTTTCTTTCTTGGGATTATGATCTTTTGGCTTCTTCTTCTTGGCACCCTCGAGGATGTGATGTCCAATGTTGTTTTGCTGAAGTATTTAAGTAATTAGATCTATTTGTTTTTGCATTCATGAAGATTCTAGATGGAATCCTTTATGGCAGTAAGTACATGTCTCCCCTTTTCTTCCCTTTATATTGTTGCATCCAGAGGCATTGGTGAAGGGTTTTGAGTACCCTTCCTTCTTCGGATTCGCATGATCTTTAATTTTGTCTATATTTTTATATTTATGATATTGATTGTTTCCATATTGCACAATAAGTTGTTGTGCCTTTGGGCCTTCGATTTTTCCCATGTTGATGAGCTTGGTTTTCTCTTGTGTTAGGGATTCAATAAATTCCTCAAGAGAAGACATCTTCCAGGTGGTTCCAGAGGCAAATTTAACTGAATGGAATGTGGATACGAACATAGAGAATTTAGGGCCAAGTTTGGAGAGAATGGTGAGAACCATTTGTTTCTCCTCCTTAGATTTATCAGCCCCACAAGATTTGAGTTGTGACAATAAATCCTTGAATCCTGTAAATAAATATTGGAGATTGTCGAAGCTTTTTGGATCCAATGTGAGGAATTTCACCTCGAGCATGTGTCCCCTTATCTCATCATGTTTTCAAAATATCCCTTCCAAGTTCGTCCAAGCTTCATTGGGGATTTTATTGAAAGATATGTGAAAAAGGATATTGGGAGAGATGACATTGCAAATTGTTCTGAATGCTTCATCCATTTGATTTAGATACTTGGATTTTTCTATGGATGATGTCGGTTTGTTTCTGTATTCAAGGTTAAAATTTACAATCCTCTGGTTTAAAGATGTATTATTATTCTCTCCTTCCATGCAAATTAATTGTAAGGTGTAAGAATGAATTTTTTTGGGAATTCCATTTTTTCGTTGTCTTAAATATTTGGTACCTGTAAAATATTTGGTGTAGCTTTTGCTTAGCAATACGTCGTCTATGATACCATGTAAATGTGTTGAACTTGGACATAATAGATCTATCTAGAAAATACAACACACATTTGCAAAGAGAAATTGAAAAAGAAGAAGCAAGAGATAAAGAATGGAAGAATTCGCATTAACCGTAATGAATAATGAATAATCTACACATGATATACTCTGTATAACTCAACCAATGTTCACTAGAGGAGAATTCAATGTGTCATAGTGGTGTTCTAGAGTGATCTGGACACACACCAACAGTTACGGGAGTAAACTACCACCTAATCTAGTCTCTCAGGTAGTTACGGGAGTGAACTTCAACCTAGTTGAGTTAACTAGTCTACCAGTCTTCAGTTAACTGACTGAAACATAATGAAGTGAGGAGGAGATCAGTGAATCATGGGTAATGCGCATGTATGGTGATGATACCAAGGCCAATTCTCATTATTTCGTGATGATCCCAATGTTGTATGGTGACAAAACCAATGCAACATCTAGGCTCCACTAAACTAGTCAAACTGAAGAGAATATTCTCCCTAGAGGCATATTCTTCCTAAAATATAGGAGACTGAATAATGACTAATAAACAAGGAAATACCTTAGGAAAAATAAATCCTAGGTATGTGAAATAACTCCAAGAGTGGAGGGTAATATTAGAGAAAACATGATTCCACATCAATTCATTAATATATATAAAAGTTGAGTCACCTACATACAACATGCACAATGTACATGGCTTATTACAAGTACCGATGAAGTTCTATCAAATATAATTTTATTGTAATCATAATAATAATAATAATAATAATAATAAGTATAATAACAACAATCTAATTTTAAGGTCACAAACAAGTTAGACACCAAATTGGTGTATGTGACCCCCTTCTTTGTGGGAAAAGGGATCCCCCCCACTCAACTATTTTAACACGTAATCTCTATAATATTAGTGATTTAAATAATATGTCTTTTAATTAAGATAAATTGTTAATATAAAGTAAATTAAAATTTTAAAAAATAAAAAATAAATTAAATATGCAAATATTTGAGCTTGTAATATCTATAAGATTAGTGATTTAACTAGTATTTCTTTTAATTGAGATAAAATGTTAATATAAAGTAAATTAAAATTTTAAGAATTAAAAAATATATTAAATATAAAAATATGAATTAAGTTTAATTTAGATAATCAAAAGGAAATGTTGTTATTCTTTTGATTTGAATAAAGCAAATCTAATTATTTTTTTTAATTTATAATCTCAAAATTATAGGCAATACACCCTATCCTATCATCTTTATAAAAACAAGTCTTTCCCCCTTCAAAGCATAACTATGACTAGGTACCTAATGAAGAAGAACAAGATAAACAACAGACTCCACAAATGCTTCAAACTCCACTCATAAAGTGGGGGTGGGATACAAATGCAAGTCTTGACTAAATCATTAGGGAATAAAGAAAGATGTTATTTTACATAATAATAATAATATTAAAAATATTATTGCATCTAAATTTAAGGAGAAATTGTTAATCACTTTCTCTTAGAATGTCTTACTTATAACTACATTAAATCACAAATTCAAAATATTTGTTACAATACATACATTTCTAACATTTTAACTCATCAAAACTATAATGATTTAAAGATTTTTAATAAAAAATAGAATTTTAAAATAAATTAAATAATTTCTTATTTTTTTAAGGTTCAATAAACCAAATATAATTTCAATAAATGATAACCATAATCATCATTATCCTCATCAATATATATATTCTTTATAATTATATTTTTAAAACATAAATAAAAACTTAAACATATTATAGACATGTTTCATCAAATATCATCTTCAAATAACTAAAATAAGAATTCATCATTTCAAAGGATAATTTATTGTTCAAAAATGATAGGTAAAGAGACACCAACAATATTTAAAAATGAGGAAATAAGGAACTATGGAATATGAAACCATCAATGCATATCCAATCATCTTTCTTGAGTTTATTGTCTTCGTCAATTTATCCCTTAAAATCTACCCTTTATAAATACAATTTTCTCTTTAACATTGTTGGTTTGGTAATGTTTCATTGTCCATCTCGGTTTTCATAATGTTTATTTTATAAATTTCAAAAGTTTTAGAATTTATTAATATGGATTTAGTGGTATTTCATTACATTATTTATAGGTTATATATTTGAATAGTATTTTTATAATTTTTATAATAAATTTATTATCTTAAAAAAGAGTGAAGAAAGATAAAAATGGATTTGTTTTTTATAAAAATGTTATAAATTAAAGTTAATAAATTAAAAAGATCAAAATTAATTTTTTTAGCTATTAACTTCAAGAATAATAAAGAGGTGTTAAGTGTTTCGTTGTCTTTGAACTTGGAAGAAATATAGAAAGTGATTTTGTATAGGGATTACGGAAAGCAAAAAATAATGAAGTAGATGCAATATTTTTGGGACTTTGTATTGGTTTAAATTAAAAAGTCAAAGAAATTAATATTTTTGGTGAGTTCTGCATAATCATTTGAGTGTTACTCGAAGAATTAAATCTACAAGCTCCAAAACTAAGAAGAACAATTGTCAAAAATCAAGTGATAATAGAAAAATATTGATCAATCTCTTATTTTTCATATATCGAGATCACCAAATCAACAATTTAATAGGAATGTTAAAATTGAAGCTCAGTATTAAGAAGGATTGCTAAGTATTAAGGGGGCGTATCTCATCTTCTCGTCCCTTCATTCAAGATTATAGTTCACTAGTTCACATCAATGAAGGGTGTGATGAATGGAAAAGTGTGGCATTTTAGTTGGAATCCCATCCCAATGATGAGCCTTGACCATTGTTTGATCTCAAAAAACCTTTGTAATCACATTTCCAATCAAGAAATAAATCTTATAGCAAGGTCGAGGGACAAACAACACACTTGGTATATGAGTTTGATAGGATAAATTATGGTTCATGCTCTTCCACCCTTGATATATCAAATCCCATGCATGATGATATTCATTTGGAATCAAGGAAGGGTTTAGAGGTTTGACTGTGGGACATGTTGATACTATATTGTAAAGTCCCCTTCCAAGTGATCGGGATGAGTCAATATCCTATACAACTCTCATAGGCTATAATCCACAAGAAAAAAGGGAGTCAAGGAGGTGTTACTAGGGAAAATGATTGTCAAATCCTAAAAGTGACATTAAATAAAATAAACAATTACAATTAATGGAATTGGAGGGAAAATAAAGTGAAGATCTAATTTGGCCGAAATGGGGAAAATATCTAGAAGATACAAAGGAAGGATAAAAAGAAGATAAACCCTTCCCCTTGGCAATATGTTTAGAAATCTTATTGAGTGCTCTTGTAGCTAGTGTTTTCATTGCGGTTTTGGGAAAAACCCTTCCATTGCAAGTTTAGTTGCAGTGGTGCAATATCCACCCTATCTATACATGAGGGGGATTCATCTAGAATCCTCATTTGAGTTCATTTTGGTGCTTGTTTTTGTTATGGAGAGAGTTTAAAGTTAGATCAGCTCGCGAAGAGGGTTTACGGATTTTTTTTTAAGGAGACTGTTTGCCAGGGTTGTAGGTGTTAGGAGGGTTTCACACACATAGAAAAGTAGGCATCCCGCAGTTTGAAGTAGGGTCGTCCCGTGAGGCCCCACTAGACATCCCGCGAGGCCCCACTAGAGAGTTCGTTGGATTGTTTCTGGGAAGAGATCCGAAAAAATTGGAGGGTTGACCACAGAGAAAAAGTCACTAGAGCAGAGAAGAGGAGGGATTGAAGAGACTTGGTATCCATATCTTGGCATCATTCGGGGTTCCATCGTGTTGTTTCTATAGTAGATTGTGATGTTGTTTGGCAACCATTAGTTTTTGTTCTTAGCAGTGGTCTTTAGTTGTTATTACAACCCTTAGTTATGATTGTACTGATTTTGGGGAACTTCCACCCATAATAAGATGCCATTTTTATATGCTCAATTCTATGTGTAATGGAAATATGATCTATGTTTAAGCTACTATTTGTCTCTAACAACAAACTATTTCATAAAATCACACAAAGAAGAAGAAGAATTTCGGGTAGTACACAAATATTTCCCATCTATCCTAGTTTGGAACATTATAGTGGTATCATAGCTAGTTATTCTTCCAGCCTGTGACTACATTGATGCCTAGAAGAAAGGGGTGTGGAGGACATACTTCTTGAGAATCACCAGAAAGAGAAAAAGAAGTAAAACAAGTAGAGTTATTGATGCAGGAGCATTGTAAGTAGCCATCCAAGCAAGCAACGTAAAAGAGGGAGACAGTTGGATGCGCAGATGGGAAAAAGGAGCACGCTTTTATGAAAACATTTTAAATTTTGAAATTTGAAGCATTAATGTAATAGCTAGGAAAAGACGTACTTACATTTATGTCTTAGAGATATGAAAATATCTGGAGAGATTACTCCTGTCTGCTAGATGTAATAGGCATTTAATATTTTTAATGTAAAGTAGGTAGACATGAATATTAGATTAGACAGTTTAGAAGCATAGGAGGGAAAATGAATATAGACACCCTCACCCTTGTATCATTGTAATTTTGGAGGATCATTTAGAATTCATAAGCTGAAGAGTTGTAACAAAGAGTTGTAGAGAAGAACCCATGTACAGGAGCACTTGATTTAATATATGAAGCTTTGACTCAACTTTCATGGTGTTATGATGTTTCCTGTTTACATTTGTTGAATGGTATGTTTACAGTTGATTTGTTTCTCTATTTTTCATTTGTTTCAATGCTATGTTATGTATGATTTCATGTTGAATGTATGAAGTCAGAGAGAGGAGAAGAATGAGTTTCAATTGTTTCTCTTCCTAAGAATTCTTGAAAGGGGTGCAGTGAACATCCACAAGGTGTGCGTTGATGAGGGTCTGAGTTTTATCTCAGAAAGCTCAGGAGAGATACCGTTGTCTCATACCAACTGAAGTGTAGGTGAAGCACAGAGTTGTGCAAGGTGTGCGCAAGCTGGTTGAATCCTAGGATTTTATAAATCCAGAAGGAAGGTTAAAGGACCACTGTTGCAAAGAGTGCACAGGGTCGAAAATCCAAATAACCAGAGGTTATTTGAAGGTTTTCCGCAAGGAGTGCGAGCAGGGATCCTTTTGGAAGATGGAGTTCGCAAGTGAAATCTCAGGAGGGATTTAACCTTTGAAGTGCTCAAAGAGAGACATAGATCAAAGTTTTCTCATAGAAGTCAAGTTTAGGAGGGAGAACACTGATTCATTTGGACAGGAGTCCTTGAGGAGTACATCGGATGGTCAGAATTCTCTGTGGATAACTCGTGAAGTCACGAGGACTGTAGGATCCAGAGGAGCTATAAGGTGGTTAGGAGTTGGACGAACCCACCACCCTAATATCAAGAATCAACGTGGACCGTTGATCGTTATCTGTCTGAGCCATCAAATCATTTTGGGGATTCGGGATTCGCAAGTTCGGAGTGCAGGCCAAAATCCTTTGTCACTCAAACTCCCGATTCGCGAAAGGGATCATCAGGTGTGGAATTTTGGAATTTAGGTAATTCAGGGTTCGGTATACCAAAAATCCTGATGACAAGTCATGAGAACCCTGTGCATTGAAATTCCTGAAGTCATGAAATGTGGCGTGCCTTGGGTGTGGGATTTCGGCATTTTGGCTTTCCGGAGTTCGGGAAATAGAGGAGGCTATGGTTTTGGAATTGAGAGTTTCAAACTCCCAGTTCGTGAAATCCCAAAGAAGGGAATGAGAAGTTCCTGAAAAGTCGAGGGACAATCACGTTGGGCACCAATCGGGTTTCGGGGTTTTGGGACTCAAGAGGTAGAGTTGCATGACCAACGCAACTCTCGAAATCGCGAAGAGAGAAATGTCAAAAAGGTGGGTCCCAAGCCTCAGCCAGAAGATACGTGTGGAAGAAGTAAAAGGAGGGGTCAAGCTTCGGAAAAAATCCCGAAAGACCATCGATCTCACATTCCACGGGACATTGAGCCCATTTCGTCATTCCGATATTTTGAAATTTGGGGAATCATAAGGTAAGAGGAATGACTGCTAGGTGTTCACTCAAAGTCCTAAAAGACAAAACAAGTGGGTGATAGGTGGCATGTGTTCTTTGCGTGGAGGAGTCAATGTTCATTGACGTTTCAGATTTCAGCGATTGTAAAGCTGTGACATAGCATTGAGAACCTCCAACTTGCGAAGCCCAAAATATTTCGGGGCTTAAACATAAAAGGGTTTTAATTAACCCTTCGCGTGATTTGGAAAAGATCCTGAGCAGATTTCGGCCTGAGGGTAGGGGGTCTGCATTAGTGTGGTATCATAGCACAGAACAAATTCTTTTCTTTCTGTAGCAGAGAGAAAAGAAAAAAAATTCTCATCCATGCCACCGAGGAGGAGAGATAGGTCAATTCCTGATCTAACAGTGGAAAGAGAAATGTGTGAGCTACGTGCCAGACTTGATTCTATGGAGATAGCACAGAGGCACATAGTCGACACTGGGGATATCAATAAGGATGAAAGTTAAAATGAAGCTGGAAACGAAGAAGTAGCAGTTGAAGATGCTGCAGATGAACGCTTATTCAGGGTTGTTGCAAGGATAGGTGCCAGAGAAAAAATGGAGATTCCCATGTATGAGGGAAAATTGGATGTTGAAGAACTTCTAGACTAGATTAGAGCTCTAGACAAATACTTCGACTACGAGGATGTCGAGTAGGACAAGAAAGTCAAACATGACGTTACGAGACTTAAAGGGCATGCAACATTGTGGTGGGATGAACTGTAGGCCGACAGATGTTGCAAGGGAAAGAAGAAAATCAAAAGATGGGATAAAATGGTTGCAAAGATGAAAGCCAAATTTATACCCAAGGATTATCAAATCACTCTATTTCAGAGGATGTAGAATTTGAGACAGAAGTTGATGTCAGTGAAGGAATACACTAAATAATTCTACAAGATAAACATCAGAGTAGGTCATCAGGAAAGAGATGATGAAAAAGTTGTCAGGTACATGAATGGTCTGCGATATGACTTTCAAGATGAGATGAGCATTATGACCATCCAAAATGTGGAATATGCTTATCAGATAGCTCTGAAAGCTAAAGAGAAGTTGAGCCAGAAGCAAGGTCAAAGAGGCCGAAGTAGAAGTCAAGCCAGAGGCAAAAAAATTTCCCAATATAGGACTCAGAAACCTAAAGAAGAGGGGAAGAAACCTCAAACTCAACCTGAGAGGGGAGGAAGCTCACAAGGAAGGTAGTATGCTGATAGAAATACTTTTCCTTGAGCCAGAGGAAGAGGAAGAGGCAGAGGAGGTGAAGTGAAATGCTTTGTCTGTGGAAAAATCAGACATAAATCCTATGAGTGTCCAGATAGGAAGAAATATGGTGGTGAAAATCACATTGTCGAAGCTCAAGTACAGAATGTTGAGGCAGAAGACGTTGAGGGATGAAGATATTTGATGATGATGAAAGTTCTCTTGAATCCAGAGAAGGAGGCAGAGAACCCAACCCAAAGAAAAAATATGTTTCAAACTACTTGCAAAACCAAAGAAAGAGTATGCAAGGTCATAGTGGACAGCAGTAGCACAGACAATCTTGTATCTACAAAGATGGTAGAAAAGCTATAGGTGGAGACTATTGTACATCCAAGCCCATACAGAGTTTCGTGGCTACAAAAAGGACATCAGGTAAACGTCACTAAACAATGTTTAGTAGAATTTAAAATAGGAGGATATAAAGATGAAATATTATGTGATGTCATTCCCATGGATGTTTGTCATATATTGTTGGGTAGACCATGGCAATATGACAGAAATGTAGTTCATGATGGGAGAAAGAACACGTACACCATAGATAAAAATGGTAGGACTCACATGTTGCTATCGATTAAGGATAGAGAGGTTAAAATAGAAATGAACAACACTGTACTTCTCATGAGTGGGAAGGAACTTCTTGATGAGGTTAAGAAGAAGGAAGACACACAATTTATTGTGGTTAGGAAGCCCATAATTATTTTGAACAATGCAAGGATAGATGATTTACCAGAAGAAATCAAGGAGTTGCTGGGAGAGTTTGTTGATATAGTAGTGGGCGAACTATCTTGTTCGTTTCCACCTATCAGGAGTATAAGTCATCATATCAATCTTATACCTGGAGCCAATTTACCGAACAAAGCAGCATATTGGTTGACGCCGCAGGAAAATGAAGAAGTTAAGAGGCAGGTGCAGAACTTAATGGACAAAGGATTGATTCGAGAAAGCTTGAGTCCATGCGTTGTTCTGACAATGCTCAACCCAAAGAAAGATGGAGGCTAGAGAATGTGTACAAACTCAAGGATGATCAATAAGATTACCATCAGATATAGATTTTCATTACCGAGGATGGATGACTTGATGGATTTCTTGAGTGGAGTAAGGTTTTTTTCAAAGATTGATTTGAAAAGCGAGTATCTTCAAATTCGGATGAGAGAAGGTGATGAATGGAAGACAACATTCAAGACGAATGAGGGGTTGTATGAATGGATTGTCATGCCATTTGTCTTAACGAATGCGCCTAGTACTTTCATGAGGCTGATCAACGAAGTCCTGAAGGATTTCATTGGGAAATTCATCATTGTATATGTTGATGATATACTAATTTTCAGCAAAATAGAAAAAGAACACTTAAATCATTTAGTTGCAGTAATGAGGAGATTACAGCAGGATAAATTGTTGATTAATATGAAGAAATCATCATTTATGAGAACATAACACATTTATTTGGGTTTTGTTATATCTGCAAATGAACTGAAAATGGATTCGGAAAATATAAAGGCGATTAAGAATTGGCCATCACCAAAGAGTGTATTTGAAGTATGAAGCTTCCATGGTTTGGCTAGCTTCTACAGTAAATTCATCCAAAACTTTAGTGGAATTAGCGCACTAATTATGGATACGGTGAAGAAATGACACAAATATTTTCATTGGATGGAGGAAGCGGAGAAGAGTTTCAATCTGCTGAAGAAGAAGATCACTGAGCAACCAATTCTGGTTTTTCCATATTTTAACAAGACATTCCAGGTCAGGTGTGACGCGAGTGGATTTGCAATTGGAGAGGTCTTGAGCCAAGATGACAGATCGATCGCATATTGCAACGAAAAACTGAATGAAGCGAAGATTAAGTACTCCACATATGATAAAGAATTCTATGCAATCATACAAGCACTAAAGAAATGGAGACACTATTTGGTTCCCAAGGAGTTTGATTTGTACAACGATAATCACGCTTTGCAATTTGTGACTTGACAGGAGAATTTGAACCAAAGACATTCTAAATGGGTTGAATACATGAAAAATTTTACTTTTGTAACTAAGCATATTTCTGGAACTGCTAACAAAGTTGTTGATGCTTTGAGCAGGAACTGTTTTCTTATACAGGTATTCAGATTCAAGACTTTGGGTTTTGATAACCTCAAAGAAATGTACAGGGATGACCCAGATTTTAAAGAGGCATATGAGGCATATGAGAATCCAATTCTCAGGGATAGAAGCCAATGGACTGAATACATGATCCAGGATGGATTATTTTTCAGGCGAAATCGACTATGTATTCCGAAGTGCTTCATGAGGGAGAATTTGTTGAAGGAAAAGAACAACGGAGGATTGGTCGGACATTTCGGTCATGACAAGACGTTCTCAAAGTTGAATGGCTCATATTTTTGGCCAGGGATGAGGACAGATGTGAAGAAATTTGTGGACAGATGCAGAATTTGTTAGCACACGAAGGGGAAAAGGTAGAACACATGGTTATACCAACCATTACCCATACCTGAAAGGCCATGGGACGCAGTGAGCATGTATTTCATATTGGGATTGCCAAGAAAACAAAGAGGATATGATTCAATCATTGTGGTAGTTGACAGATTTTCAAAAATGGCACATTTCATACCATGCTAGAAAACCAGTGACGCAACTCATATTACGAACCTGTTTTTCAAGGAAGTCGCCAGACTTCACGGCTTGCCAAAGAGTATCGTTTTTTATCGAGATACCAAGTTTGTGGGACATTTCTAGAGGACCTTATGGAAGAATTTGGGTACAAGTTTGTTTTTTAGCTCAACATATCATCTTCAGACGGATGGACAGACAGAAGTCGTGAATAGGAGCTTGGAAGATTTGTTAAGAAGCCTAGTGACTGAACACCACAGTCAGTGGGATCACATTCTGCCACAGGAGGAATTCGCTTACAATGATTTTCTTAATAGAAGCACAGGGAAGAGTCCATTCCATATTGTATATGGAATGCAACCAAGAGGAGTTTCTGAATTGAAAGATTCGGAACAAAATGAATTCAGGAGTGCTAGTGCAGAGGACTTTGCAGAAGGAATGAAGGAGCTTCACAGTCAAGTCAAGGAGTGATTGCAGAGTTCGAGTCAAGAGTACAAGCGAAGAGCAGATCAACACAGACGAGAACTTCAATTTGAAGTTGGTGATCTGATTCTTGTGCATTTGAGGAAGGAAAGGTTCCCAAGGGGAACATATAATAAACTGAAGATGAAAAATATTGGACCGTGCAAGGTCATAAGGAAATTTGGGGCAAACACATATGATATTAAATTACCTGATGGGGTTGGGATCTTACCGATATTCAATGTTGCGGATTGGTACCCTTACAGAGCTGAAGAAGCAGGAACAAAGGAGGAACAAAAAGAGGTTCAATGGACAAAAAAAATGCATGTAGCTGTAGAGCCACAAATGGAAAGCATAATTGACAAGAGGATTAGTAAAAAGACCAGGACAAAAGAGTATTTTGAATACTTTGTCAAATGGAAGGGAAATCCGGTTGAAGATGATAGTTGGGAGGATGAAGAAGCAATTCATAGGCATGGGCAGACCGTGCAAGAGCTCATGAACAGGAGTTCATGAAAATTTTCAAGAAAGGGAGTATGATGCAGGAGCATTGTAAGTAGCCAGCCAAGCAAGCAACGTAAAAGAAGGAGACAGTTGGATGCGCAGATGGAAAAAAAGGAGCACGGCGTTATGAAAACGTTTTAAATTTTGAAATTTGAAGCATTAATGTAATAGCTAGGAAAAGGCATACTTACATTTATGTCTTGGAGATATGAACAAATCTGGAGAGATTACTCTCGTCTGTCGAATGTAATAGGCATTTAAGACTGTTAATGTAAAGTAGGTAGACATGAATATTAGATTAGACAGTTTTAGAAGCATAGGAGGGAAAATGAATATAGACACCCTCACCCTTGTATCATTGTAATTTTGGAGGATCATTCAGAATTCATAAGCTGAAGAGATGTACAGAAGAACCCATGTAAAGGAGAACTTGAGTTAATATATGAAGCTTTGACTCAACTTTCATGGCGTTATGATGTTTCTTGTTTACATTTGTTGAATGGTATGTTTACAGTTGATTTGTTTCTCTGTTATGCATTTGTTTCAATGTTGTGTTATGTATGATTTAATGTTAAATGTATGAAGTATGAGAGAGGAGAAGAATGAGTTTCAATTGTTTCTCTTCCTAATAATTCCTAAAAGGGGTGCAATGAACATCCACAAGGTGTGTGTTGATGAGGGTCTGAGTTTTATCTCAGAAAGCTCAGGAGAGATACTGTTGTCTCATACCAGCTGAAGTGCAGGTGAAGCACAGAGTCGTGCAAGGTGTGCGCAGGATGGTTGAAGCCTGGGATTTTATAAATCCAGAAGGAAGGTTAAAGGACCACCATTTCAAACAGTGCATAGGGTTGGAAATCCAAATATCTAGAGGTTATTTGAAGGTTTTCCGCAAGGAGTGTGAGTAGGGATCCTTTTGGAAGTTGGAGTTCGCAAGTGAAAGCTCAGAAGGGATTTAACCTTTGAAGTGATCAAAGGGAGACGGAGATCGAAGTTGTCTCATAGAAGTCAAGTTTAGGAGGGAGAACACCGATTCGTTTGGATAGGATTCCTTGAGGAGTACATCAGATGGTCATAATTCTCCGTGGAGAACTCGTGAAGTCACGAGGACTGTAGGATCAAGAGGAGCTGTAAGGTGGTTAGGAGTTGGATGAACCCACCACTCTGATATCAAGAATCAACGTGGACCATTGATCGTGATCTATCTAAGCCGTCGGATCATTACGGGGATTTGGGATTCACAAGTTTGGAGTACAGGCCAAAATCCTTGGTCATTCAAACTCCCAATTCGCGAAAGGGATCATCAGGTGTGGAATTTCGAAATTTCGGTAATTCGGGGTTCGACATACCAGAAATCCTAATGACAAGGAACCAAAACCCTTTGCATTGAAATTCCTGAAGTCACGAAACGCGACATGCCTTGGGTGTGGGATTTTGACATTTATGCTTTTCGGAGTTCGGGAAGTAGAGGAGGTTGTGGTTTTGGAATTGAGAGTTTCAAATTCCCAGTTAATGAAATCCCGAAGAAGGGAAGGAGAAGTTCCCGAAAAGTTGAGGGACAATCACGTTGGGCACGAATCAGGTTTTGGGGTTTCAGGACTCAAGAGGTAGAGTTGCATGATCAATGCAACTCTCGAAATTGCGAAGAGAGAAACGCCGACATGTGGGTCCCAAGCCTCATCCAGAGGATACGTGTGGTGGAAGTAAAAGGAGGGGTCAAGCTTTGGAAAAAATCCTGAAATACCATCGATCTCACATTCCATGGGACGTTGAGCCCATTTCGGCATTCCGATATTTCAGAATTCAAGGAATCATAAGGTAAGAGGAATGACTGATGGGTGTTCACTCAAAGTCTCAAAAGACGCAACTAGTGGGTAATAGGTGGCATGTGTTCTTCACGTGGAGGAGTCAATCTTCGTTTACGTTTCAGATTTCAGCGATTGTAAAAGTTGTGACATCATGTCGAGAACCTCCAACTTGCGAAACTCGAAATCTTTTGAGGCTTAAACAAAAAAGGGTTTTAATTAACCCTTCGTGTGATTTGGAAAAGATCCCGAGTGGATTTCGGCCCCAGGGCAGGGGGTCTGTGTCAGTTATAACCAGAAGAAAGCATGGGAGATAACAATGAGGTAATCGAGATACTACAATATTTGGTTAGGAGATAGGAAGATACAAAAATGTTCTAGTAGCAGCCGCTTGAGGCATTTGCACAATTGCTAGGATAACACAAAAATATGAATTATGCAGGTCAAGGTGGACCCAATGGATCTTGTTGGAGTGACATATTACACTCTCAGAATATAAATAATCACACCCCAACTTAGAGAGAGAGCTTAAATATCTCTAGGCCTTTACTAGCACAGTTCATGACAGGGAAACCTATAGAAGCAAAGGAGCAACCATATAAGGGGATTGATATTAACACCTCATATAGAGAGTATGAGATGATGGATGCACACATCCATGAGAATGTTTCCTCTAAATACTTATTTGAACTCAAACATAAGTACGACCAATGGAAGGGGAATAGAGGAACACAGATCCCATAGAATTTTGATCTCATGCGCAAGGTGGGAAGTTTCACTACTCCACCCTTCAATGGATCAACAAAGAGTATTACTAGGGCCTAGGTACATAAGTTATAAACGTACCTCCAAATCAAACCAATGTCTCAAGAAGAAAAAATTCAGTATGCCACTCTTCAATTGGAAGGAGAAGCTCACAAATGGTGGTACCATCGGCTGGTGACATTAGGGAACACCAACATAACTTAATATATGGACTTCACTCAAATATTGATGGCCATGTTTGACCAAAAGGATTATGAAACACACTTTAGAGAGTTAGCACAATTGAAAGAAACTGGAACAAAAAAAGCTTACATCACATAATTTTAGAGAATGATAGTTATGGTGACAGATATCTCTCAGTAGAGTTTGGTGACGTTATTCATGAAAGGACTCACTGAACCCTTGAGAGGATGGGTGAATTCCTTTAGGACAAAAAAATTGCATAAGGCCATCATGATATCATAGGATATGAAGGAGATATTCAACAAGAATGCTCCGACAAAATCCTTCATCCCTCAAGGAGGCAAGGAGACCAAATATCCCCATAATTCATGGATAGAAAAGGAAAAAATGAATGAGGAGACTTAGAAAGAATTTAATAAGAAGAAGCTATGTTTATGTTGGAAACATCCATGGGAACTAAGTCATATATGTATGTGCAAGGGTAAATTCCATTATATTGAGGTAGTTTCCGACGAGGAGGATGACGATGATGACGAACGTATTGGAAAATATAGTAGTGAGCCCTCACATACTACAGAGAAGGATCCATTACAATGTATCCCTAAGGGGGTAATCATTGCCACAATTTCAAGATTCCCTAGATATTATACCTTCAGGATTAGAGGAATTGTGCAAGGGAAGAGGATTATGACATTAGCGGATGGTGGAGCTACCCACAATTTCATTTATGTTTCACTTGTCAACTAGGGTTCGATCCCCGTGAACGATTTCGAGGTATTCGATGTGGTAGTAGAATATGGGTACAACATGACGTGCACTTATAGGATCTGAGGAATGGAATTAACCTTGGATGACTACACATTGACTGGTGAGTTTTACATCATGGATTTACAAGATACTCATGTGGTGTTAGTAGTTTAGTGGTTATACTCTTTGGGGGATATTCACATGAATTATAAGAACATGAGAATGGATATATATGAAAAGGATGGGTAGCGAGTTGTCCTTATAGGTATTTCAATAGGTTTCCCCAGGATCGTGTCTAACCAATGCATCGAGGCCCTTTTTATATTTCTTGATCACTATGGAGAAGCCATCATAGGAATGCTTACATTACCCTATGGATATCCAACCATTGTTGGGAAAGAATGAGAGAGTGCTTGAACCATTTCCAATAGGGATACCACCAGATAGAGGATTTGAGCATGCCATTGATATAGAATAAGGGTCAAATACCATCATCACCACTCCCTATAGGCATACCAAAAGATTCAAGGAAAAAAAAGATAATTCCATAACAGAGATGCTAGAGATGGGACAAATCTGACCTAGTTCTAGTCCTTTCACTTTGTCAGTTGTACTGGTGAAGACGAAAGATGGTACTATGAGGATGTGCATAGACTACAGGGAGCTAAATAAAAATACCATAAAAAACCGATACCCAATACCTAGGATTGATGAGTTGATCAATGAGTTGGATTGGGTGGTGTATTTATCAAAGGTTGACCTGCAATCAGGGTACGACCAAATTCAGGTCAAGGAGGAGGATATACATAAAACAACATTCAAGTTTCACTATGGGCACTATGATTTTCTAGTCATGCTCTTCAGGTTGAATAATGCACCAATTACCTTTCAATCATGCATGAACCATATCTTAAACAAACAATTGAGGAAATTTTTACTGGTGTTCTTTGATGATATTTTCATCTAAAACCGGACGTGGAAAGAACACCTGAAGCATGTGGATGCAATTCTCACCATTATGGGGGAACAATCAATTTTTTTCCAAGGAAGAAAAATGTGAGTGAGGGTTGACAAAAATCCTCTATCTAGGGCACAGGATTGGTGTTGAAGGAGTAAAATTGCATTAGGAGAAGATTCAGACCATGTTAGACTGGCACACTCCCAGATCACTCACGGATCCATGAGGATTCTTTGGGATATGTAGTTACTACAGGAACTTTGTGAAATTATTTTTTCAATTGGCAGCACCATTGATAGATATCACTAAAATGGGGGAATTATGATGGTCAGAAGAGGCACAGGGGACATTTTAAAAAAGAATAAGGTGATGAGTACTTTCCAACTATTAGCACTATCAGACTTCACACAACATTTTTTTGGGGGAATGTGATGCATCTGGTGAGGAGATAAGATCAATGTTGATGCAAAACTGACACTTGATCTCCTTGGAGAGTAGAAAGATAAGGGATACTGAGAATATATATATGATCTATGACAAGGAGATGTTGGTCATTGTGTATGCATTTTCCAAGTTCAGGAAATACTTGGTAGGAAGACAGTTTGTGTTTAGGACAGACCTAAATGAGAGACAACAAAAATGGGTGAGTAAGGTACATGAATATGATTTTGAAACTGAGTATTTAAAGGGGAAGAGGAATGTATTTGTTGACACCTTATCCCAGAACCCAACATCCTTATCCATGTTAGATATCTCAACAAACCGAAAGCCTGTCCTCTTGGTGGAATACTCTAAGAATAAGTTTTCTTATGAGTTGATGAGGGAAGTATTCAAGATGATAGGTAAAGGGTAGTGTATGACATCATATAACACAAGTACATGATCTATATTTTCCCTGAGTCGACACTCAAGGGTAATATTCTAAGGGAATCACATGATGCACCACTAGCAAGGCACCAAGGGTATCTAAAGACCTATTGAAAAGTAAGGGAGAGGTTCTCATGTACATTTCTCAAAGGGGATGTACTTAGTCATGTGAAGGAGTGTGTGACTTGCTAGAAAAACAAGTTAGAGTTCACAGATCCTTTAGGATACTTCATCCATTGTTGATTCTAAAACATAAATGGGAAAGAATTTCTATGGACTTCATCATAGGATTACCAAAGGTGAAGGGTAGGGACTGTATTTATGTGGTTGTGGACAGGTTGACTAAATATATAGACTTTGTTTATATTCCTATGAAGTATAGAGCATCTTTGGTATCATATCTATTCTTTAGGGAAGTGTTCAGAATCCATGGCCTACTGAGGAACATAGTAAGTGACCGAGATAAAAGGTTTCTCGGTGTATTTTGGCGGGATTTGTTTAGGTTATCCGGACTAGAGTTGAAACCTAACACTAGATATCACCCCCAAATAGATCTGAAGACTGAGATAGTAAATAAATGACTAGAAGGGTACCTATGGAATTATGTGTCAGGGAAGCAACGAGCATGGATAAAATGGTTGGATCTAGGTGAGAAATGCTACAAAGCCACTTATTACATGTCCATCAGGATGATCCAATTAAGGGAATTGTATGGATATGATGCTTCGTCTTTTGTGGATTTGGAATTTAGAGAGAGTAGAGATCCTAAGGCCAAGGAATGGTTATAGGAAATTTGGGACAAATTAAGAGTCCTGAAGGAGAGTTTGTAGGCTGCTCATAATCGACAAAAAGTATATCTAGATAGACACAGGATAGAATGCAGCTTTGAGGTTGAAGGTCTTGTCTTTCTTAGATTGCAATTGTACAGATGATCATTGCTAAAGAAGAGTGGTGCAAAGAATCTCAAGCCCTACTTTTACAAAACATACAATGCGATTAGGAGAGTTGGGGAATTTCATATGAGTTGGAGCTACCAGAGGGAAGAAGGATCCAAAACACCTTCCATGTATCCTGCTTGAAGAAGGATTTGGGAAAACAGGTCATCGCTTCGACATATTTTCCTCCACTAGATGAGGAAGGTAAGATGGTTCTAGATCCTGAGAGGATATTTGATGCCACGGAACAAATACTTAGGAGCAAGGTTATTCAATATTATTTGGTTGTATGTAGAGGATTTCTTGTAGAAGATGTTACCTGGGAAGGGGAGAATATTTTATAGCACCCTGATCTAGAATTGCTTGAGGAGAAGAAACATTAGGAAGGGAGGATTGCAATGTCCCCTTCCAAGTGATTGAGATGACTCAATAGCCTATAGGACTCCCATAGGCTACAGTCAATAAGAAAAAAGGGAGTCAATGAGGTGTCACTAGGTAAAACGATTTTCAAACCCTAAAAGTGACATTAAATAAAATAAACAATTTCGTTTAATGGAATTGGAGGGAAAATAAAGTGAATATTTGATTTGGTAAAAATGGGGGAAATATCTAGAAGATCTAAAGGAAGGATAAATAGAAGAGAAACACTTCCCCTTGGAATTATTTTTTGATATCTTATTGAGTGCTCTTGTAGCCAACATTTTCATTGGGGTTTTTTTCAACACCCTTCCACTACAGATTTATTTTTGGTGGTGCAATATACACTCTAGATAGAAAAGATGGGGATTCATCCAAAATCCTCATTTGAGATCATTATGGTGCTTATTTTCGTTTTGTAGATAAATTAAAGTTAGATCAACTCGCAAAGGGTGTTTACGGTAAATTTCTTGAGGATATTGTTCGTCAAGGATGTAGGTGTTAGGAGGGTTTTGCACACCTAGAAAAGGAGACGTTCCCACGGGTTGAAGTAGGGTCATCTCGCAAGGCCCCTCTAGACACCCTATAGGCGTCTCATGAGGAACCCTGTGAATTTGTGTTTGCAGCAGCTCCTCAAACTGGGTCTGGGGTGAAATATGAAGCAATTGGAGGACTTGACACAGGGGATACATCACTA
Organism: Picea engelmannii; assembly: GCA_009831015.1. Classification (NCBI taxonomy): domain Eukaryota; kingdom Viridiplantae; phylum Streptophyta; class Pinopsida; order Pinales; family Pinaceae; genus Picea; species Picea engelmannii. Next base: position 203,029 of record ML794410.1, on the reverse strand, counting down.
GAGAATAGGAGGGGAGGGATTGAACATTCTTGGGATCCATATCTTGGCATTATTCTAGGTTCCATTGTGTTGTTATTGTAGTAGCTTTTGATGCTTCCTGAAAACCATTAAATTTTTTGTGCTTAATAGTAGTCTGCAACTGTTATTACATCCCTTAGTTATCATTGTATTGATTTTTGGGAACTTCCACCCATAACAAGATGCCATTGTTATATTCTTAATTCTAGTAATGGATATATGATCTATGTTTAAGCTACTATTTAGCACTTCCAACAAACTGTTTGATAAAATCACACAAAGAAGAATAATAATTTTGGGTAGTACACATATATTTTCCATCTATCCTAGTTTGCAACATTACATAGATTTACCCCTTATCATCAATCCTACATTTTCCAGCGTTCCTATGGGCCCCTTATCATTCCAAGCTAGTGGTTTCAAGTTAGGAATCTTTGTTTCTATAGAGCATTGTTAAAATAGGAAATGTGCTTCATGTCAGCTTGTGGGAATCCACATGAAATGGAGGAATTTGAGATGGAGTTGGGGGAAATCATAAAGTGGTTGGAAACTTGACTATTCAGTGAAAAGTTTGGTTTCAAATGGAGGAAGATTCTCTCATAGCAGATTCCTAAGGAATAACTCGATATTTGAAAAGGATTTTTTAGTAGACTTAGGCCTATCATGCTTTGGAATTCCATCTCATGGAGCTCATGAGAGTTTAGGAAAATAAAAGATAAAGGATGGAGCTAACGTTGAATTCATTCTCAATAAAGATAGATGGGATGGTATGGAATTGGTACAATTAGAATGTAAATGAGGCATCTTTCCCTCCAAGGTTGGAACTAGTTTTTCCAAGTCTATGAAAGCTCAAAGAAGATTAGAAAATTGAGGATGAGTACAAACATATTTTCCATCTTTGATATGTAGGAGTAAAAGAGAGCGAACCTGGGATTAAGAAAAATATGACGTGATATGTGGTTCTACTTTTTATATTTTCAATTATATCTGATGAATCACATTTATTTTTATTTTTATTGGGACAATTTGTGAAATAGTATATTAGGATTAGTAGTTCTATAACTTAGAAACACAATAATATAGAAAGCTATGTACTTTGTTTTCAGAAATCTGGCTGCGGATTTTAGTTAACAAACTAGCCCAATTTTTGTATTACAAATGTAACATCCCGCTCTTACGAACACTTGTTATTAACTTATTCTTTGAGGACACTTGTGTGCAAGTCATCTGGTTTTAGTATATGGTATTTTTTTCACTTATGGATTCTTATGATGATGTTGATAGATTATGATTTTATGTTATTTGATATATGCGTGTTGACAGATGCTATTGACGAGTTGCCCTGAGTGTGCAAGACACTTGATAGATTGTGGACGTCGATGGCATCAATGGACCTCCTTGGACTCATGATTGATTTAGAGAGTGGGTTGTATTGGTTTGAGTGTTTCATTTATGCATATGTGACATATGATCGATTATATTATGATCTTGCATATGGATCGTTGATAGACTTGTTTTGTTAATGAACGTGGGCTGACAAACACTTTCTAATATGACTCACATAAGGAGTAAAGGGGTCAGGCACATAGACCATATATTGAGGGAGAGGTGTGACAGAGTCCCTAACATAACCTACTAGCACTCCCGCCATGGCTCCAATTGTAGGTTAACGATTACCTAGTTTGAGAGGTCCTTGATGCCATGAGGGAAAACTGAGACAGTCACTCATAGATATTTCTAAGGGGTGTGCAGTAAGGAAGGGTCCTTATTCCTTAGAATCTCTTAGTCTCTCACAAGGTTGCCCGAATAGAGTGTTGGCTCCCAGGGTCGGACAACTACCAAAACCAGTGAAATACGAGTGACACCTTTGGAGCACAGAGTGCGTCTTTAAGGTCACGTCGCGTAATTAAAAATTTAAATCAAAGGTGAGTTGCACCCTTGGAGAAAAGAGTGTGTCTTGAAGGGCACGTCATGGAAATAAATATTTAGTCAATGAATCTAGATGGCCTAGAAAACCTTGAGCGAATAATTAAATCCTGTATAAATCTTTAAGCATTGTGGATTTAATTAATTAATGAAAGATTTAAACTATTAATTGTAAATCCCCAAATAAAAGTCTGATCCTATTCAAAAATTAAGCCTAAGTCTAAAGTTTGTTGAAAATACTAAAACTAAATTATAAATTAAATAATATAGGAAAAAGGTAAATCAATTTAACAAATTAAGGAAGATGAGATAAGTCTAAAGAATTAATATAATACACATGTGTGAAGAAATACCAAATTGGAATTTAAGAAAAGAAAGGAATAAAACATAAAAGAATGTGTAGGCATAGAAAGGTATCTAGAGTCTAGTTAACATTAGTCTAACTAAAAGAAGATTCATATTTTAACTCAACTCAAATTTAGTAAGGTGTCAGACATTAATTGGAAATAAAGGGAATAAAGAGACAACTATGAGTGATTTAAAGAGCATTTTTAGGGAGGGTGAGGGAAATTAAATTTAATTAAAATAAATTGTGGATTTACTTGTGCAACTAAGGGAAGGGGTGACAAGTCTACAGAGGAAATGATTCTGAATTAATTAATTAAAAAGTGAATTAATTGTGCAAATGGGGATGTGTCATGGGGAAATTGTATAAAACAAATGGCCTAGATAAGAAATGGATCACACTGGTTATGGGTAAAGTTATGCTGTAGAATATACCCGAGAGAGTGGTGGCTCTACCTTGTGAGGAGAGGTGGGAGTTAGAGGAATTTTGATTGTGTGTGTGCATGGCCCTTTGTGTCTCGGGGGATAAAGGGAAGAAGAGTACCCCTAGCATTGACTAAGAGGTACCACTAAAGTCCATCGGTTAGCAAACAAAGGAGCAGAAGATGGTTCAAACAGAAAAACATCCACCAATATTAATTCATCGGTATTTAGTACCATCATCAATTAGATTCTACTTGTACGCAATTACACTTCAATGTTACTAATTGATTTTAGTATACTATGTAGCTCAGATCTCTTGTACTTGTAACTCTTATTATAATTGAGCTATGGAATCTATGAGACTCTGTCATTATTACTATTATAAGTTTCCATTGTGAAATTTACTTATGTTCATGACGGAAATCATTGAGTTATAAACTATTCCCTTAGATATATTCATGAAGTATACTATCACGATCTTAAGAATAGGTATAAATAGAAAATAAGTTATTGGGGTGGACAATCTGTGTACAGTTTGGTTGCAATAAATCTTACTTCTTTCAGGGTTTTGTATTCATTGATTATTAGATCAGAATTATTGTAGTACCCCTGAAGAAATTCTGTAGAACTTGTTGGATTGCGTTGCTTCTAATTGAAAACGGAGTCACTTCCCTCATGTTGTCGACGCCCTTCATTAGCTTTAAAGAAGTTTTGAGCTATCGTGCCCCTTCCTTGCAAAACGTGGATATTCTTAACCACCTTTAGAAATTACGATTGTCACTGGTGCGAATTTAGATAATGGATTAATCTTTATTGAGTTCTAGTTTTCTTTTTAAAAACGAATGTTTCTTCGATTCAACAATGGGAAATAACCCAGTTAGTCATCATGGAACTGTTGAGTAGAGCTTAGTTGTCTACTGTGGGTGATTTCCTTCCATTTGAATTATTACCTTGAGCACGCATGTGCAACCCATACATTTGAATTATTACCTTGAGCACGCATGTGCAACCCATAGTCTCTCACTCGTCTTATGAACCCTTTTCAGCATGTTCTGATCTCATTCTCACCCCTCGCAGATCTGTTCTCTCGGAGGTCAACGGCCTCCTAAATGGCTAGACATTATCGCCTTTTTCGCTGCGCCACCCAAACATCCAGATCTGCAGGTATCGAGAAGGTTGACCTAAATCTGATTGACTCATTACGCGGTCCCCCTATCGGATTTGCTCGATTAATCATCTTTTTAATTACTAAATTTAATCTAATGGTCAGGAATTCGAGATACTGACATATTCTTTATCTTATATTCAAATGGATGAATGAGATTTGTGTAATTAACTCTCTTACATTTATCAATTCATTTGTTTATTATATTTACATTTTATCTTTTACATAACATGATTAAAAATTTACTAAATCAACTTATCAAATGACACGAAATTACTTCAGTTTTAACAATTATATTTACATTACTTTTTTACATTTTACAATAATAATGTTGTGTGTCATTATATCAAATATAATGCCTGTTTTCTTTCGTGCCTGCGATCAAGCCAAACGTGACATCAACATGATGACACTTGGAATAGCCCGTATTATAATATGTATAAAATGATTCAATGCCACGTTTCGTTATTTACCAGGCGGTTGTGTTTCGATTAATATGTATAAAATGATTCATTGCCACGTTTCGTTATTTACCAGGCCGTTGTGTTTCCATTAACTCATAAAACACGCATGGCTAACCTGGATGCTAGGTTTTGGTGGCCTTTCAAATATGTGCAGAGGGTGTCATCTTACACAGGTTTTAATGGATGTGAAGTGTGTCGATATGGTCAGGACAATTGCGTTTCTATTAACACATAAAACATGTGTGGTTAACCTAGATGCCAGGTTTGAGTGGCATTTCAAATTCCTTTATGTGCTAAGGAATAATGGTTAGGGTTATTTAATTAGTGAATAGCTATATGTTACAAACTCTTATGCGAGTACGACCGGTATTAAGGTAAAAAATATGTTCGTCAGCCACAAGAACCCTAGGGTTAACCGCTATAAGCGCCTATCGGCGTTCATCAGCCACGTTTTATGCGGCTGCGCTAGTTGATAGCTTGAGAGTTTGCTTCAAATTTTTACCTAGACGTCAATCGAGACCAATAAGAGCCCCAACTGCTCACAATGGAACCCCCTCAACCTTTTTCTCTGCGGCTTTTGGGGTTACCTTATTGTTCATTGTTGTAGACCGGAAATTGTATCGAGGGTTAGTGTGAACCTCCTCCAATGGCAGCGTATGGATGTGTATATTTACGCCGAAAGGCGTATACCTATTGGAGATGGACACAATTAATCATCTTTTAATCTAAAATTCTAATCTGATGGTTAAAAATTGAAGATGCTGGCATATTCTTAGTCGTCCTCCCAAATCAATGAATGTGATTTACTCTTCATAACTTCCTTGTATTTTTGAATGCATCAGTTAACGTGTTTACTTTTTAACATTTACCTAATCATATTAAAGAATTACTGTAGCAACATATAATTGCCACGTTTAAATTATTAAATTATTAACCTTTGATTTCCTCAGCTGTGGCGTTTCATTTTCCGACCTAGATTACCCGCTGCCTATCATATTGGATGACCGTTTCATTTTCTGCATTGCATGAGCGAGCACTGAACCTAACACCCTTTACTATTCCATCAAACATTCAAGAAGGAAGGCGGCGAGGCTGAGTTCTGTGCGTCCGTGTTCAATCTGCCCAAAGAGTTGTTGGCACTGAAGCCTAAAGCGTACATTCTTCAATCGGTTTCCATCGGCCCTTATCACCACAAGAGATCTGAACTTTATGAGATGGAGCGCTACGAATTGGCGGCTGTTGACAGATTTCTGAAAAGAATGAACAAACGAGGTAAGTTTCACTCTGTCGTCCTGGAGGACTTTAAGAAGCGCAACTAGAAAATTCGGAATTGTTATCACAAGTGCATCGATTATGAGAAAGAAAACTTGGCATGGCTCATCTGAGAAGAAGGAAGAGGAGGGGACGGGTGAACAATCCTTCGTTAACAAAATGCCGACCAATAATTCTTCTTTAATGTTATATGAGTCTTTAAGCTAGGAGGTAACCAAAACTAGATCAAATAATAAAAGATTTCACCAGCATTTAAAGTATTTTTATTCAGTTAATGTGATAAGAGGAATAGGGTTATATTAGTATAATCACAATGAAGGTCGATAAAATATTTCATTTACAAATTCTAATTAAAGTTTACAAATTCTAATTAGAGTTTATGCTAGAGTTTATAGATTAATTATACTTTTCGGCGTTTATCAGCCACATAATTGTGGCTGTGCTAGTCTACCTGTCACTGATATCCAACTCAATCGGAAGGGAATTGATCGGCCTTACCGACAGCCCTGGCATAGTCACCTGTCTGCTGTACTTTCCACATTTAAAAAAACTGTAGAATAATATAGTGTTCTGATGAGGTTGACTCTGTATTGGTAACGTGTCAGCTATACTCTTCCCTACTTCATCCCTAGGCATTGAACGAACTCAAAAGTGGCCTACCAACTGATTTTAACGATGGACAATGCCTACCTTAGCTTACCTTCATAAACTCTTGGCTCGCTGTCATTTTCGTAGGGCATTCCAGGGAGGAAGCTCGGCCTTGTCTACCGTTGTACCCATCCCCTTGTTGGTATCCTCACTAGGTTAGATCTGTGTGGAACCTGGGCATCACTTGGTCCCTCCTCTATTCTTTCCTGAGATCACTGGGAATCCCAACAGTTCCTAACAATCCTGCCCAGGCTTCACAGGTTTCATTATTCTAACGTATCGGTACCTTAAAAACCCTCCAAATTTCGGAGCATACTTGAAATTTTTACCTTTATGTGTTGTAAGCGGCACATTGATAATTATGGTTGAAAGGAGACTTCTAAGGTGTTTAAGCGGAAGGCTTACATAGTGGGGAGCAAGGTGGTAATCCTTATTCACTCTTGTCCCTTCTTTAATGAGCATGTTTCCACCCAAGTTTTTTTTATTTGTTATTTTATCACTATTAATAAAGCTTTAAGTTGATTTAAATTATAAAATCAAATTAATATATTCTGGTTTATTATTGATACTTTTGTAAGGAATTTACTACCACATGGTACAAGGAAGATGCTTAATTCCTTCTGTATTGACAATCAGCATAACATTATTAATACCAAGCATATTCCATGTTCAGTCATTATTATGATAATTCAATATCTATCTTAATTAAAATAGTTCTATATAATTTTACATAAAAGTTATATAGAGAGTGATGTTATTTGAAAGTAGAAAAGTTAGTATTCTTTGATAGGTGATTTTACTTTGTTGTTGAGAAAGGTATAATTTCTTTAAGTTGTTAATCTCGAATTGTTATGTGGGATACACCAAATATTAATAAGAAGGATTTAATTCAATGTCCACCTTAGTAAATTAATCTATAGCATCTTCACACCCACATAAAACAATTGAAAATGTTTTTTTTTTATTAAAACAAGATACACCTTGTACGCCTTGAAATTTATGTATGAGTTATAGTTGGATTAGGGTTGAGTGTACATAGGTAGAAAAGTTATCAATTAAATTAAGAATTATAGTTGGTTTATGATTGAGTGTTCTTAGAGAAAAGGGTTGTCAATTAATTGATGTATGATTGGTTATGTGATTTGATTTTATTTGGTGCCATGAAATAAAATTGATTATTATTCTTGCGTCTGGGATTTAATGTGATGAGTGATTGATTAGTAATTTAATTTACTCTTGCAACACTAAATAAAGTGTATGTATGATCATTTTAGGAATTAGATTCTCTTGCGCCTTGAAGTCTTGTTGATGTGTGAATAATTAAGAAATTTGTTTACCACACGCCATGGAAAGAAAATGGATGATCACTCTTGTGCCACAAATCTAGTGCGACCTAGGATTGGTTGTGATTAGATTACTTGCCCCATGAATATAGAATTGATGATTTATTTTTCACCATGAAAATAAGTTGACGATTACTCTCGCGCTATTAATTATGTGAATATATGATTGTTTCAGAATTTGTTTACTCTTGCACCATTAAATAAGGTTGATGCATGATTGTTTAGTAGTTATATTTCTCTTGCGCCACATGATAATGTTAGTGTATGATTGATAATCTACAATGAAGTTATGAGTTGTGATTGGATTAGTGGGATTTAGACACCTCGTTGCTCCTCAGAACAATCACCATCCCTAAGACCTTAAATGGTCAAAATCAATCGGATGAATCTTGGGCTTGAGCGTTGCTTATGTGTCCTGGAGGTCCTAACCATGCATGATAGGTTGGGCGGGTAGTTCTATATTATTCAATGATATGGTTTATCTTTAATTATATTTACTTCAGTTGATCTTGTTGTGTTGAATTGTGTCACTATCACTATGATTATGTGTTGATATTGTGTCTCTATCATTTATGATTATGTGTTGACATTGTGTCTCTATCATAATGTTAATGCATCTGATGCACCGCTATTTAATTATGATGATGTGGAACTTGTGATGTTATTAATTATGTCATGACAATTTAATTTTCTAATGCAAAAGCAAAAAAAATCACCTATTACACATCATTATTTGTTGTCGTAACAGAGGGGTAGTTACAACAAACTATATGGGTTAAACCACATCCTTTTCTAATGCAATATACCCATTATATATTTAACAAAAAAGAAAAAAAAGTTAATGCAAAAAAATTCATTGTTAAAAGTAACAACACATTCTTATTAGCATCATAGTAAAACTAAAAGTGGACTAGGAGAAAGAATTTGTAAAAATTGTAATTCTAAGAAGGTAAAATACAAAAATCAGTTTCTATTTTGTTCACATCCTACAAAAACATATGATCCCATTTAAAAAACATTTTCCATACTATAGATATTTATAATGTATTAAACGATGGAAACCAAAACAAACTAGATGATTACACTACAACTTATATTAAAGGAAACTTGTGGCCACACCATAAAATGAATTAATACAATCCAAATGTAAAGTCTACTTATAATACTTATGTGTGTGTGTGTGTGTGTGTGTGAGAGAGAGAGAGAGAGGAGGATATCTAAAAACCTCCTTGATTTTGTAATTTTTTAATCATTCCTAGTAATGTAAATATGAACAAATTGTCCTAAAATTTACTTCTATGCAGGGACCATAAAAGTAGAGAAGCTATTTGAATTTGTTTCCATTATGGAAATTCTACATCTTCTCTAACTTGATATTTACATCCATCTCTTAAATTCCCATGTGCTCATGTGCTAGGTGGATAGTAGCCTCTCCCATTGCTTCATTATTGAGGGAACCAATTGATGTTTCAGGGATCCTAGTAGAATATGGGATAAAATGACAAAAAATATTATGTTTCAAGGTTAACCTTTCCATTTGAGCGCTTTGAATAACCACTCTCACCTCTAGATATTCATGTTTAACACTTAAATATTCAAACTAATCATGTGAACCATCAATGCATTGTTAGACTATAGCTCGTAGACCTCCTGTATCTTAAAAGATAATATCCTAATAATTCTTCCAAATTTTGATTTATCACAAGTACCTCATAACCATGATTTCAACATTATCCATACATTCTAAGAGTTGTAGAACCAAAGGTAAACAATGAAGACACAAGAATCCTATGTTAAAGCCCAAGACTCCTACACAATTAAAGATTCTCGTTGCCACAACTTGGAAACAATATGGATCACATACCACCCAAAACCAAATGGAATATTAAGTCAAGCTACACAACCAAACAATGAAAAAAACCCAACAAATTGCAAATTGTTTGAAATATTGTTGTCATTGATTTCAAAGATAGGAGGACACTACACATGTCCAAGATAGATATTATTAGAAGTGTTGTTTTTGTATTTTTTATTTTCAATTTGGATACCCTATATTTGAAGGAATTGTTACTCTAATTACTATCTCAAATGGGAGCATAGGTTACATGGTTGGAAATATCATTCCAATACATTTCCAACAATATAAAGTATTCCCTCTAACTCCTTAGGAATTATTAGATATGAATTTTTCTATCAAACAAAATAGCCAAAAAGTTCAAGTTGGCTCAATCAGTCTTAATAGGTTAGCCGTAAAAATGACCATAGGAACACTATAAATATAGGATATATGTGCATATTTGAAGAGTATCCAATAAATAATATCATGTTTTAGGTGCACAAAAGATATCTAAGGTGCATAAGAGGAGATAAAGAGTATTTTTGGGGACTAAAGATGCAAGAGGAGTTTTCTTGGAGCTTTAAAGGTGCACTATGAAGGACTAAGGCCTCTAATGCCTCAAAGTGAGATAATTTGAGGTTGTGATGTTGCAATCTGAAGTTATGTTATGGGAATGATGTTATGAGGATCATTAGGGCATGAAGGCTAAATCTGACTAAGGTATGAATCTATGTCTAGGTTATGAAGCAAAAAGAGACGTTATAGCATGAAAGTTAAGGGCACAATGATGATACGAAATACATGAAGTATGAAGAATGAAAGTGAATTTAGAAGTACTTTGTGTATGAATATCTTAGGGTGTTGCCTATACAGGTCTTACTAAGTTGTTTCTCATCTTAGGAGATTAGTGTCTATGAAAATTTGAAAGATATTTGTGTCTCTTGCTAATTTGGTGCTTAGTAGTGGGGACTGGTGTCTCCACTAGATTGGTTCTTATGAATATCTGAAATAGATTGGTGTCTCTTGATAGTTTTTTTCTTAGTGGTGGGGATTGGTGTCTCTAGTAGAAACCAATCTACAAATACATTTAAGAGTAGGTTAGTTCCTACTAGGATTTGTATCGACTGAGGATATTGGTGTGTCCAGTAGGTTGGTTCCTACAAGATTTGTAACAATAGATTGGTGCCTACATACATTTATAAAGACATTTTTTTTTGGTTTTATCCCATAAGGGTTTCCATATTGAACTCTGTGTATCGTGATTTTAGTTTACATGTATTTGTTGTTTTAAGGTTAATGAATTATTAATGAATGTTCAATTAAAGTAAAAATTATCTTATATTGATTCATCCCCCTCTTAGTATAAGCATAATTTCAAAATTGGTATAATATCAAGTTCCTTTAAAAACAATCTAACCACTAGAAGGTAGATGTCGGGAGAACACATGGCTAGTCAAGAAGGTTTCTTCACAAAAAAAGATTTGTTTTTTGACAGAACAAACTATTTCTGTTGTAGAAAAAGGATGCAAGCATATCTAATGGCCCTTGTTTTCCATATTTGGAAATCTATCATGGTTCATTATACAACCCCAAAAACTCCACCAATAGATGCAGTTGGGAAGAATCCTAGTGAAAATAATGCAAGAGACATGAATGACATCTTGTGTGATCTATCATAATCCAAGTTTGTCAATTTGATGCACTGTGGATCGACAAAACAAATTTTGGACAAGATTCAAAATATCTAGGAAGGTGATGGCCAGGTTATTAAGGAAAAGCTCCAAACTTGTAGAAGACAATTTGAGAGTTTGAAAATCAAGGACAAATAAAATGTTGTAGCATATTTCCTTCCAGTGGATGTAATTATCAACACGATCAGAGGACTTCATAAAAAGTTTGAAGAACTAATTATTTTGCAAAACATTCTAAGGTCTCTCCTCTTAATATTTGATGCCAAAGTGTCTACTATTGAAGAAATGAAGGATATGGAGAAATTGATGAAGGATGAGATACAAGGGATTCTCACTGCATATGATATGAGGATAGATAAAGAAAATACAACACATAAGGAAGCAACTTTCAAAGCATAAACAAAGACAAAGGGACACAAATTTTGTGATAGTTCGAACCATGAATTATATACAGAATAAGAACAATTTATGAGAAAGCTAAAAACTAAATTTGGCAAATACAAAGGTAAGATACCCTGAAATTTTTTAATTGTTGTAGAATAGGAAATTGTGTTGCTAAATTTCCATATGAAAAAAGGGGAGATGGTGATGATAAGGAAAGTAGTTATAAAGAATAACATAACAATAAAATAAAACCTTATAGACACAAAAGAAGAAAAAATACTATGAAGAAACACTTTTACTAGATAGAGAGGACAATAGCTCCTCTAAAGAAAGTGATGGATGTGTTTCTGATATTGAAAAAGAAGAATTCCTATTCATAACCATGGATATAATGTCTTCTGATAAAGAAAATCAAGACAATTGGAAATAAAAATATGATTCAAAGAAAGAATGTCAGACAATTGGCTTAGGTTGATGGATTGTTGGTTGTCATTGATGTCAACCATTGGAGAGTGATATTGTATATTTATGTCAATCCTTAGTGATTGATGTCAACCCTTGGAGAAAGTTCGGTAGCGAATTCCAGTAACACAAAGGTTTGGGTAATGGACCCAAGGTTGTTTCATGTATAAGGGTATGTTTTTTAATATATTTTAAGTTCATACTATTCTATTAGGATATTACATTTCATTCCATTTTCGGTGGTATGTGGAACATCACATAACTCCTCACGGTTAGAGAGTTATGGCCATGAGAAGTTGGAGAACCTAGGTTTGGGTAATGGACCCAAGTTTATTTGGTGGATAATGGTACGAGTTTTGGTATATTTGTAGGTAATACTACTCTATATTGATAGTGCATTTCATGTCATTTATGGTTGTATGTGGAATGTCACATAACTCCTCACGGTTTGAGAGTTATGGCCTTATGAAGTTGGAGGACCCTCATATGTCATCTAGAAGCCCCAAAAGGTCAAAGTAGTCAAAGTGGTTTAAGATATTTTAGAAGGTAAATAATAAAGTGAATTGATGAGTGTACTATAATTCAAAGTGAATACAAAAGAAATTATTTAAATAATAAATATACTGGAGAAATTAGAAGTGGATTAACCCTAAAATAAGGAAAGTGGGCAAAGTGACCTAGAAGATGCTTCTAAGGAAGATACTTGGAGAGTATAAATAAGAGGAAAGGCTCTCTCATTTTATATCACACTTGAGAATATTGAATATATATAGGTGACTAAGGTAACCAAAGGATATTTAAGCTGAATGTCAAAGGGAAGGTGAAGAAAAGAAGGTGGAAATTCAAGGGAGGATAAATTGTTTTGATGATGCTTTCTAAGATCCATTCAAAAAATATTTTTTGTAGGGCATGCTTTACAAGGTCACTCTCTAGAATAAAACATAGTCCAACATGGTATGCCATTTTTTCTATAACTCATTTTCTGAGAGGTTCCAAGTAGTGACACCTAGAGGAATTGCATAAAACACAATGAAGAACATTGTGTACTATTTTCATATCTTTATTCATTACAAGTACATAGTTATGATTATTTCAAGTTAGGGTTGTTGACTAATCCAAAACTAGTCATGTGAGACTAAAGAAAATTTTGATGAAAATGCTAGTCTCTTGTTGTTAAAGTTAAGGAAGGTTTGTAGGTATGCGATCATATACACGAGGTCTATTACAGAGTTACAAATCAAATTTGGATGATGAAATTGATGAGGGATTTTGGTCGAGGTACATGTTAGGTACATGGTTGAGACAAGTAGTTGATGAGATGGCACATGCATGAGGTGTATAGTGGATGATGTTGGTACATCTTTATGAGTCGTAGTTGATGAGTAGGTTATACATGATTGGTACATACTTGGTACATGGTTGGAGGCACTTGTTAGTAGTATTGTTGACACATGGTTTATGGATGGTGTAGCATACTTGTATTGGTATATTATTAGAAGAACATATTGATATCGGTGATGATGATGAGTGGTTGTGTTATGGTTGGTTGATGCACATGTTTGAGATTTCCCTTGGTGATTGATCTTGGTGAGTAGGTCTGATTTAGTTGATAATATTGATGAGACAGGTTGTTGTGATAGGTTGTTTGGACAGGTTGTTGTGATAGGTTATTTGTACAGGTTTGGTGCATGGTTGATGCACTTCTTCATGGTATAGGTTTTGTACAGGTTTGGTGCATGGTTGATGCACTTGTTCATGGTACTGGTTTTGTACAAGTTGGTGCATGGTTGATGCACTTGTTTATGGTACAGGTTGATTACAAGTTGAGGTACAGGTTGGTGCATGGATGATGCACTTGTTTATGGTACATGTTGTTTATAGGTTGAGGTATAGGTTGGTGCATGGTTGATGCACTTGTTTATGGTACAGTTTGACTACAGGTTGATTGGTACATGTTTACAGCAGTGTATCTCACAGTGATAGTGTGACAGCGGTTCCATAATTTTACTTATATGTCAAGGCGGTTAGACGGGGCAAGAACAGGTGGGTGTAGCCACCTTCCGGTTGTATCTGGAGAACATAAATGATTGTAGCCTCCTTTTGGTTGTAGCCAGAGAATTGGGGAGTTGGATATTCCTTCATGTTGTATCCTGAGAAACTAGGGGGTTGGAGCCTCCTTATAGTTGCAGCTGGAAAACAAAGGAAGTTGGTTCTTCCAATAAATGTAATTCTTCAAGACATGTAAGAAAAATCATTCTGTGGTTTTCTCCCGCTTTGGGTTTCCACGTAAAACACTGGTGTACTATGTATGTGTATGATTTTTCATTTGTTCATTTCTTATTTACTCTGTATTTATTGGATGATAATGATACATTGATATAACACTTGGACTATATGGTTAAAAAGGATTAAATTGCTCTATTAATGATTCACCCACCTCTCAGTAATCCAACAATTGGTATTAGAGTCGGTTCCCTCAGGAAACAGTTTAACCACTAAAGGAGATCATGGATTATTCTGAGAATGAAGTACCAATGGTTAATGGTCAGAATGGTTTTAAGTATGAGATGTGGAGTAGAAGGATAAAAGTATTTCTACATGCATAGCAACATTATATTTGGCTATCAGTTATTACAGGATATGATAGTTCAAAAAGGGAAAAAACTACAACCAAGAATGAATTGAGGAAGAATAACATAATAGAAATGGATTTCATCTGGTAAGGATTACCTAATCTAGTAAGAGAAAATGTTGGTAAATGTTCATCAACAAAAGAACTTTGGGATAAGTTGCATTACATATATTCTTCACCCATCACATATTCGTAAAATATCAAAGAAGATGCAGATACAAATCAATAAGAATTATTGATCCAGATGGATATCAGTGGCCACCCACCTTTTCCAATTGGATCAAAAAAGTTTTCTGACAATTTTGGAAATTTACTATTTTTAGCAGTTTTAACTTCTGGGGCCATTTTGAGGGCCAAAATGAAGATTTTTCAGTATCGATCTCCTCAATGATATCTATAGGTATAACTGAGCCCCAAAATTGAATATCCTCAGTGATACCTTTCTAACGGGCTATCACACGCCTAAAACAGAGATCGTATGCAAAAGTTACGACACAGGAAGTTGATGTACTAACTTACCCAAATGGGGCCCACATGACTTTTGGCGCTTCATCTCCTAGGGTTAGGTTTTTTGATGTCTAACGTTTTTTTCATTCTTGATTATTGTAAAAAGTCCTTCAGAGCCTCATTGTAACCCTCTTCTTTCGAATGCGCGTTATCGTCACATCTCTTCTCAGAGATAAACTGCTACCATTCTAGCAAGCTTGTTCCCGCCACATTTTAGAGTTTCAGCTTATTTCGTTATTGAATAGAAAACTAGTTTTACTGTATCTTTGTTATTTTGTGTTAAGAACCTGTTAATAATCTGTATTCTTTTCATTCTTCTCATAAAATCCGGATGAGTGGTATCAGAATGGTCTGCTCCTTGTTGTCTTAATGCATGTCCCAAACGAGGTCAGAGTACAAACAGTTGGGTATTGAGCTTGTTTTTCTTGAGGACATAAGATCTCACATGCCCAGGCGACCTCCCATGGTAGGAGAAAATAAATATTATGGGATAGGGGATCCTTTGAAACTGTTGATTGAGGAATCCCTGAGGCAATAGAGGAACGAGATGATGGATAGTTTCGCACAAATCCTTCGGTGACTACCAAGAGGTGATGCATCTTCTTTGAATGGAGGTGTCGCCCCCTTCAAGGTACAAATAAACATTGATATTCCTATATTTGAAGGTTAGATAGAAACAGATGTTGTAGACAAGTGGTTGAATCTACTGGAAGGGTATTTTTTTGTTCATAAATTTTTGAATAGAGAAAAGATTACTTTTGCGCTCCTCAAAGTCATTCCCCATGTAAAATATTGGTGGGAAATTTTCTGTGAGCAAAAGGAAATGAAGGAAACCTCAATATTTTTAGTCATGGACACCTAGGAATCCTTCAGGGATTCTATTAAGGAACAATACTACCCTGTCGGAAGTTATGACGACCTGTATACCAAATGGACCACACTACGGTGAGAAAGAGACCAAGTAGTGTCAGATTTCACAAATATCTTCCATACTTTGTGAACCAAGTTGGGTATCAAATATTTAGAGAGACATAAGGTGCTCAATTATCACAGTGCTCTGCATAGATACATCCAGACCGAAATGGAATTTTTGGACATCTCATCCTTGGGTGTGGCCTACCGATATGTCATCAAAATCGAGCAGAAGCTCAAACAAAAGACGCAGCAATTTGGTCCTGGGAACCCCTCACAACAAAAGCCAGGAAAGGGCAGCCCCAACCCGCCGAACAAAGGACAGAGAAAATATGGATAGTATTAGGACAACCAGTACAAGACGCAAGAAAATAAGGACACCGGAAAGACAAAGAAAGATACCAGGAAGTGGTGTGACTTCCATAAGATCCCTTGGCATAACACTGTTGATTGCCGCTCAAAGCAGTCGCTAGTGGCAAAAGTGAAAGCCTCTAAATCAGATGCAGATTCTGACTCTGAGACAGAACTAGAAAGGGGAATATGGTTCATTGAGGTGGAACCCAGTGCCAACGTTGCTACCACTAAGCTCCAGCCTGGTGAACCAGACAATACAGAAGAAGGAGACCGCCTCTTCCATTCACAGATGTGGGTAAAAGGCACCCCACTGCACTTCATCATTGATAGTGGTATCCAGAAGAACCTCATCTCAGTAGAGGTCATCAAGTGGTTGGCCCTACCAACAACGTCACACCCAAAACCCTACACCATTGGATGGCTCCACCAAGGAAGTGATCTGTGCATCATCCAACAGTGTCGACTGTCATACGACATCAAGCCCTTAAAAAATGAGGTATTGTGTGATGTTGCTCCTCTCGAAGTTTGTGATGTTTTTTGGGCCAACCTTATTTATGGAAACGTCATGTTGTATATGAGTCTAGGCCTCATAGTGTTATTATTACTTTGAATAGAAAATTGTACAGGATACGCAAGGCAGTCCCACATAGTGTTATTTCCTTGATCTCTTCTAAGCAATGTAGGAAGGTAATCTCTCAGATGGGGAATTTTGTATTCTTCATGATTCGCTCTCAGAATAAGTGAAATATCACAGCCACATCCAGGGTCTCAGTGGCCGACCTCTCCACACAGCAGAAGCAAGTAGATAATGTCATGGAAGAATACTCGGATATCTTCTCCTCACCTACAGGGGTACCTCTGCACTATCAGGTCAATCACCCTATCGATCTAACCCCCGGTGCACCACTACCCAATGGGCCAGTCTATCATCTCTCTTTGTTATATAATTAGGAGATCAAGCGATAGATCAAAGAACTACTCCACAAGGGGCACATCCTCCCCAGCTCATGACCTTGTGGGAGCCCAATCATGTTGGTATAGAAGAAAGATGGAACTTGGCGACTTTGTATTGATTATCGGGCTCTGAATAAAATCACTGTCAGAAACCGGTACCCGATTCCCTGAATCAATGACCTCCTTGATCAACTCACGGGGCCAAATACTTCAGTAAGATTGACCTAAATTCTGGCTACCACCAGGTCCCAATAGAACAGAAAGATGTATGGAAGACCGCCTTCAAGTCAAAGGAAGGAGTTTTTGAATGGTTGGTCATGACCTTTGGTTTGACAAATGCTCCAGACACTTCCATGAGGATGATGGATGATATCCTATGACCATTCACCAATACTTTTGTAGTGGTGTATCTGGATGACATTCTAATTTATAGCAAGACTTGGGCTAAACACTTACATCATATTCAAAAGGTTTTGCACAGCCTGTGGCAACACAAGCTATACGCCAACCTGGAAAAATGCTCCTTTAGCATGGATAGGGTCCATTACCTGGGCTACATCATTGATCAGCATGGCATACATGTGGATCCATCCAAGATCCAAGTCATCCATGACTGGTCAGCCCCAACAACACTCACTGATCTTTGGAGCTTCTTGGGACTTGCTTATTTCTACCATAGGTTCGTGTTGGGTTTCTCGCATATTGCATGGGTCATCAGCCAAATAAACAGGGGTGGTGGTAAGGCTAAATTTGCATGGGGCTGGTCCCAACAACAAATGTTCAATGATTTGAAGCATCGCTTGTGCTCAACCCCAATACTTTCACTACTAGACCTGCATCATCCCTTTGAGATCCAGACAGATGCTTCAGACTATGTTGTGGGCACCATTCTCATTCAGTACAGCCACCCCGTGGTCTATCATAGTGAGACATTGTTAGATATTGTCCATAAGTACCCTACTTGTGACAAAGAAATGTAATCCATTGTGCAAGGATGCCGCCAGTGGAGACATTACATTCTTGGGAAGGAGACAGTCATCCACGTTGATCATAATCCACTGTAGTTCATGCAGACATAGGGAAAACTACAGAATAACTGCCATCAAAAGTGGTCCACATATTTGTAGCAATTCCACCTCAACATCAAGTATAAAAGAGGAAGCACCAATTGTGTCATTGATTTCCTCAGCATACCGTGAGTCATGACACTCACCACAGTGCTAGACTCTTGCGACCATGATACATTTGGATGGCCCCAACTCTCTGAGGTAGACCCTGACTTCGCCACGACCTGCCAAATGTTGGGTCCAAATGTAGTGTTCGATAATTTCCATCTTTAGGATGGGTTGTTGTGTCATTTGGGCCATATCTGTGTTCCATCAAGTGAGCAAGAGAAGTTGATATGGGAAAATCACTATAGTCAGGTGGCAGGACACTTCGGCATCTAAAAGACAGTGGCGATGCTACATAAACATTTATACTGACCAAATTTTCGACAGGAGGTCGACCAGTATATCAGGTCCTATATTTCCTGTGCTATTTCCAAACTGGCCACTAAGAAATAGGGCCATTACACCCCTCTTCCTACTCCTGGCAGGCCATGGGAATCCATCTCAATGGACTACATGTCAGGCCTCCCATCCACCAAGTGGGTAAATGACTATGTTTTTGTGGTTGTTGATCGCTTTTCTAAGATGGAGATTCTAGTTGCCTGCAAGAAGAGCATCATAGCAAAGGCCACTACCAAGCTCTTCTTTGAACGATTCTGGGTACATTTTGGAATCCCACAAACCATTGTGTCAGATCGAGATAGTCAATTTCTCATCACATTCTGGTCAATCCTCTGGTCACTGCTGGACACCAAGCTCACCAAATCCATCGCCTTCCACTCCGAGATAGATCTCCAAAACGAGGTTGTAAATCAAATGATTGTGCATATCCTTCGCATGTATAATTCAAAGCACCCTCGCACAGGGGATGAGAACCTTCCCTATGTCCAACATATCTACAACTGAGTCTTGCATAGTTCAAGTGGCCACAACCCCTTTCAAGTGGGGTTGGGATTTCAACCATTGGTTCCCATAGATGTTGCACTTCCCCTTGCGGTCACCTCAACTGACTCATCTAATGCTCCAGCTGAAGCTGACAAAGCCACCTGGTTCATTGAGCGGATCCAGCACATCCAACAATAGGTTCAGGATATCCTATAGAAGTCCAATGAAAATTACAAACATTGCCATGATCAACATCGGGTGTCACATAAGTTTCAGGTGGGGGACAAAGTTTGGTTGCACTTGCAGAAAGAACGCCTTACAAGAACTCATTGGAAGCTTCGTCCACTCCATTATGGATCTGACACTATAACCAAGGCCATGGGGGATAATTATTTTGAGCTCAACATTCCTCCTTTCCTTGGACTGCACCCAGTGTTCAACGTGGATCTCCTTCGCCCTTATTTCCCACCATTATTGGACACCTCAGAAGTAGAAGAACAACTAACACCAATAGAGCTCAACCCCGACTGCATACAATAGGCATCCCATGATATTATTGTGAACAGATATATCAAGGGCACTCAACAACAAAGAATCCATCTTTATCGAGTCGTCAAAGTAAGGCAGCTCTTGTACCAAGGCAAGTGGCTCACTCAAGGGCAAATTCAGCAGAAATTTCCTCATCTAATGGGTGACCTCAATGAAATGGATACCATTTCTTAATAAGGAGGGAGGATTGATCCATATGGATATTGGTGGCCACCCACCTTTTCCAACTATCTCAAAACAGTTTTCTGACAATTTTGGCAATTTACTATTTTTAGCAGTTTTAACTTTCGGGGCCATTTTGAGGGCCTAAATGAAGGTTTTTTGGTATTGAGATCCTCAATGATTTTTGAAGACATTATTAAGCCCCCAAATTGAATCTCCTCTACGATACCTTTCAAATGGGCTATCACACTCCTAAAACGGATATCGTATGTAAACGTTATGACCTCAGGAAGTTGATGTACTAACTTACCCAAACGGGGACCACATGACTTTTGGTGCTTCATCTCCTAGGGTTAGGTTTTTGGATGTCTAGGGTTTTTAGCATTCTTTATTATTGTAAAAATTCCTTCATAGCCTCATTGTAACCCTATTCTTGTGAATTTTCACTGTCATCACATCTCTTCTCAGAGATAAGCCGCCACCATTCCAGCAAGCTTGTTCCCGCTGCATTTTATAGTTTCAGCTTATTTTGTTATTGAATAGAAAATCAGTTTTACTGTATCTCTGTTATTTTGTGTTAAGCACCTGTTAATAATCTGTATTCATTTTTTTCTTCTTAGTGGTATCATAGCGGTCTGCTCCTTGTCATCTTAATGCATGTCCCCAATGAGGTCGGAGTACAAAGAGTTGGGTCTCGAGCTTGTTTCTCTTGAGGACAGAAGCTCTCGCATGCCCAAGCCACCTCCCATGGTAGAAGAAAAGAAAGATTACGGGACAGGATATCCTTTCAAACTTTTGACTGATGAATCCCTCACGCAACAGAGGAACGATATGATGGATAGTTTCTCGCAAATCCTTTGGCGATTACCAAGAGGCGACGCATCTTCTTCGAACGGAGGCACCACCCACTTCAAGGTAGAAACAAACTTTGATATTCCTATATTTGAAGGTAAGATAGAAGAAAATGTTGTAGACAAGTGGTTGAATCTAATAGAAGGGTATTTTTTTGTTCATAAATTTTCGAATAGAGAAAAGATTGCTTTTGCGCTCCTCAAAGATGTTCCCCATGTCAAAGATTTGTGTGAAACTTTCTGTGAGCAAAAGGAAACAGAGAAAACCTCATTATTTTCAGTCACATAGACCTGGGAATAATTCAGGGATGCTATTAAGGAACAATACTACCCTGTAGAAAGTTATGACGACCTGTATACCAAATGGACCACACTGCGGAAATAAAAAGACCAAGAAATGCCAGATTTCACAAATATCTTCCATACCTTGATCACCAAGTTGGGTATCAAAGATTCAGAGTGACATATGGTGCTCAAGTATCATGGTTCTCTAGATAGATACATCTAGACCGAAATGTAATTTCTATACATCTCATCCTTGGGAGCAGCCTACCGATATGCCGTCAAAATCAAGAAGAAGCTCAAACAAAAGACGCGGTAATTTGGGCCTGGGAACTGCTCACAACAAAAGCCAGGAAATGGCGGCCCCAACCCACTAAACCAAGGAAATAGAAAATATGGATAGTATCAGGACAACCAGTACAAGCCACAAGAAAAAAAGGACACCGAAAAGACAAAGAAAGATACTGGAAGTGGTGCGACTTCCATAAGAGCCCTTGGCATAACACTGTCGACTGCCACTCAAAGCAGTCGTTGGTGGCCGAAGTGAAAGCCTCTGAATCAGATGCATATTTTGACTCCAAGATAGAACTAGAAAGGGGAAGAAGGATCACTGACATGGGACCCAGTGCCACCGTTGCTACCACCAAGCTCCAGCCTGGTGAACCAGACGAGAAAGAAGAAGGATATCATCTCTTCCATTCATAGATGTGGGCAAAAGGAACCCCGTTGCACTTCATCATTGACAGCGATAGCTAGAAGAACCTAATCTCAATAGAGGTCATCAAGCGGTTGGCCCTTCTAACAACACTACACCTAAAATCCTACACCATTGGATGGCTCCGCCAAGGATGAGATCTCCACATTATCCAACAGTGTCAACTAGCGTACGACATCAAGCCCTTCAAAGATGAGGTATTGTGTGATGTTGATCCTCTCGAAGTTTGTGATGTTCTTTTGGCCCAACCTTATTTATGGAAACATCATGTTGTATATGAGTCTAAGCCTCATAGTGTTATTATTACTTTGAACAGGAAATTGTACAGGATACCTGAGGTAGTCCCACCTAGTGTTATTTCCTTGATCTCTGCTAAGCAATGTAGGAAGGTCATCTCTCATAGGGGAAAGTTTTTCTTCTTTGCGATTCACTCTCAGAATAAGAGAAAGATCGCAGCCACATCCAGGGTCTCTATGGCTGACCTGTACACATAGCATAAGCAAGTAGATAAGGTCATGGAAGAATAATCATATATATTCTCCTCACCTACAGGGGTACCTCTACACTGCCAGGTTAAGCACCCCATCGATCTGACCCTTGACGCACCACTACCCAATGGGCAAGTCTATCATCTCTCTTTTTTAGAGAATTAGGAGATGAAGTGATAGAACCAAGAAATGCTCCACAAGGGGCACATCCACCCCAGATCATCACCTTGCAAGAGCCCAATCATGCTAGTACAAAAGAAAGATGGAACCTGGCGACTCTGTATTGATTACCGGGATCTGAATAAAATCATTTTCAGAAACCAGTACCCAATTCCCTGAATCAATGTCCTCCTTGATCAACTCAGGGGGGAAAAATACTTCAATAAGATGTATCTAAAGTCTGGCTACCACAAGGTCCTGATAGAATAGACAGATGTATGGAAGACCACCTTCAAATCAAAGGAAGGACTTTTTGAATGGTTGTTCATGCCCTTTCAGTTGACAAATGCTCCAGCCACTTTCATGAGGATGATGGATGATATCCTGTAAACATTCACCAATAATTTTGTAGTGGTGTATTTGGATGACATTCTAATTTACAGCAAGACTTGGGCCGAACACTTGCAGCATATTCAACAGGTTCTGCACACCCTACGACAACAAAAGTTATACGCCAATCTGGAAAAAATCTCCTTCATCATGGACAGGGTCCATTACCTGGGCTACATCATTGATCAGCATGGCGTACATGTGGATCCAGCCAAGATCCAAGTCATTTGTGACTGGCCAGCCCCAACAACACTCACTGAGCTTCAGATCTTCTTGGGACTTGCTAATTTCTACCACAGGTTCGTGTTGGGTTTCTCCCATATTGCATGGGCCCTCAGCCAAATAAATAGGGGTGGTGGTGAGGATAAATTTGCCTGGGGCCAGTCCCAACAACACGCGTTCTATGATTTGAAGCAGTGCTTGTGCTCAGTCCCAGTACTTTCTCTACTAGACCTGCAACATCCCTTTGAGATTGATACAGATGCTTCAGACTATGTTGTGGGTGTCGTTCTCACTCAGCACGGCCACCCCGTGGCCTATCATAGTGAAACACTATCAGATACTAACCGTAAGTACCCAACTTATGAAAAAAAAATGTACTCCATTGTACATGCATTTCGCTAGTGGAGACATTACATTCTTGGGAAGGAGACAATCATCCACATTGATCATAAGCCACTCCAGTTCATGTAGACACGGGGAAAATTGCAGAATGACTACCATCAAAAGTAGTCCACATACTTGCAGCAATTCCACCTCAACATCAAGTATGAAAGAGGAAGCACCAATCGCGTCATTGATTGCCTCAGCAGAATGCCAGTCATGGCACTCACCACGGTGCTAGACTCTTGTAGCCATGAGACATCTGGATGGCCCCAACTCTATGAGATAGACCCTGACTTCGCAACCACCTACCAGTTGTTGGGTGCAAATGCAGTTGTCGATAACTTCCATCTTCAGGATGGGTTTTTGTGTCATTTTGGCCATATCTGTGTTCCATCAAGTGAGAGTGAAGTTGATCTAGGAAGCCCACTATAGTCAAGTGGTAGGACACTTTGGTGTCGAAAAGATAGTGGTGTTTCTACAGAAACATTTCTACTGGCCGAAACTTCAACAGGAGGTTGGCAAGTATATCAGGTCTTTCACTACCTGTGCTATTTCCATACTGACCACTAAGAAACAGGGTCTATACACCCCTCTTCCTACTCTTGACAGGCCATGGGAATCCATCTCAATGGACTACATATCGAGGCTCCCATCAACCAAGCGGGGAAATGACTATGTTTTGTGGTTGTTGATCACTTTTCTAAGATGGTGATTTTGGTTGCCTGTAAGAAGAGCATCACAGTAGAGGCCACTGCCAATCTCTTCTTTGAACGAGTATAGGTACATTTTGGAATCCCGCAAACCATTTTCATAGATCGGGATAGTTGATTTCTCATCACATTTCGGTTGAGCCTCTGGTCACTGCTGGACACCAATCTCGCTAAATCCATGGCCTTCCACCCCTAGATGGATGGCCAAACTGAGGTTGTGAATTGAATGATTGTGCATATCCTTCACATGTATAATTCAAAGCACCCTCACACATGGGATGAGATCCTTCCCTATGTCCATCATAGCTACAATCGAGCCTTACATAGCTCAACCGACCACAACCCCTTTCATGTGGGGTTGGGATTCCAACCATTCGGTCCCATAGATGTTGCACTTACCCTTACACTCACCTTGACTGACTCATCTCCTGCTCCAACTGAAGCTGACAAAGCTGCCCAGTTCATTGAGTGGATCCAACACATCCACCATCAGGTTTAGGATATCCTACAGAAGTCCAATGACAAGTACAAATAGCGCCATGATCAACATTAGGTAACGCATAAGTTTCAGGTGGGAAACAAAGTTTGGTTGCACTTGCAGAAAGAATGTCTTACAGGACCCCATCGGAAGCTTCGCCCACTCCTATATGGACCGTACACTATCACCAAGGCCATCGGGGATAATTCTTTTGAGCTCAACATTCCTCCTTTCCTTGGCCTGCACCCAGTGTTCAATGTTGATCTCCTTCGCCCTTATTTTCCACCATTATTGGACACCTCAGCAGTAGCAGATCAGCTGCCACAAATAGAGCTCAACCCTAAATGAATAAAACATGAATCCAATGATCAAATTGTGGACAGACAGAACAAGGGCACTTGACAACAAAGGATCCAACTTTATCCAGTCGTCAAAGCAGGGCAGTTCCTGCACCAAGGCAAGCGGCTCAGCCGAGGCCAAACTCAGCAAAAATTTCCTCATCTAATGGGGGACCTCAACGCAATGGATACCATTTATTCCTAAGGAGGGAGGATTGATCCATATGGATATTGGTGGCCACCCACCTTTTCCAGCTGGCTCAAAATAGTTTTATGACAATTCTGGCAATTTACTATTTTTAGCAGTTTTAATTTCTGGGGCCATTCTGAGGGACTAAATGAAGATTTTTTAGTATAGAGTTCCTCAATGATTAGCGAAGGCATTAATGATCCCCCAAAGTGAATATCCTTGAATATACCTTTCCAATGGGCTATCACACACCTAAAACAAAGATTGTATGCAAACGTTACGACCCCGGGAATTTGATGTACTAACTTACCCAAACAGGGACCACATGACTTTTGGCGTTTCATCTCCTAGGGTTAGGTTTTTGGATGTCTAGTGTTTTTTCCATTATTTATTATTATAAAAAGGCCTTCATAGCCTCCTTGTAACCCTCTTCTTGCGAATGTGCGATGCGGTCACATCTCTTCTCAGAGATAAGCCACCACCATTCCAACAAGCTTGTTCCCGCTACATTTTACAGTTTCAGCTTGTTTTGTTATTGAATAGAAAACCAATTTTATTGTATCTCTATAATTTTGTATTAAGCACCTATTAATAATATGTATTCATTTTTTTCTACTCATAAAATACGGATCAGTGGTATCAAAGTTGTTTGGTCCTTGTCGTCTTAATGCATGTCCCCAACGAGGTCGAAGTACAAACAGTTGGGTCTTGAGCTTGTTTCTGTTGAGGATAGAAGCTCTTGCACGCCTAAGAGACCTCCCATGGTAGGAGAAAATAAATATGATGGGACAGGAGATCCTTTCAAACTTTTGATTGAGGAATCCCTCATGCAACAGAGGAATGAGATGGTGGATAGTTTCATGCAAATCCTTTAGCAACTACCAACAGGCGACGCATCTTCTTCAAATGGAGGCGTCGCCCCCTTCAAGGTACAAATAAACTTTGATATTCTTATATTTGAAAGTCATATAGACACAGATGTTGTAGACAAGTGGTTGAATCTACTAGAAGGGTATTTTTCTATTCTTAAATTTTTGAATAGAGAAAATATTACTTTTGCGCTCCTCAAAGCCATTCCCCATGTCAAAGATTGGTGGGAAACTTTTTGTGAGGAAAAGGAAATACAGGAAGCCTCATTATTTTCAGTCACAACCACCTGGGAATCCTTCAGGGATACTATTAAGGAACAATACTACCCTGTCGGATGTTATGACAACCTATATACCAAATGGACCACACTGCGGCAAGAAAAAGACCAAGCAGTGCTAGATTTCACAAATATTTTCCATACCTTACACACCAAGTTGGGTATCAAATATTTAGAGCGACATCTGGTGCTCAAGTATAGCGATGCTATGCATAGATACATCCATACTGAGATGGAATTTTTGTTCATCTCATCCTTGGGCACGGCGTACCGATATGCCATCAAAATCGAGCAGAAGCTCAAACAAAAGACACAGCAATTTGGCCATGGGAACCCCTCACAACCAAAGCCAGGAAAGGGCGGCCTCAACCCACTGAACAAAGGATAGAGAAAATATGGATAGTATCAGGAAAAATAGTACAAGCTGCAAGAAAATAAGGACACCAGAAAGACAAAGAAAGAGACCGGGAAATGGTGTGATTTCCATAAGATCCCTTGGCATAACACTCTCGACTGCTACTCAAAGCAGTCGTTGGTGGCCAAAGTGAAAGCCTCTGAATCAGATGCATATTCTGACTTCGAGATAGTACCATAAAGAGGAATATGGATCATTGACGCGGAACCTAGTTCCACCGTTGCTACCTCCAAGCTCCAGCCTGGTGAACCAGATGAGCTAGAAGAAGGAGACGACCTCTTCCATTCACAGATGTGGGTAAAAGGCACCCCATTGCAATTCATCGTTGATAGCGATAACCAAAAGAACCTCATCTCAATAGATATCATCAAGACGCTAGCCTTGCCATCAGTGCCTAACCCACAACCCTACACCATTGGCTAGCTCCGCCAAGGAAGCGATTTCTACGTCAGCCAACAGTGTCCACTGTCATACAACATCAATCCCTTCAAAGATGAGGTATTGTGTGATGTTTCTCCTCTCAAAGTTTGTGATTTTATTTTGGGCGAACCTTATTTATGGAAACATCATGTTGTATATGAGTCTAGGCCTCGTAGTGTTATTATTACTTTGAACAGGAAATTGTACAGGATACCCGAGGCAGTCCCACCTAGTGTTATTTCCTTGATCTCTGCTAAGTAATGCAGGAAGGTCATCTCTCATATGGGGAATTTTGTATTCTTTTTTATTCTCTCTCAGAATAAGCGAAAGATCGTAGCCACATCCAGGGTCTCAGCGGCCGACCTCTCCACATAGAAGAAACAATTAGATAAGGTCATGGAAGAATACTCATATATCTTCTCCTCACCTACAAGGGTACCTCTACACTGTCAGGTCAAGCACCCCATTGATCTGACCCCTGGTGCACCACTGCCCAATCGGCCAGTGTATCATTTCCCTTTGTTAAAGAATGAGGAGATCAAGTGATAGATCCAAGAACTGCTCCATAAGGGGCACATCTGCCCCATCTCATCACATTGCGGGAGCCCAATCGTGCTGGTGTAGAATAAATATGGAACCTAGCGAATTTGTATTGATTACCGGGCTCTAAATAAAATCATTGTCAGAAACCGATACCCAATTCCCTGAATCGATTACCTCCTTGATCAATTCAAAGGGGACAAATACTTCAGTAAGATTGATCTGAAGTCTGCCTACCACCAAGTTCCGATAGAATAGACAGATGTATGGAAGACGACCTTCAAGTCAATGGAAGGACTTTTTGAATGGTTGGTCATGCCCTTTTGTTTGAAAAATGCTCTAGCCACTTTCATGAGGATGATGGATGATATCCTGCGACCATTCACCAATACTTTTGTAGTGGTGTATCTGGATGACATTATAATTTATAGCAAGACTTGGGACGAATACTTGCAGCATATTCAGTAGGTTCTGCACACCCTACGGTAGCACAAGCTATACACCAACCTGGAAAAATGATACTTCGGCATGGACAGGGTCCATTACCTGGGCTACATCATTGATCAACATGGTGTACATGTGGATCCAGCCAAGACCCAATTCATCCATCACTGGCCAGCCCCAACAACACTCACTGACCTTCATATCTTCTTGGGACTTGCTAATTTCTACCACAGGTTTTTTTTGGGTTTCTCCCATATTGCATGGGCCCTCAGCCAAATAAGCAGGGGTGGTGGTAAGGAGAAATTTGCATGGGGCTAGTCCCAACAACAAGCGTTTGATGATTTGAAGCAGTGCTTGTGCTCAACCCCAGTACTTTCTCTACTAGACCTATAACATCCCTTTGAGATCGAGACAGATGCTTCAGACTATGTTGTGGGCACCATTCTCACTCATCATAACCACCTCGATGCCTATCATAGTGAGACACTATCAGATACTAACCGTAAGTACCCTACTTATGAAAAATAAATGTACTCAATTGTGCAAGCATGCTGCTAGTAGAGACATTACATTCTTGGGAAGGAGGCATTCATCCACATTGATCATAAGCCATTGTAGTTCATGTAGACACAGGAAAAATTTCAGAATGACCACCATCAAAAGTGGTCCACATAATTGCAGCAATTCCACCTCAACATCAAGTATAAAAGAAGAATCATCAATCGTGTCGTTGATTTCCTCAACAGAATGTCAGTCATGGCACTCACCATGGTGCTAGACTCTTGTGGCCATGAGACATTTGGATGGCCGCAACACTATGAGACAGACCCTGACTTCACCACCACCTACCAAATGTTGGGTGCAAATGTAGTTGTCATTAATTTCCATCTTTAGGATGGCTTGTTGTGTCATCTAGGCCATATCTTTGTTCCATCAAGTGAGCGAGAAAAGATGATCTGGGAAGCCCACTATAGTTAGGTGGCAGGACACTTCGATGTTGAAAAGACAATGGCGATGCTACATAAACATTTCTACTAGCTGACACTTTGATAGGAGGTCGACAAGTATATCAGGACCTTCACTGCCTATGCTATTTCCAAACCGACCACTAAGAAATAGTGCCTATACACCCCTCTTCCTACTTTTGACAAGCCATGGGAATCCATCTCAATGGACTACATGTCGGGCCTCCCATCCACCAAGCGTCGCAAGTGTCACATCTTGACTGCAAGTGTATAAGTGTTGTTGACATCATATTGCCTTCTTGCCGATGTCATGCCTCCAACAACATGATAGGGACACTTAGGACACCTCAAAGATTAATTGTGAAGAAGAGGAATCGGTCTACTAGAAATACAAGTCTCTTGCTATTGGAAGAACCCCTAAAAATTGAGTTTTAGAGGGGAGCGCTCCCCCATACACTATTAGGGAGCGTTATAACACTTTGTCCACCCTTTTGGGGGAGCGTTATAACACCAACACTTTCTTTTCTTCTCTTGGGGAACACTATAATTCTCTGATGCCCCTTTTAGAGGAGCGCTACCTATTCTAGGCAAAAATTGGTTTGTTGAGAAGAATGAGGGAAATATCCCCTCAATATCTGAAGGCGGTTGGATTCGAATCCTTGGTCAAGCCATGATCTTAGGGAAGATCCATAACTGGAGGAAAATCCTCAACTTACCCCAAATATATATCAAGTGGTTGGGCCTCTTCAAGCCTATTTAAATAGACCTTCTCATGGTAAATAAGGGGGGAAAATTATTGTGAAGCATCCAACCTATGATCTCATGAATAATGTGTCTTTCAGAACATCAACATTCAGTGTGTGGACTGTTTGAGCAAGGTTTTAGATGAGGAAGGCTTGGTGAAGCTACTACACTCACATCTATGGTTGTAATCATTCTTCATTGTTGTTCTCTTTAATATAATATGCTTGGCTTGTTTCTTTCAAATCTGTGTTTGATCTCACATGAATTTCTCTCTAATAGATAGATCTATTTTGAACTAATCTCAGTAGAGTAGGAAGTTGTTTGTTCTTTTGTTTGTCTATAGGGCTTATCTAGGAGCATAAGGTTGGAGCTCGACTCGGACCGTGCAGGGAAAATCACCGGTAAAAGGTACTTATTTTCCCCTTTCTCCTCACACATTAGTTTATCTATATTTGAAAGGAAGTCAGTGTCCATGATAAGCATCTTGTATCTTAAGATTTAGGAGTCTAGCTCTCAAGAGGAGATCTACTTGTCCACAGGGAGATTTTCCTACAACAAATGGTGATTTTGGTTGGCTGCAATAAGAGCATCATAGTAGAGTCCATTGCCAAGATCTTCTTTGAACGAGTCTGGGTAGAATTTAGAATCCCACAAACCATTGTCTTATATCGGAATAATCGACTTCTCAGCACATTCTGGTTGAGCCTCTGGTCACTGCTGGACACCAAGCTCATCAAATCCACGGCCTTCCACCCCCAGACAGATGGCCAAACCGAGGTTGTAAATCAAATGATTGTGCATATCCTTCACATGTATAATTCAAATCACCCTCTCACATGGGATGAGAGCCTTCCCTATGTCATACATAGCTACAACCAAGCCTTGCATAGCTCAATCGACCACAACCCCTTTCAAGTGGGTTTGGGATTCCAACCATTCAGTCCCATAGATGTTGTAATTCCCCTTGCGATCACCTCGACTGACTCATATCTTGATCCAACTGAAGCTAACAAATCCACCCAGTTTATTGAGCAGATCCAACACATCCACCAACAAGTTCAGGATATCCTACAGAAGTCCAATGACAAGTACAAACAACGCCATGATTAACATAAAGTAAAGCACAAGTTTCAGGTGGGAGACAAAGTTTGGTTGCACTTCCAGAAAGAATGCCTTATAGGAACCCATCGGAAGCTTTTCCCACTCTATTATGGACCATACACTATCACCAAGGCCATGGGGGATAATTCTTTTGAGCTCAACATTCCTCCTTTCCGTGGCCTGTACCTAGTGTTCAACGTGGATCTCCTTTGCCCTTATTTCCTACCATTATTGGACACCTCAGTAGTAGAAGAACAAATGACACTAGAAAATCTCAACCTCGACTGCATACAATAGGCATCCAATGATCATATTGTGGATAGACAGATAAAGGTCACTCGACAACAAAGGATCCAACTTTATCAAATCGTCAAAGCAGGGCAGCTCCTACACCAAGGCAAGTGGCTCACCCAGGACCAAATTCAACAGAAATTTCCTCATCTAATGGGGGACCTCAATGAAATGGAGAACATTTCTTCCTAAGGATGGAGGATTGATCCAGATGGATATTGGTGGCCACCCACCTTTTCCAACTGGCTCAAAATAGTTTTCTCACAATTTTGGCAATTTACTATTTTTAGTAGTTTTAACTTCTAGGGCCATTTTGAGGGCCTAAATGAAGGTTTTTCGGTATAAAGATCCTTAAATATTATAAAAGGAATGATTGAGACCCAAAATTGAATCTCCTTGATGATACCTTTCCAACGAGCTATCACACGCCTAAAACGAAGATCGTATGCAAACGTTACGACCCCGGGAATTTGATGTACTAACTTACCCAAACGGGGCCCACATGACTTTTGGCGCTTCATCTCCTAGGGTGAGGTTTTTGGATGTCTAGGGTTTTGTGCATTCTTTCTTATTATAAAAATTCCTTTATAGCCTCATTTTATCCCTCTTCTTGTGAATGTGTGCTACCGTCACATCTCTTCTTAGAGATAAGCCACCACCATTCCAGCAAGCTTGTTCCCGTTGCATTTTACAGTTTCAGCTTATTTCATTATTGAATACAAAACCAGTTTTACTGTATCTCTATCATTTTTTGTTAAGAACCTATTAATAATCTGTATTCATTTCATTCTACTCATAAAATCCGGAACAGTGGTATCAGAGCGGTCTGCTCCTTGTCATCTTAATGCATGTCCCCAACGAGGTCGGAGCACAAAGAGTTGGGTCTCGAGCTTGTTTCTCTTGAGGACAGAAGCTCTCGCATGCAAAAGTGACCTCCCATGGTAGGAGAAAAGAAATATGACGAGACAAGAGATCCTTTCAAGCCATTGATTGAGGAATCCCTCACGCAATAGAGGAACGAGATGATGGATAGTTTCGTGCAAATCCTTCAACGACTACCAACAGGCGATGCATCTTCTTTGAAAAGAGGTGTCGCCCCTTTCAAGGTACAAATAGAATTTGATATTCCTATATTTAAAGGTTATATAGACGCACATGTTGTAGACAAGTGTTTGAATCTACTAGAAGGGTATTTTTCTATTCATAAATTTTTGAATAGAGAAAAGATTACTTTTACGGTCCTCAAAGACGTTCCCCATGTTAGATATTGTTGGGAAACTTTCTGTGAGTAAAAGGAAATAGAGGAAACCTCATTATTTTCAGTGAAGACCACTTGAGAATCCTTTAGGGATGCTATTAAGGAACAATACTACCATGTCAGAAGTTATGATGACCTGTATACCAAATGGACCACACTAGGGCAAGAAAGAGACCAAGCAGTACCCGATTTTACAAATATCTTCCATACCTTGTGCACCAAGTTGGGTATCAAATATTCAGAGAGACATCTGGTGATCAAGTATCACGATGCCCCACATAGATACATCCAGACTGAAATGGAATTTATGGACATCTCATCCTTGGGCATGGCCTACCGATATGCCTTCAAAATTGAGCAGAAGCTCAAAACAAAAGACGCGGCAATTTAGGCCTGGGAAACCTGCACAACAAAAGCCCGGAAAGGGTATCCCCAACCCATCGAACAAAGGATAGAGAAAATATGGACAGTAACAAGACAACTAGTACAAGCCACAAGAAAATAAGGACATCGCAAAGACAAAGAAAGATATCGGGAAGTGGTGTGACCTCCATAAGAGCCCTTGGCATAACATTTTTGACTACCACTCAAAGTAGTCGTTGGTGGCCAAACTGAAAGCCTCTTCATCATATGTGGATTATGACTCCGAGATAGAACCAGAAAGCGGGAGATGGATCATTGACATGGAACCTATTGCCGCCGTTTCTTCCACCAAGATCTAGCCTGGTGAACGAGATGAGCCAGAAGAAGGAGATTGCCTCTTCAATTCACAGATGTGGTTAAAAGACACCTCGATGCACTTCATCGTTGATAGCGATAGCCATAAGAACCTCATCTCAGTAGAGGTCATCAAGTGGTTGGCCCTGCCAACAATACCTTCAAAGATGACATATTGTGTGATGTTGCTCCTCTCGAATTTTGTGATGTTCTTTTGGGCCAACCTTATTTATGGAAACATCATGTTGTATATGAGTCTAGGCCTCATAGTGTTATTATTACTTTGAACAGGAAATTGTATAGGATACCTGAGGCAGTCCCACCTAGTGTTATTTCCTTGATCTCTGCTATGCAATGCAAAAAGGTCATCTCTCAGACGGGTAAGTTTGTCTTCTTTCTAATTCACTCTCAGATTAAGAGAAATATCATAGCCACATCTAGGGTCTATGCGGATGACCTCTTAACACAACATAATCAAGTAGATAAGGTTGTGGAAGAATACTCAGATATCTTCTCCTCACCTACAAGACTACCTCTGCACTGCCAGGTCAAGCACCCCATTGATCTGACCCATGGAAAATTGGTGCCCAGTGGGCCAGTCTATCGTCACTCTTTGTTAGAGAATGAGGAGATAAAGTGATAGATCTAAGAACTTCTCCACAAGGGGCACATCCATCCCAGCTAATCACCTTGTGGGAGCCCAATCATGCTGGTACAGAAGAAATATGGAATATGGCGACTCTGTATTGATTACCAGGCTCTGAATAAAATCACTGTCTAAAACCAATACCTGATTCCTTGAATCGATGACCTCCTTGATCAACTCACAATGGCCAAACACTTCAGTAAGATTGATCTGATGTCTAGCTACCACCAGGTCCCAATAGAATAGACAAATGTATGGAAGACCGCATTCAAGTCAAAGGAAATAATTCTTGAATGGTTGGTCATGCCCTTTGGTTTGACAAATGCTCCAACCACTTTCATGAGGATGATGGACTATATCCTGCAACCATTCACCAACACTTTTGTAGTGGTGTATCTGGATGACATTCTAATTTACAACAAGACTTGGGCTGAACACTTGCAACATATTTAGCAGGTTCTACACACCCTACCGCAAAAAAAAACTATACGCCAACCTAGAAAAATGCTCCTTTGGAATTGAAAGGGTCCATTAACTGGGCTACATAATTGATCAACATGGTGTACATGTGGATCTAGCCAAGATCCAAGTCACTCATGAATGGCCAACACAAATAACACCCACTGAGCTTTGAAGCTTCTTGGGACTTGATAATTTCTTCCTACTCCTTATAGGCCATGGGAATCCATTTCAATGGACTACATATCGGGCCTCCCATCCACCAAGTGGGGAAATGACTGTGTTTTTGTGATTGTTGATTTCTTTTCTAAGATGGCAATTTTTGTTGCCTGGAAGAAGAGCATCACAATAGAGGCCACTTCCAAGATCTTTTTTGAATGAGTCTGGGTACATTTTGGAATCCTACAAACCATTTTCTCAAATTAGGAAAGTCAATTTCTTAGCACATTTTGGTTGAGCCTCTAGTCAATGCTAGACACCAAGCTCACCAAATCCACAGCCTTCCACCCCCAGACGGATGGTCAAACTGAGGTTGTAAATTGAATGATTGTGCATATCATTCGCATGTATAATTCAAAGCACCCTCATGCATAGGATGAGATCCTTCCCTATGTCTGGCATAGCTACAACTGATCCTTGCATAGCTCAACCGACCACATCCCCTTTCAAGTGGGGTTGGGATTCCAGCCATTGGGTCCCATAGTTGTTGCACTTCCCCTTGCGGTCACCTCGACTGACTCATCTCTTTCTCCAACTAAATTTGATAAAGCCACTCGATTCATTGAGTCGATCTCGCACATCCACCAATAGGTTCAGGATATCCTACAGAAGTCCAATGGAAAGTACAAATAGTGCCATGATCAACATCGGGTGCTGCATAATTTTCAGGTGGGTGAAAAATTTTGGTTGCACTTGCAGAAAGAACGCCTTACAAGACCCCATCAGAAGATTTTCCCACTCCATTATGGACTGTACACAATGACCAAGGCTATGGGGGATAATTATTTGGAGCTCAACATTCCTCCTTTCCTTGGCCTGCACCTAGTGTTCAACGTGGATCTCCTTCGCCCTTATTTTCCACCATTATTGGACACCTTAAAAGTAGAAAAACAACTGACACCAACAGATCTCAACCCTGACTGCATACAACATGAATCCAATGATCATATTGTGGATAGATAGATCAAGGGCACTCGACAACAAAGGATCCATCTTTATCGAGTCGTCAAAACAGGGCAGCTCCTGCACCAAGGCAAGTGGCTCACCCAAGGAAAAATTCAACAGAAATTTCCTCATCTAATGGGGGACCTCAACACAATGGAGAACATTTCTTCCTAGGGAGGGAGGATTGATCTAGATGGATATCGGTGGCCACCCACCTTTTCCAACTAGCTCGAAACAATTTTCTGACAATTTCGACAATTTACTATTTTTAGCAGTTTTAACTTCTGGGGCCATTTTGAGGGCCTAAATTAAGGTTTTTCAGTATCGAGCTTCTCAAGGATATTCCAAGGTATGATTGAGCCCCCAAAGTGAATCTCCTCGATGATACCTTTCCAATGGGCTATCACATGCCTAAAACGGAGATCATGAGCAAAAGGAAACAGAGAAAACCTCATTATTTTCAGTCACAGCCACCTGGGAATCCTTCAGGGATGCTATTAAGGAAAAATACTACCCTGCCGAAAGTTATGACAAAATTTATACCAAATGGACCACATTGTGGCAAGAAAGAGACCAATCAGTGCCAGATTTCACAAATATCTTCCATACATTGCGAACCAAGTTGGGTATCAAAGATTCAGAGTGACATCTGGTGCTCAAGTATCGAGCTGCTTTGCGTAGATAAATCCATACCGAAATGAAATTTATGGACATCTGATCCTTGGGCATGGTCTACCGATATGCTTTCAAAATCAAGCAGAAGGTAAAAAAAAACATGCGGCAATTTGGGCTTGGGAAACCCTCACAACAAAAGCCAGGAAAGGGCGGCCCCAACACACCGAACAAAGGATAGAGAAAATATGGACAATATCAGGAAAACCAGTACAAGTTGCAAGAAAATAAGGACATTGCAAAGACAAAGAAAGATACCAGGACGTGGTGTGACTTCCATAAGAGCCCTTGGCATAACATTGCTGCCTGCCACTTAAAGCAGTCGCTAGTGGCCGAAGTGAAAGCCCCTAAATCATATGTTGATTCTGACTCTGAGACAGAACTAGAAAGGGGAAGACGGATCATTGACATGGAACCTAGTGCCACCGTTTCTACCACGAAGATCCAGCCTGATGAACCAGATGAGCCAGAAGAAGGATACCGCCTCTTCCATTCACATATGTGGGTAAAAGGAACCCTACTGCACTTCATCGTTGATAGATATAGCCAGAAGAACATCATCTCAGCAGAGGTCGTCAAGTGACTAACCATGCCAACAATGTCACACCCACAAACCTACACCATTGGATGGCTCCATCAAGGAAATGATCTCTGTGTCAGCCAATAGCACTAATTGTTGTATGACATCAAGCCCTTCAAAGATGAGCTATTGTGTGATGTTGCCCCTCTCAAAGTTTGTGATGTTCTTTTAGGCCAACCTTATTTATGGAAACGTCATGTTGTATATGAGTCTTGGCCTCATAGTTTTATGATTACTTTGAACAGAAAATTGTATAGGATACCCAAGGCAGTCCCACCTAGTGCTATTTCCTTGATCTCTGCTAAGAAATGCAGGAAGTTCATCTATCAGACGGGAAAGTTTGTGATCTTCATGATTCGCTCTCAGAATAAGAGAAAGATCACAACCACATCTAGGGTCTCTATGGTCGACCTCTCCACAATGCAGAAGCACCCCATCGATCTGACCCCCAATGCACCACTGCACAATGGGCCAGTCTATCATCACTCTTTGTTAGAGAATGAGGAGATCAAGCGATAGATCCAAGAACTTCTCTAGAAGGGGCACATCCGCCCCAGCTCATCACCTTGCAGGAGCCTAATCATGATGGTACATAATAAAGATGGAAATGGGTGACTCTGTATTGATTACTGGGCTCTGAATAAAAACCAGTACCCAATTCCCTGAATGGATGACCTCCTTGATCAAATCATGGGGGCCAAATACTTTAGTAAGATTGATCTAAAGTTTGGTTAGCACCAGGTCTCAATAGAACAGACAGATGTATGGAAGACTGCCTTTAAGCCAAAGGAAAGACTTTTTGAATGGTTCGTCATGCCCTTTGGTTTGACAAATTCTCCATCGACTTTCATGAGGATGATGGATGATATCCTGCGACCATTCACCAATACTTTTGTAGTGGTGTATCTGGATGACATTCTAATTTACAACAATACTTGGGCCGAACACTTGCAGCATATTCAATAGGTTTTGCACACCTTGCCACAACACAAGTTGTATGCCAACCTGGAAAAATTCTCCTTTGGCATGGACAGGGTCCATTACTTGGGCTACATCATTGATCAACATGACATACATGTGGATCCAGCCAAGATCCAAGTCATCCATGACTGACCAGCCCCAACAACACTCATTGAGCTTCAGAGCTTCTTGGGAGTTGCTAATTTCTACCACAGGTTCATGTTGGGTTTCTCCCATATTGCACAGGCCCTCAGCCAAATAAACAGTGGTGGTGGTAAGGTAAAATTTATGTGGAGCCGGTCCCAACAACAAGCATTAGATGATTTGAAGAAGCACTTGTGCTCAACCCTAGTACTTCCACTACTAGACCTGCAACATCCCTTTGAGATTGAGACAGATGCTTCAGACTATGCTGTGGGCACTGTTCTCACTCAGCACGGCCACCTCATGGAATATCATAGTGAGACACTGTCAGATATTGTCCATAAGTACCCTACTTATGACAAATAAATGTACTCCATTGTGAAAGCATGCTGCTAGTGGAGACAATACATTCTTGGGAAGGAGACAGTCATCCACATTGATCATAAGACATTGTAGTTCATGCATGTAACACCTTGTTTCCCCCAGTCTATAAAAATAACTATACTGGCCAAGTATTGCGGAAAACTCAGAAATGTGAATAATATTATGAATATATATTCCAGGATTGTTGAGAGGGGATGTGCTGAAAAAGAGACCACTATGGTTGAAGAAAGGTGGTGGAAGGCACCTAGAAAGGTGGCCTTAACTTCCACCGAAACCAATACCGTATTTGGACTTCACTGGCCCGGAGAACCAAGAGTGGCTTGTTGACCCCGAATTAAATGACTCGCCATGTTGGTAGGTAAAGGGATCCTCATGAGTAATGAGGGATGGGGGTGAACTGCCCATCCTTAGAGCCCTCAGACCTAAACACCACGAGGAAGATCGTGCCACACGGAACCTCGCCGAAAGGAGATAAGGCAGGAAGGGTGTGGGATCAAGGGGGGATGCGAGGGAAAGAGGAGGAGGAGAACTCTGGGGAAATACAGAGTGAGTGATAGCAGAGAAGAGGGGGAGTAACCTTCATTCTCGGTCACTGACAAATAGAGACGCAGTGTCACAGCATCGTGGTCTCAGCTCGGGGGTGGCTAGTGGTAAATCTGTCGGGAGTCATTGAGCCTACGGTTGGGTGGAAATGAGCACCCCTCTCAGCAGTTGCATCACCTGGTGTTTTTCTGATAAGTGTTATATCTTGTATCTTGAAATTTATATGCTGAAATGTATGTTCATAGTCTGTGTAATTATGAATGGTTTTAGTATAATATTGTCTGCATGGTGTTTTGACTAGAAACGATCACTGCATGTTTTTATTGGAAAGCCCACGTATGTCTTATGCTCATATATGTATATATATATGATTAACTAGCACATATTCTCAAGTCTTCTTTTGGGAGATTCATTCCTATGTTTGTCCTACTTGATGCCTTGGATAGATTTCCTCATGAAGGCACCCTTTTCGAGACCACTTCCTTACCTTCGAGAAGACCTTCTAGTCTGGTCTTCAAAACCTATTGTGAATTACACGAGGATCTGAAGGTGGATGTTATAGCTTAAGCCTTAAAATCTTGCACGAGGGAGAATGGTCCTCGTAGATCCCAACTTTTTGGCATTTCGGTACCCGGAGTAACCAAGGGCAAGTCCCCTTGCGTTGGCAAGTCTCAAAACCCCGACTAGCGAAATCTTGAATTATTAGCGTGGGAGTATCTAGACCGTCCTTTTATAAGGGCATGTGGAGGTCGGTAAGAGGTTCAGCGTTTCGACACTCAGCAATCAAAGGGAAAGAACCCTAGTCATCGCAAGTCGTGAAACCCTGACAACTAAAATCCCAAAATAGTTTGAAGTGTGGATAAGTATCGATTGACGGATGAGGTCTTGTCGGAAGATCTAAGGTCAGTCGTGACTGTTAGATTGGAGGAAGAAAAGAGGGTGTTAAATGCCTCAACCCTTTTCTTTTATCTTCATCAGTAGCAAATAAATCGGGACCGTAGATCCAAAGGTTCATGGGAGTACCTAGACCATCCATTTATAAGGATATGTGGCTGCCAGTAAGCGTTTCGGTGTTTTGGTAGCCGAAAAATCAAAAGGCAAGAACCC
Source organism: Picea engelmannii (assembly GCA_009831015.1). Taxonomy (NCBI): domain Eukaryota; kingdom Viridiplantae; phylum Streptophyta; class Pinopsida; order Pinales; family Pinaceae; genus Picea; species Picea engelmannii. The sequence continues at coordinate 163,079 of ML794410.1, read as the reverse complement.
TAGACTTCGCGAGTCACGAAACCCTGATAACCAAAATCCTGAAATAGTTTGAAGTGTGGATAAGTATCGATTGACGGACGAGGTCCTGTCAGAAGATCTAAAGTCAGTCGTGACCATTAGATTGGAGGAAGCAAAGAGGGTGTTAAATGCCTCAACCCTTTTCTTTTATCTTCATGAGTAGCAAAGAAATTGGGACCATAGATCCAAAGGTTCATGGGAGTACCTAGACCATCCATTTATAATGGTACGTGGCTACCAGTAAGCATTTTGGTGTTTCGACACCCAAGAAATAAAAAGGCAAGAACCCTGGACTTTGTGAGTCACAAAATCCCAACGACCAAAACCCCGAAATAGTTTAGGATTTGGATGAGATAGGATATTTCGTCACTTCGGGGCCCGAAATACCTAAGTGTGTATCCCCTTGTGCTCGCAAGTCCTGAAACCTCGATGGGTGAAATCCTGAAAGGACAATACGCGTGTATGTCATGATATTTCGGAATTTCGGTACTTGGAATACCAAACGGCGTATTTCCCCTGGTACTCGCAAGTCCCGAAATCCTGACCTGCGAAATCTTGAAATGCTAATGTGTGGGTAAGTTATGAGTTTTCAGAGTTTTGGCTCCTGGGAAACCTAGGTGCCAGACCTCCTATCGTCGCATGTCCTGAAATCCCGATGGAAGAAACCCCAAAATAGTGAAGCATGTTTAGAGGTAGTGTTTCGGAGTTCAGCTCCCGGAAGATCCCGATGTGAGATCTCCTGTCATCGCATCCCTCAAACCCGCAACTTGCGAAACCCTGAAGTATGAAATTTTGGAAATGAGTATAGGGCCACTAGAATTAATGTTTCAGTGTTTCAGCACTCAGGATATCTAGAGGCAAATGTTTGTCCTCGCGTATCATGAAATCCTGATAGGCGAAGTCCTGAAATGGATTAACACATGTGGTTTTGTTGTTTCGGTTTCTCGGTGCCTGGGACTCTCAAAGGTCAGTGTTCCTCATATTCATTAGCCATAAAAAATTGAGGGATGAAACCCCAAAATGAACAAAAGGAATGCATGTACCTCGATTTCTTGTGTCACGAAAGTCGATGATTACCCTTTCATAAGGCCTGTGGCCATAACTGTCGATCATATGAGTGCGGATAAGGGGATGGCAGGGTCTGTATTAGGCCCCGTAGGGATTCGGGGAACTATGTTCCTTGGAGGAAAGAAGAAAAAGGCCGAAATTTATTATTCCGTAGTGGGTGTGTTACAAATTGGTATCAGAGCATGGTTACAACACTTGGCCTGCTTGGGCTCATGAACGAGTTGCGCAGAAGCTCCATTCGGAACACTCATAAAAAGAGTAACCCCCCCTGTCTTAACCTTCCTAATCAAAGAATGAAGTTAAGAACGAAAAACCCCTATTGTGTGTGTGTACATGTGAAAATATGAATTATGTACTGGTTATAAATAAATATAGATATTGACTAACAACCAGCATTTTTCCTTTTTCACACAAGCGGAAGATCAACCGCGGGAAATTATCAACGCATAGTATGGTGACTTTCCATGAAGTGGGGGAAGGCTCCCACAATAGAGATGAAGATTCTGACGAAAGGACGGTAGTAGGGACCCCTCTAGATCTAGCCAAGACTGTGAGGAGCCTCATGGTAGAGCTACAAAGTTGTAAGGCTAACATTGAAAGGATGATGAAAGAACAAGAAAAGAAAAGAAAAATTAATGCAGTTTTAGTGCAGAGTTTATCCGATCTACAAAGACAAATGCAACATGAACCTGAAACTCAGAAGCATGGTCATATCAGTGGCCACACTGAGAGGAGAAGCTCAAAAAAGTTCCACCTGAGAGGTAAAGGAAAAGCGTTGGATGATTCCTCTAAGAAGGAAGTTGGTGATTTGGAGGGCTCTTCTAGCAGCAGAACCAGTTCCTATTCCCGAAAGAAACAAAAGAAGCAAAAGTCTTCCAAAGGTCGTAAATTCGAAGAATTCAGAAAATCCAAACCACCCTCCTTTGATGGTGAAATAAAGAAGGGAGAGGAAGCATAGGCCTGGCTGCTTGGACTAAAGAAGTATTTCAGGGTCCATGACTTCTCAGAAAATATGAAGGACCGAGTGGCCACCTTCAACTTGAATAGAAAGGCTTCCATTTGGTAGGAAGACCTTAAGAATGTGAAATGGGTTTGTGAAGAGGACATGTCTTAGGGACGGTTTGAGAAATACTTCCGAAAGAAGTATCTGCTAGAAAAATATTTCAACGAAAAGACTAAAGAGTTTTGTGAACTCAAACTAGGACAACTCACTATAGAAGAATATGTCAACAAATTCCTCGATTTGTTGAGGTATGTACCCTATATCAAGGAGGAAAAGGCAAAGGTGCAATGCTTCATCATTGGACTACCTAAGGACTATCGGAATAGAATTTAATTTGATGAGCCAAAGACTCTAGAAGGAACTATTCGAAAGGCAACCTATTGTCATGAACAGTTTGGGCATCGAGTAGAACCTTGCAAAGGATGGAAACCGAAGAATAGTTCAAGATTTCAAAAAAATGGAATTAATTGCCCAAGATTAAGGAACTATAAGAAGAACCCAAGAATGAGCTTTCCATCCCGAAGTATGCACTAGCAAAATTTTCCCTCCTTGAGTAGAAATAAAAATTCTGGACCCATATCAGTGAAGACTGATAACCCAAAGAGAGAACCTTTGAAATGCTGAGGTTGTGGGGAAGAACATGTATTGAGAGACTGTCCACACCGACAACAGAATAGTCAAAAGATTTATAACATCTAGGAAACTACCACTGTCAATGATGTGGCCAGGAGTGTGCCACAAATTTATGCAGCCTTGGATAATAACCAAGCCGACCACCAAGCTTCAGTAGTGGAAATAGAAGGTATGATTTCCAACCATCTAGTGTCTGTTTTAATTTACCCTGGTTCAAATTTGAGTTATATATCCCCTAAAGCTATTGATAAGTGTAAACTACATCCAAAAAAACATACCAAGCCATGGTTGGTACAGTTAGCCACTGGCACCAGAAGAAGGGTAGCAGAGGTTATACCAGCCTGCCAATTGATGTTGGGTAGATTTCCCACCCAAACAACCCTTAACTTATTACCCCTGGGATCGTATGATCTTCTGATTGGTATGGATTGGCTATCCACCCATAAAGCCATATTGGACTGTTACCATAAAACCTTATAATGTGTAAGTAAAGAAGGGAAAAAGATAACCCTTCATGGGATCCGAAAACCTGTCTCGGTGAGACAAATATTAGCTCTACAAATGAGAAAGTATTTCCGAAAGGGATGTCCCCTATATGAAATATAGGTGTTAAAAACAATTGAAGGTGACAAGACAAGCCCTGGCGATCACCCTATCCTGAGAGAATACATAGATGTATTTCTGAAAGAGGTATCAGGTCTACCTCCTAGAAGGCACATAGACTTCTCGATAGAACTTGCACCAAGAGTGGTGTCGGTGTCTAGGACACCCTACCGAGTGAGTACACCCGATTTAGTTGAACTCAAGTTGCAATTAAAATAAATGATGGATAAGGGATATATTCGGCCCAATGTGTCTCCATGGGGAGCACCAGTCTTGTTTTCGAAAAAGAAGGATGGTACCCTTAGACTGTGTGTAGATTATAGAAAACTCAATAAGGTAACCATAAAGAACAAGTACCCCTTGCCCAGGATCGATGACCTGTTCGATCAATTGGGGGGTGCGTCTATATTCTCAAAGATTGATTTGAGGTTGGGATACGATCAAGTCTGAATCAAGGGTGAAGACATCCATAAAACTGCCTTCCGAACGAGGTATGGTCACTATGATTTCGTGGTGGTGCCATTTGGGTTGACCAATGCCCCTGCCACTTTTATGTGCTTGATGAACAATGTACTCAGCAAATTCTTAGACAAATTTGTGCTTTTTTTTATTGACGATATATTAATTTACTCCAAGAATAGAAAAGAGCATGAAGAGCATCTTAGACTTGTGTTGCAAGTGCTAAGAGAACATTAGCTCTATGCCAAATTTAGCAAATGTGAATTCTTCTAGAAGCAAATAGATTACTCAGTCCATGTTCTCTCCGAAGAAGGAGTAGCGGTAGACCCTGACAAAATCAGGTCTATCATGGAATGGCCTACCCCAAAGGATGTTTCAAACATCAGATCCTTTATGGGATAGCAGGATACTATAGGATATTTATAAAAGGATTCTCCAAGATTGGTTGTCCAATCACTGCCCTCCAGAATAAGGGGATAAGATTCCTATGGACACTGAAATGTGAAGAAATATTTCAAACCCTAAAACAACTACTGACCCATGCACTCATGTTGAAGATCGTCGATCCAGAAGATGACTTCCTCGTGTGCACAAATGCCTGTAAGGAAAGGCTTGGAGGAGTCCTTATGCAGGAAGGAAGTGTGATCTACTATGAATCTCGAAAATTGAACGAGCATGAAGTCAACTATGTGACCCATGATCTAGAGCTGTCTACCATAGTGCATGCCTTGAAAATGTGGAGGCATTACCTCCTCGGAAGAAAATTTGTACTTATGATAGATCACTGTGGATTGCAATACCTGTTTGATCAACCAAAGCTCAATGTGAGACAAGCTAGGTGGATGGCCCTCCTTAGCGAGTTTGATTTTGAAATCAAACACATTAAAGGAAAGGAAAATATGGTGGTCGATGCCCTTAGCAGAAGTATGAAAACAATTCACCTAGCAGCGGTGATCACTTGAGAGTCAGATGTCAAGGAAAGAATCATAAATGCATAAGAAACACATCCCTTCGTCCAGACTGTGACCATGTACCTACAGCAAGAACCCGCCGAAGTAAAATATGAAGGCTACCAGATGACCGAAGGAGGTTTTCTCACTTACAGAAGTAGATTTTATATTCCATATTGTGACGACTTGAAGAGGTTCATACTGGATGAACTACATAAAAGACCATATTCTGGTCATCTAGGATATCAGAAGATGATCACAACCACCAGGAAACAATTCTATTGTCCTGGATTGAATAAATACATAGCCGAGTACTTGGCCAAATGCATAGAGTGCCAATAGGTTAAAGAAGAACACCGTCACCTAGCAGGGTTATTGCAACCTCTACCAATCCCAGAATGGAAATGGGAAACCATCTCCATGGATTTCATCATCGGATTCCCAACCTCGTCCAAACAGAATGACGCCATCATGGTAGTGGTGGATAAATTGAGCAAGTCTTCTCATTTCATCTCCGTCAAATCGACTTGCAAGGCAATAGATATCGCCCAAGTATTCATGAAGGAGATATTTAGGCTGCACGGTATGCTGAAAGAGATCATTTCTGACAGAGACACGAAATTTACTTCCAACTTTTGGAAATCACTGATGGATGGCTTAGAAACCAAATTGTTGTTTAGCACCGCTTATCACCCTCAAACCGACAGGCAGACAGAAAGAAAGAACCAAATACTTGAAGACATGCTAAGAATGCATGTAATGCATCAATCCAAGAAGTGGGAAGACTACCTACCACTGGTAGAATTCGCCTACAACAACGGCTACCAAGCATCCTTAAAGATGAGTCCCTTCGAAGTCCTGTATGGTAGACCGTGTAACACTCCAGTCAGCTGGAGTAATCTCGTAAACAGGATTTCTTTTGGACCCGAGATGTTTAAAGAAATGGAACAACAAGTGACTCAGGTAAAACAAAACTTGAAGGTCGCTCAGAACCAATAGAAAAGTTATGCCAACCAAAAGAGAACTCCAAGAGAGTTCAAAGCGGGAGATCATGTATATCTCAGAGTTAGGCCCAAGAAAAGTTCCTTGAAAATGGGAGATTGTGCCAAGTTAGCGCCTTGGTATTATGGACCCTTTGAGGTTCTATATAGAGTGTGACCTGTAGCCTATAGGCTAGCACTTCCTCCCATAGTAAAAGAACATAATGTTTTCCGTGTTTCATTATTAAAGAAATATGTACATGATGCTAATCATATAATCGATTGGTCTGTGATCCAGGTGGAACTAGAGGGAGAATTTCTACCAGAACCTCAATGCATACTAGACAGAAAGGAAATCCTTCTTCGGAACCGAACCATTACACAGGTCAAGGTGCAGTGGAAACATTTTGGCTCAGATGAGGCTACATGGGAAATGGAGGATTCCATGAAACGAGCATATCCGATTTTGTTTACACCTGTACATGCATGTCAAAGTTGATAGATAGAACATTGAGGATGATGTTGCTTTAAGGGGGAGGGAATTGTAACACCCTGTTTTCCCCAATCTGTAAAAATAACTATACTGGCCAAGTATTGTGGCAAACTCAGAAATGTGAATAATATTATGAATATATATTGCAAGAATGCTGAGAGGGGATGTGTTGAAAAAGATACCATGATGGATGGAGAAAAGTGGTGGAAGGCACCTAGAAAGGTGGTTTTAGCTTCCACCGAAACCAATACCGTATTTGGACTTCACTGGCCCTAAGAACGAAGAGAAGCTCGCTGACCCCGAATTAAATGACTCGCTAGGTTGGTAGGTAAAGGGCTCCTCATGAGTAATGAGGGATGGGGGTGAACCGCCCATCCATAGAGCCCTCAGACCTAAAAAATGCAAGGAAGATCATGCCACACGCAACCTCGCTGAAAGGAGAAAAGGAAGGAAGAGTGTGGGATCAAGGGGGGATGCGAGCGAAAGAGGAGGAGGAGAAATCTGGGAAAATACAGAGTGAGTGATAGAAGAGAAGAGGGGGAGTAACCTTCGTTCTCGGTCACTGATAAACAGAGATGTAGTCTCGCAGCATCGTGGTCTTAGCTCAGGGCTGGCTAGCGGTAAATCCGTCGGGAGTTGTTGAGCCTAGAGTTGGGTGGAAACGAGTACCCCTCTTAGCAGTTGCATCACCTGGTGTTTTTATGATAAGTGTTATATCTTGTATCTTGAAATTTATATGCTGACATGTATGTTCATAGTCTGTGTAATTATGAATGGTTTTAGTATAAGACTGTCTGCATGGTGTTTTGACCAGAAACGATGACTGTATGTTTTTATTGGAAAGACCACGTATGTCTTATGCTCATATATGTATATATATATATGATTAACTAGCACAGATTCTCAAGTCTTATTTCGGGAGATTCGTTCATGTGTTTGTCTTACCTGATGCCTTGGATAGATTTCCTCACGAAGGCACCCTTTTTGAGACCTATTCCTTACCTTCGAGAAGAACTTCCAGTTTGGTCTTCAAAACCTGGTGTGAATTACCCGTGGATCTGAAGGTGGATGTTATAGCTTAAGCCTTAAACTCTTGCATGAGGGAGAATGGTCCTCATAGATCCCAACTTTTCGCCATTTCGATACTCGGAGTAACCAAGGGCAAGTCCCCTTGCGTTCGCAAGTCCTGAAACCCCGACTTGAGAAATCTTGAATTATTAGTGGGGGAGTATCTGGACCATCCTTTTATAAGTGCACATGGTGGTCGGTAAGCGGTTTGGAATTTTAGTGCTTGGGAATCAAAGGGAAAGAATCCTAGTCATCGCGAGTCGCGAAACCCTGACAACCAAAATCCCAAAATCGTTTGAAGTGTGGATAAGTATCGATTGACGGACGAGGTCCTGTCGGAAGATCTAAGGTCAGTCGTGAATGTTAGATTGGAGGAAGAAAAGAGGGCATTAAATGCCTCAACCCTTTTCTTTTATCATCGTCAATAGAGAAGAAATTGGGACCGTAGATCCAAAGGTTCGTGGGAATACCTAGACCATCCATTTATAAGCATACGTGGCTGCCAGTAAGCGTTTCGACATTTTGGCACCCAGGAAATCAAAAGGAAAGAACCCTGGACTTCATGAGTCACGAAACCCCGACAACCAAAATATCGAAATAGTTTGAAGTGTGGATAATTATCGAATGATGGATGAGGTCCTGTCAAAATATCTAAGGTTAGTCGTGACCATTAGATTGGAGGAAGAAAAGAGGGCATTAAATGCCTCAACAATTTTCTTTTATCTTTGTGAGTAGCGAGGAAATCAGGACTGTAGATCCAAAGGTTCTTGGGAGTACCTAGACCATCCATTTATAAGGGTACATGGCTACCAGTAAGTGTTTCGATGTTTAGGGACCTGGGAAAACAAAAGGCAAGAAACCTGGACTTCGCGAGTCGTGAAATTCTGACGACCAAAACCCTGAAATAGTTTAGGATTTGGATGAGATAGGATATTTCAGCACTTCGGGGCTCGGAATACCTAAGTGTGTATCCCCTTGTGCTCATGATTCCCAAAACCTCGATGGTTGAAATCCTGAAAGGACAATACACGTGTATGTTAGGATATTTCAACATTTCGGTACCCGAAATACCGAAGGGCGTATTTCCCCTGGTACTCGCAAGTCCCAAAATACTGACATGCAAAATCCCAAAATGCTAGTGTGTGGGTAAGTTATGATTTTTCAAAGTTTTGGCTCCTGAGAAACCCAGGTGAGAGACCTCTTCTCGTCGCATGTCCCAAAATACCGATGGAGGAAACCCTGAAATAGTGAAGCATGTTTAGAGGAATATTTTTAGAGTTCGACTCCCAGAAGATCCCGATGTGAGACCTCCTATCATCACATCCCTCGAACCCCTGACTTGCGAAACCCCGAAGTATGCAATTTTGGAAATGAGTATAGGGCCGCTAGAATTAATGTTTTGGTGTTTCGGCACTCGGGATATCTAGAGGAAAATGTTTGTCCTCACATATCCCGATAGGCAAAGTCTTGAAATGGATTAGCACACGTGGTTTTGGCGTTTTGGTTTCTTGGTGCCCGAGACTCTCAAAGGTCAGTGTTCCTCATATTCAGTAGCTACGAAAAATTGATGGATGAAACCCCAAAATGAATAAAAGGAATGTCTGTACCTCGATTTATTGTATCATGAAAGTCGATGAGTACCCTCCTATAATGCCTGTGGCCATAAATGTCGATCATATGAGTGCGGATAAGGGGATGGCAGGGTCTGTATTAGGCCCCGTAGGAATTCGGGGAACTATGTTACCTTGAGGAAAGAAGAAAAAGGCCAAAATTTATTATGCCATAGTGGGTGTGTTAAAAATTGGTATCAGAGCATGGTTACAACACTTGGCCTACTTGGGCTCATGAACAAGTTGCGCAAAAGCTCCATCTGGAACACTCCTAAAAAAAGTAACCCCCCTGTCTTAACCTTCCTAATCAAAGAACGAAGATACGAATGAAAAACTCCTATTGTGTGTGTGTACATGTGAAAATATGAATTATGTATTGGTTATAAATAAATATAAATATTGACTAACAACCAACGTTTTTCCTTTTCCACACAAGCGGAAGATCAACCGCAGGAAATTATCAACACATAGTATGGTGACTCTCCATGAAGTGGGGGAAGGCTCCCACAATAGAGACAAAGATTCTGATGAAAGGAGGGTAGTAGGGACCCCTCCAGATCTAGCCAAGACTATGAGGAGCCTCATGGTCGAGTTACAAAGCTGTGAGGCTGACAATGAAAGGATGATGAAAGAACAAGAAAAGAAAGCAAAAATTAACACAGTTTTACCACAGAGTTTATTCGATCTACAAAGACAAATGCAGCATGAACCTGAAACTCAGAAACATGATCATATCAGTGGCCACACTAAGAGGATCACCTCGAGAAAGGTCCACCCCAGAGGTAGAGGACAAGCGTCAGATGATTCCTCTGAGAAGGAAGCTGCCAATTTGGAGGGCTCTTCTAGTAGTAGAACTAGTTCCTATTCCCGAAAGAAATAGAAGAAAAGTCTTCCAAAGGTCATAAATTCAAAGAATTCATAAAATCCAAACCACCCTCCTTCGATGGTGAAATATAGAAGGGTGAGGAAGCAGAGGCCTGGCTGCTTGGACTAAAGAAGTATTTCAGGGTCCATGACTTCTCAAAAAATATGAAGGCCAGAGTGGCCACCTTCAACTTGAATGGAAAGGCTTCCATTTGGTGAAAATACCTTAAGAATGTGAAAGGGGTTTACGAAGAGGACCTGACTTGGGAATGGTTTGAGAAATACTTCCGAAAGAAGTATTTGTCGGAAAAATATTTTGACGAAAAGACTAAAGAGTTTTATGAACTCAAACTAGGACAACTCACTATAGAAGAATATGTCAATAAATTCCTCAATTTGTAGATGTATGTACCCTATATCAAGGCGGAAAAGGCAAACGTGCAATGCTTCATCAGTGGACTACCTAAGGACTATCGGAATAGAATTGAATTTGATGAGCCAAAGACTCTAGAAGGCATTATTCGAAAGGAAACCTATTGTCATGAACAATTTGGGCATTGAGCAGAACCTCGCGAAGGATGGAAACAAAAGAATAGTTCAAGATTTCAAAAAATGGAATTAAATCCCCAGGATTTAGGAACTATAAGAAGAACCCAAGAATGAGCTTTCCAACCCGGAGTATGCACCAACAGAATTTTCCCTCCTCGAGTGGAAATAAAACTTCTGGACCCATATCAGTAAAGACTGATAACCCAAAGAGAGAACCTTTGAAATGTTGGGGTTGTGGGGAAGAAAATATATTGAGAGACTATCCACACCGACAAAAAAATAGTCAGAGGATTTTTAACATCTAGGAAACTACCACCATCAATGATGTGGCCAGGAGTGTGCCACAAATTTATGCAACCTTGGATAATAACCAAGCCTACCACTAAGCTTCAGTAGTGGAAATAGAAGGTATGATTTCCAACCATCTAGTGTCTATTTTAATTGACCCTGGCTCAAATTTGAGTTATATAGCCCTTAAAGCTATTGATAAGTGTAAACTACATCAACAAAAACATACCAAGCCATGGTTGGTACAGTTAGCCACTGGGACCAGAAGAAGGGTAGCAAAGGTTATACCAGCCTGCCAATTGATGTTGGGTAGATTTCCCACCCAAACAACCCTTAACTTATTACCCCTGGGATCATATGATCTGTTGATTAGTATGGACTAGCTAGCCACCCATAAAGCCAGATTGGACTGTTACCATAAAACCTTAGAATGTGTAAGTAAAGAAGGGAAAACGATAACCCTTCAAGGGATCCGAAAACCTGTCTTAGTGAGACAAATTTCAGCTCTGCAAATGAGAAAGTATTGTCGAAAGGGATGTCCCCTATATGCAATATAGGTGTTGAAAACAATCAAAGGTGACAATCCAAGCCCTGACGATCACCCTATCCTGAGAGAATACAAAGATGTATTTCCATAAGAGGTACCGGGTCTACCTCCGAGAAGGGACATAGAATTTTCGATATAACTTGTAGCAGGAGCGGTGCCGGTGTCTAGGAAACCTTACCGAATGAGTACACCTAAGTTAGTTGAACTCAAGTTGCAATTAAAAGAAAAGATGGATAAGGGCTATATTTGGCCCAGTGTGTCTCCATGGGGAGCACCAGTCTTGTTTGTGAAAAAGAAGGACGGTACCCTTAGACTATGTATAGATTATAGACAACTCAATAAGGTAACCATAAATAACAAGTACCCCTTGCCCCAGATCGATGTCATGTTCGATCAATTGGGGGGTGCGTCTATTTTCTCAAAGATTGATTTGAGGTTGGGATACCATCAAGTCTGAATCAAGGGTTAAGACATCCATAAAACTGCCTTCCGAATGAGGTATGGTCACTATGAGTTTGTCGTGGTGCCATTTGGGTTGACCAATGCCCCTGCCACTTTTATGTCCTTGATGAACAATGTACTCAGCAAATTATTAGACAAATTTGTGCTTGTTTTTATTGACGATATATTAATTTACTCCAAGAACAGAAAAGAGCATGAAGAGCATCTTATACTTGTGCTGCAAGTGCTAAGAGAACATCAGCTCTATGCCAAATTCAGCAAATGTGAATTCTTCTAGAAGCAAATACATTACTTAGACCATGTTCTATCCGAAGAAGGAGTAGCGATAGACCTTAACAAAATCAGGTCTATCATGGAATGGCCTACCCTAAAGGATGTTTCGGACATCAGATCCTTTATGGTATTAGCATGATACTATAGGAGATTTATAAAAGGATTCTCCAATATTGGTTGTCCAATCACTGCCCTCTAGAAGAAGGGGACAAGATTCATGTGGACAGAAAAATGTGAAGAAATATTTCAAACCCTAAAACATCCACTGACCCATACACCCGTGTTGAAGATCGTCGATACAAAAGTTGACTTCCTCGTGTGCACAAATTCCTGTAAGGAATGGATTGGAGGAGTGCTTATGCAGGAAGGAAGTGTGATCTGCTATGAATCCCAAAAATTGAATGAGCATGAAGTCAACTATGTGAACCATGATCTAGAGCTGGCTTCCATAGTGAATGCCTTGAAAATGTGGAGGCATTACCTCCGAGGAAGAAAATTTGTACCTATGACAGATCACTATGGATTGCGATACCTGTTTGATCAACCAAATCTCAATGCGAGACAAGATAGGTGGATGGCCCTCCTTAGTTTGTTTGATTTCTAAATCAAACACATTAAAGGAAAGGAAAATAGGGTGGCCGATGCCCTTAGCAGAAGTATGAAAACAATTCACCTGGCAGCGGTGAGCACTTGTGAGTCAGATATCAAGGAAAAAATAAAAAATGCACAAGAAAGATATCCCTTCATCCAGACCATGACCATGTACCTACAGCAAGAACCCGTCGGAGTAAAATATGAAGGCTACCAGATGAATGAAGGAGGTCTTCTCACTTACAAAAAAACATTTTATATTCCATATTGTGATGACTTGAAGAGGTTCATACTAGATCAACTACATAAAAGACCCTATTTTGGTCATCTAGGATACCAAAAGATGATCACGGCCACCAAGAAACAATTCTATTGGCATGGATTAAAGAAAGACATAGCCAAGTACTTGGACAAATGCATAGAGTGCCAACAGGTTAAAGAAGAACATTGACACCCATCAGGGTTATTGCAACCTCTACTAATCCCAAAATGGAAATGAAAAACCATCTGCATGCATTTCATCACCGGATTTCTGACCTTGACCAAACAAAATGATGCCATCATGGTAGTGGTGGATAAATTGAGCAAGTCTTCTCATTTCATCCCCATCAAATCAACTTGCAAGGAAATAGATATCGTCTAGGTATCCATGAAGGAGATATTCAGGCTGCACGGTATGCCAAAAGAGATCGTGTCTGACAGAGACATGAAATTTACTTCCAACTTTTGGAAATCACTAATGGTTGGATTAGAAACCAAATTGTTGTTTAGCATCGCCTATCACCCTCAAACCGATGGGAAGACAGAAAGAGTGAACCAAATACTTGAAGACATGCTAAGAATGCATGTAATGCATCAACCCAAGAAGTGGGAAGACTACCTGCCACTGGTAGAATTCGCCTACAACAACGACTACCAAGCATCCTTAAAGATGAGTCCCTTTGAAGTCCTCTATGGTAGATCGTGTAACACTCCAGTCAGCTAGAGTAATCCCATAAACAATATTTCTTTTGGACCCGAAATGTTGAAAGAAATGGAATAACAAGTGACTCAGGTAAAACAAAACCTGAAGGTCACTCAGAACCAACAGAAAAGTTATGACGACCAAAAGAGAACTCCAAGAGAGTTCAAAGCGGGAGATCATGTATATCTCAGAGTTAGGCCCAGGAAAAGTTCCCTGAAAATGCGAGCTTGTGCCAAGTTATCACCTTGGTATTGTGGACCCTTTGAGGTTCTAGATAGAGTGGGACATGTAGCCTATAGGCTATCACTTCCTCCCATAGTAAAATCACATAATGTTTTCCATGTTTCATTATTAAAGAAATATGTACATGATGTTAATCATATAATCGATTGGTTTGTGATCCAGGTGGAACTGGAGGGAGAATTTCTACCAGAACCTCAATGCACACTAGATAGAAAGGAAACCCTGCTCCAGAACCAAACCATTGCATAGGTCAAGGTGCAGTGGAAACATTTTGGCTTAGATGAGGCTACATGGGAAATGGAGGATGCCATGAAACGAGCATATCCGATTTTGTTTACACCTATAAATGCATGTCAAAGTTGATAGATAGAACATAAAGGATGATGTTCCTTTAAGGGTGAGGGAATCATAACACCCTGTTTCCCCTAGTCTGTAAAAATAACTACACTGGCCAAGTATTGTGGCAAACTCAGAAATGTGAATAATATTATGAATATATATTGCAGGACTGTTGAGAGGGGATGTGCTGAAAAAGAGATCGGGATGGATGGAGAAAGGTGGTGGAAGGAACCTAGAAAGGTGGTGTTAACTTCCACCAAAACCAATACCATATTTGGACTTCACTGGCCCGGAGAACCAAGAGTAGCTCACTGACCCCGAATTAAATGACTCGCCAGGTTGGTAGGTAAAGGGCTCCTCATGAGTAATGAGGGATGTGGGTGAACCGCCCATTCATAGAGCCCTCAGACCTGACCATCGCTAGGAAGATCGTGCCACATGCAACCTCGCCGAAAGGAGAAAAGGCGGGAAGAGTGTGGGATCAAGAGGGGACACGAGGGAAAGAGGAGGAGGAGAAATTTGGGAAAATACAGAGTGAGTGATAGAAGAGAAGAGGGGGAGTAACCTTCATTCTCAGTCACTGACAAATAGAGACGTAGTCTCGCAGCATCGTGGTCTCAGCTCGGGGGTGGCTAGCAGTAAATCCATCAGGATTCGCTGAGCCTATAGTTGGGTGGAAATGAGCACCCCTCTCAGCTGTTGCATCACCTGGTGTTTTTTTGATAAGTGTTATATCTTGTATCTTGAAATTTATATGCTAACATATATGTTCATAGTCTGTGTAATTATGAATGGTTTCGGTATAAGATTGTCTGCATGGTGTTTTGACCAGAAATGATGACTTATGTTTTTATTGGAAAGACCACGTATGTATTATGCTCATATATGTATATATATATGATTAACTAGCACAGATTCTCAAGTCTACTTTCGCGATATTCGTTCCTGTGTTTTTCCTACTTGATACCTTGGATAGATTTCCTCACGAAGGCACCCTTTTCGAGACCACTTCCTTACCTTTGAGAAGACCTACCAGTCTGGTCTTCAAAACCTGGTGTGAATTACCTGTGGATACGAAGGTGGATGTTATATCTTAAGCCTTAAAATCTTGCATGAGGGAGAATGGTCCTTGTAGATCCCAACTTTTCGACATTTCGGTACCCAGAGTAACGAAGAGCAAGTCCCCTTGCATTCGCAAGTCCCGAAACCCCGACTTGTGAAATCCTAAATTATTAGTGTGGCAGTATCTAGACTGTCCTTTTATAAGGTCACATGGCGGTTGGTAAGCGGTTCAACGTTTCGGTGCTCAGGAATCAAAGGGCAAGAACCCTGGTCATCGTGAGTCACAAAACCCCAACAACCAAAATCCTGAAATAGTTTGAAGTGTGGATATGTATCAATTGATGGAAGAGGTCCTATCGAAAGATCTAAGGTCAGTCATGACTGTTATATTAGAGGAAGAAAATAAGGCATTAAATGCCTCAACCCTTTTCTTTTATCTTCGTGAGTAGCGAAGAAATCGGGACCATAGATCCAAAGGTTCGTGGGAGTACCTAGACCGTCCATTTATAAGGATACGTGGCTGGCAGTATGCATTTCGATGTTTCGACACCTAGGAAATCAAAAGGAAAGAACCCTGGACTTCGCGAGTCATGAAACCCCGACAACCAAAATCCCAAAATAGGTTGAAGTTTGGATAAGTATCGATTGACGGATGAGGTTTTGTTGGAAGATCTAAGGTTAGTCGTGACCGTTAGATTGGAGGAAGAAAAGAGGGCGTTAAATGCCTCAACCCTTTTCTTTTATCTTCGTGAGTAGCGAAGAAATTAGGATCGTAGATCCAAAGTTTCGTGGGAGTACCTAGACCATCCATTTATGAGTGTACATGGCTTCCAGTAAGCGTTTCAGCGTTTTGGCACCCAAGAAATCAAAAGGCAAGAACCCTGGACTTCGTGAGTCGCAAAATCCCAACGACCAAAACCCCAAAATAGTTTAGGATTTGGATGAGATAGGATATTTCAGCACTTCGGGGAACGAAATACCTAAGTGTGTATCCCCTTGTTCTCGTGAGTCCCAAAACCCCGATGGGTGAAATCCCAAAAGGACAATATGTGTGTATGTTACTATATTTTGGCATTTTGGTACCTGGAATACCGAAGGGCGTATTTCCCCTAGTACTCACAACTCTCGAAATCCTGACCTGCAAAATCCTGAAATGCTAGTGTGTGGGTAAGTTATGAGTTTTTGGAGTTTTGGTTCCTGGGAAACCCAGGTGCGAGACCTCTTGTCGTCGCATGTCCCGAAATACCAATGGAGGAAACCCCAAAATAGCAAAGCATGTTTATAGGTAGTGTTTTAGAGTTCGGCTCCTGGAAGATCCCGATGTGAGACCTCCTGTCATCGCATCCCTCGAACCCCTGACTTGCGAAACCCTGAAGTATGCATTTTTGGAAATGAGTTTAGGGCCACCAGAATTAATGTTTTAGTGTTTTGGCACTCGGGATATCTAGAGGAAAATGCTTGTCCTCGCATATTGCGAAATCCCGATAGGCGAACTCCCGAAATGGATTAGCACACGTGGTTTTCGTGTTTCGGTTTCTCGGTGCCCGGGACTCTCAAAGGTCAGTGTTCCTCATATTTGGTAGCTGCGAAAAATTGAGGGATGAAACCCCGAAATGAACAAAAGGAATTCTTGTACCTCGATTTCCTGTATCGCGAAAGTTGATGAGTACCCTCCGAGAAGGCCTGTGGCCATAACCATCGATCATATGAGTGTGGATAAGGGGATGGAAGGGTCTATATTAGGCCCCGAAGGGATTCGGGGAACTATGTTCCTCAGAGGAAAGAAGAAAAATGTCGAAATTTATTATGTCGTAGTGGGTGTGTTACAATGCAGACACAGGGAAAATTGCAAAATGACCTCCATCAAAAGTGGTCCACATACTTGCATCAATTCCACCTCAACATCAAGTATAAAAGAGGAAGCACCAATCACATTGATGATTTCCTCAACATACCTCCATTTGTGACACTCACCACGGTGCTAGACTCTTGCGGCCATGAGACATCTGGATGGCCCCAACTCTATGAGATAGATCCTAACTTCTCCACCACCTACCAAATGTTTGGTGCAAATGCAGTTGTCAATAATTTCCATCTTCAGGATGGGTTGTTGTGTCGTCTGGGCCATATCTATGTTCCATCAAGTGAGTGAGCTAAGATGATCTGGGAAGCCCACTATAGGCGGGTGGAAGCACACTTTGGCGTAGAAAAGACAGTGGTGATGCTACATAAAACATTTCTACTGGCTAAAACTTCGACATGAGGTCAACAAGTATATCAGGTCCTGCACTGCCTGCACTATTTCCAAACCGACCACTAAGAAACAGGGCCTATACACCCCTCTTCCTACTCCTGACAGGCCATGGGAATCAATCTCAATGGACTACATGTTTGGCCTCCCATCCACCAAGAAGGGAAATGACTATGTTTTTGTGGTTGTTGATCGCTTCTCTAAGATGGCAATTCTGGTTGCCTGCAAGAAGAGAATCACCACAGAGGCCACTACCAACCACTTCTTTGAATGAGTCTGGGTATATTTTGGAATCCTACAAACCATTGTCTCATATTGAGATGGTTGATTTCTTAGCACATTTTGGTCAAGCCTCTAGTCACTGTTGGAGACCAAGTTCACCAAATCCACGGCCTTCCATCCCTAGACGGATGGCCAAACCAATTTTCTAAATCAAATGATTGTGCATATCCTTCACATGTATAATTCAAAGCACCCTCGCACATGGGATGAGAGCCTTCCGTATGTCCAACATAACTACAACCCAGCCTTGCATAGCTCAATCAGCCACATTCCCTTTCAAGTGGGGTTAGGATTCCAACCATTGGGTCCCATAGATGTTGCACTTCCCCTTGGGGTCACCTCAACTAACTTATCTCCTGCTCCAACTGAAGATGACAAAGCCACCCAGTTCATTGAGAGGATCCAACACATCCACTAACAAGTTCAGGATATCCTACAGATGTCCAATGATAGGTACAAACAATGCCATGATCAACATCGGGTTTCGCATAAGTTTCAGGTGGGCGAAAAATTTTGGCTGCACTTGTAGAAAGAATGCCTTACAGGACCCCATAGGAAGCTTATCGCACTCCATTATGGACCATACACTATCACCAAGGCTGTGGAGGATAATTCTTTTGAGCTCAACATTCCTCCTTTCCTTGGCCTGCACCCAGTGTTCAACGTGGATCTCCTTTGACCTTATTTCCCACCATTATTGGACACCTCAGAAGTAGCAGAACAATCGACACCAATGGAGCTCAACCCTGAATACATAAAATAGGCATGCAATGATCATATTGTGGATAGATATATCAAGGGCACTCGACAACAAAGGATCCAACTTTATTGAGTCGTCAAAGCAGGGCAACTCCTACACCAAGGCAAGTGGCTCACTCAGGGCCAAATTCAGCAGAACTTTCCTCATCTAATGGGGGACCTCAATGAAATGGATACCATTGCTTCCTAAGGTGGGAGGATTGATCCATATGGATATCAGTGGCCACCCACCTTTTCCAACTGGCTCAAAACAATTTTCTGACAATTTTGGCAATTTACTATTTTTAGCAGTTTTAACCTCCGATGCCATTTTGAGGGCCTAAATGAAGGTTTTTCAGTATCAATCTCCTCAATGATTTTCAAAGGCATGGTTTATTTGACAAAGTGAATCTCTTCGATGATACCTTTCCAACGGGCTATCACAGGCCTAAAACGGAGATCGTATGCAAACCTTACGACCCCGGAAAGTTGATGTACTAACTTACCCAAATGAGGCCCAGGTGACTTTTGGCGCTTCATCTCCTAGGGTTAGGTTTTTTTATGTCTAAGGTTTTCAGAATTATTCTTATTGTAAAAATGTCTTTAGAGCCTCATTGTAACCCTCTTCTTGTGAATGTGCATTTCCATCACATCTCTTCTCAGAGATAAGCAGCCGCCATTCCAGCAAGCTTGTTCCTGCTGCATTTTATACTTTCAGCTTATTTCGTTATTGAATAGAAAACTAATTTTAATGTATCTCTGTTATTTTGTGGTAAACACCTATTAATAATCTGTATTCATTTCATTCTTCTCATAAGATCTAGATTAGTGGTATCATAGAGGTCTTCTCATTGTCGTCTTAATGCATGTCGCCAACGAGGTCAGAGTACAAAGAGTTGGGTCTTGAGCTTGTTTCTCTTCAGGACAGAAGCTCTCACATGCCCAAGTGACCTCCCATGGTAGGAGAAAATAAATATGATGGGAAAGGAGAGCCTTTCAAACTGTTGATTGAGGAATCCCTCACGCGATAGATTAACGAGATGATGGATAGTTTCATGCAAATCCTTTGGCGACTACCAACAGCTGACGTATCTTCTTCAAATAGAGGCGCCACCCCCTTCAAGGTACAAATAAACTTTGATATTCTTATATTTGAAGGTCAGATAGACACAAATGATGTAGACAAGTGGTTGAATCTACTAGAAGGGTATTTTTCTATCCATAAATTTTTGAATAGAGAAACGATTACTTTTGCGCTCCTCAAATTCGTTCCCCATGTCAAAGTTTCGTGGGAAACTTTTTGTGAGAAAAAGGAAACAGAGGAAACCTTATTATTTTCAGTCAAAACCACCTGGGAATCCTTCAGGGATGCTATTAAGGAACAATACTACCTTATCGAAATTTATTACGACTTGTATACCAAATGGAACACACTACGGCAAGAAAGAGACCAAGCAGTGCCAGTTTTCACAAGTATCTTCCATACCTTGTGCACCAAATTAGGTATCAAATATTCAGAGTGACATATGGTGCTCAAGTATCGTGGTGCTCTGCATAGATACATCCATACCGAAATGGAATTTCTGGACATCTCATCCTTGGGTGCAGCATACCGATATGTCGTCAAAATTGAGCAGAATCTCAAAACAAAACGCTGCAATTTGGGCCTGGGAACCCCTCACAACAAAAGCCAGGAAAGGGCAGCCCTAACCCATCAAACAAAGGATAGAGAAAATGTGGATAGTATCAGGACAACTAGTACAAGCCACAAGAAAATAAGGACACAAAAAAGATAGAGAAATTAACCGGGAAGTGGTGCGACTTCCATAAGAGCCCTTGGCATAACACTATTGATTGTTGCTCAAAGCAGTTGTTGGTGGCCGAAGTGAAAGCCTCTAAAGCATATGCGGATTCTAACTTCAAGACATAACCAGAAAGGGGAATATAGATCATTGACACGAAACTGAGTGCCATTGTTGCTACCACCAAGCTCCATCCTGGTGAGCTAGATGAGTCAAAAGAAGGAGACCCCCTCTTCCATTCACATATGTGGGTAAAAGGCACCTCACTGCACTTCATCATTGATAGTGATATCCAGAAGAACCTCATCTTAGTAGAGGTCATCAAGCGGCTGGCCTTGCCAACAATGCCACACCGAAAACCCTACACCGTTGGATGGCTCTACCAAGGAATTGATCTCCACGTCATCCAATAGTGCCGACTGTCGTACGACATCAAGCCTTTCAAAGATGAGGTATTGTGTGATGTTTTTCCTCTCGAAGTTTCTTATGTACTTTTGGGCCAACTTTATTTATGGAAATGTCATGTTGTATGTGAGTCTAGGCCTTGTAGTGTTATTATTACTTTGAACAAGAAATTGTATAGGATACCCAAGGCAGTTCCACCTAGTGCTATTTTCTTGATATCTGCTAAGAAATGCAGGAAGGTCATTTCTCAAACTAGGAAGTTTTTCTTCTTTGTGATTCACTTTCAGAATAAGAGAAAGATCGCATCCACATCCAGGGTCTCTACGGTTGAACTCTCCTCACAATAGAAGAAAGTAGATAGGGTCATGGAAGAATACTCAAATATCTTCTCCTCACCTATAGGGGTACCGTTGCACTGCTAGGTCAAGCACCCCATCGATTTGAACCCCAATGCATCGCTTCCCAATGGGCCATTCTATCATCTCTCTTTATTAGGGAATGAGGAGATCAAGTGATAGATCCAAAAACTTCTCCACAAGGGGAACATACACCCCAACTCATCACCTTGCGGGAGCCCAATCATGCTTGTACAGAAGAAAGATGGAACCTGGTGACTCTGTATTGATGATTGGACTCTAAATAAAATTACTGTCAGAAACTGGTACTTGATTCCCGGAATCAATTACCTCCTTGTTCAACTCACAGGGGCCAAATACTTCAGTAATATTGATCTAAAGTCTGGCTACCACCAGGTCTCGATAGAATAGACAGATGTATGGAAGACCACCTTCAACTCAAAGGAAGGAGTTTTTGAATGGTTGGTCATGCCCTTTGGTTTGAAAAATTCTCTAGCCACATTCATGAGGATGATGGATGATAACCTGCGACCATTCACCAATACTGTTGTAGTGGTGTATCTGGATAACATTCTAATTTACAACAAGACTTGGGTCAAACACTTGCATCATATTTAACAGGTTATGCACACCCTGCAGCAGCAAAAGCTATACGCCAACCTGGAAAAATGCTCCTTTGGCATGGACAAGATCCATTACCTAGGATACATCATTGATCATCATGTCGTACATGTGGATCCAGCGAATATCCAAGTCATCCATGATTGGCTAGACCCAACAACATTCACTGAGCTTCGGATCTTCTCTGGACTTGCTAATTTCTACCACAGTTTCATGTTGGGTTTCAACCATACTGCATGGGCCCTCAACCAAATAAATAGGGGTGGTGGTAAGGCGGAATTTGCATGGGGCTAGACCCAACAACAAGAGATTGATGATTTGAAGCAATGCTTGTGCTCAACCTCAGTACTTTCACTACTATACCTATAACATCCCTTTGAGATCAAGACAGATGCTTCAGACTATGCTACAAGCACCGTTCTCACTCAGTACGACCACCCCATGGCCTATCTTAGCGAGACACTGTCAGATATTGTCCGTAAGTACCCTAATTACGACAAATAAATGTACTCCATTGTGAAAACATGCCGCCAGTGGAGACATTACATTCTTGGGAAGGAGAGAGTCATCCACACTGATCATAAGACACTGTAGTTCATGTAGACACAGGAAAAATAGCATAATGATTGCCATCAAAAGTGGTCCACATACTTGCAACATTTCCACCTCAACATCAAGCATAAAAGAGGAAGCACCAATCACATCACTGATTGCCTCAGCAGAGCACCAGTCACAACACTCACCATGTTTCTAGACTCTTGCGGCCATGAGACATATGGATGGCCCCAACTCTATGAGACAAACCCTGACTTCGCCACCACCTACCAAATGTTGGGTGAAAATGTAGTTATCGATAATTTTCATCTCTAGGATGGGTTATTGTGTCGTCTCGGCCATATCTATGTTCCATCAAGTGAGTGAACAAAGCTGATCTGGGAAGCCCACTACAGTTGGGTGGCAGGACACTTCAACGTCAGAAAGATAGTCACGATGCTACATAAACATTTATAATGGCCAAAACTTCGATAGGAGGTCGGCAAGTATATTAGGTCCTACATCACCTGCACTATTTCCAAACCGAACACTAAGAAACAGGGCATGTACACCCCTCTTCCTACTCCTAACAGGACATGGGAATCCATATCAATGGACTACATGTCGGCCCTCCCATCCACCAAGTGGGGAAATGACTGTGTTTTTGTGGTTGTTGATCGCTTTTCTAAGATGGCGATTTTGGTTGCCTACAAGAAGAGAATCACAACAGAGGCCACTGCCAGGCTCTTCTTTGAACGAGTCTAGGTACATTTTGGAATCCCACAAACCATTTTCTCAGATCAGGATAGTCGATTTCTTAGCACATTTTGGTCAAGCCTCTGGTCACTGCTGGACACCAAGCTCACCAAATCCACGACCTTCCACCCCCAAATGGATGGCCAAACTGAGGTTGTAAATTGAATGATTGTGCATATCATTCACATGTATAATTCAAATCACCCTCGCACATGGGATGTGAGCCTTCTCTATATCCATCATAGCTACAATCAAGCCTTGCATAGCTCAACTGGCCACATCCCCTTTCAAGTGGGGTTGGGATTCCAACCATTGGTTCCCATAGATGTTTCACTTCCCCTTGCGGTCACCTCGACTGACTCATCTCCTACTCCAACTGAAGCTGACAAAGCCACCCAGTTCATTGAGTGGATCTAGCACATCCACCAATGGGTTCAGGATATCCTACAGAAGTCCAAAGATAGGTACAAACAACACCATGATCAACATCGGGTGCCGCATAAGTTTTAGGTGGGCGACAAAGTTTGGTTGCACTTACAGAAAGAACACCTTACAGGACCCCATTGGAAGATTCATCCACTCCATTATGGACCATACACTATCACCAAGGCTGTGGGGGATAATTATTTTGAGCTCAACATTCCTCCTTGCCTTGGCCTACACCCAATGTTCAACGTGGATCTCCTTTGCCCTTATTTCCCACCATTATTGGACACCTCAGAAGTAACACAACAACTAAGACCATCAGAGCTCAACCTCGATTGCATACAACATGCATCCAATCATCATATTGTGGGCAGACAGATCAAGGGATCTCAACAACAAAGGATCCATCTTTATCGAGTCATCAAAACAGGATAGCTCCTACACCAAGGCAAGTGGCTCACTCGGGGCCAAATTCAACAGAAATTTCCTCACCTAATGGGGGACCTCAACCCAATGGATACCATTTCTTCCTAAGGAGAGAGTATTGATCCATATGGATATCGGTGGCCACCCACCTTTTCCAACTGGCTCAAAACAATTTTCTGACAATTTTGGCAATTTACAATTTTTAGTAGTTTTAACTTTCGGGGCCATTTTGAGGGCCCAAATGAAGGTTCTTCAAT
Source organism: Picea engelmannii (assembly GCA_009831015.1). Classification (NCBI taxonomy): domain Eukaryota; kingdom Viridiplantae; phylum Streptophyta; class Pinopsida; order Pinales; family Pinaceae; genus Picea; species Picea engelmannii. The sequence goes on along the minus strand of ML794410.1, from coordinate 139,158 downwards.
ATCAAGATACTTAGTGATGGTCAAAGGAATGATTGAGCTATAAAAGTGAATCTCCTCAATTATACCTTTCCAACGGGCTATCACATGGCTAAAACGGAGATCGTATACAAATGTTACGATCCCGGGAAGTTGATGTACTAACTTACCCAAATAGGGCCCACATGACTTTTGGCGCTTCATCTCCTATGGTTAGGTTTTTGGATGTCTAGGGTTTTTAGCATTCTTTCTTATTGTAAAAAGGCCTTCATAGCCTCATTGTAACCCTCTTCTTTCGAATGCGTGTTGTCGTCACATCTCCTCTCAGAGATAATCCACCACCATTCCAGCAAGCTTGTTCCCGCTGCATTTTACAGTTTCAACTTATTTCGTTATTGAATAGAAAACCAGTTTTACTGTATCTCTATTATTTTGTGCTACACACCTGTTAATAATCTATATTCATTTAATTCTTCTCATAAAATACAAATTAGTGGTATCAGAGCAGTCGTCTCCTTATCGTCTTAATGCATGTCCCCAACAAGGTCGGAGTACAAAGAGTTGGGTCTCGAGCTTGTTTCTCTTGAGGATAGAAGCTCTCACAGGCCCAAGAAACCTCCTATGGAAGGAGAAAAGAAATATTATGAGATAGGATATCCTTTTGAACTATTTATTGAGGAAGCCCTCACGCAACAGAGGAATGAGAAGATGGATAGTTTCGCAGAAATCCTTCGGTGACTACCGACAGGGGACGCATCTTCTTTGAATGAAGGCGTCGCCCCCTTCAAGGTACAAATAAACTTTGATATTCCTATATTTGAAGGTCATATAGATGCAGATTTTGTAGACAAGAGGTTGAATCTACTAGAAGGGTATTTTTCTCTTCATAAATTTTTGAATAGAGAAAAGATTACTTTTGCGCTCCTCAAAGTCGTTCCCCGTGTCAAAGATTGGTGGGAAACTTTTTGTGAGAAAAGGGAAATAGAGGAAACTTCATTATTTTCATTCATGGCCACCTGAGAATCCTTCGGGGATGCTATTATGGAACAATACTACCTAGTCGGTAGTTATGACGACCTGTATACCAAATGGACCACACTACAGCAAGAAAGAGACCAAGCAGTGCCAGATTTCACAAATATCTTCCATACCTTGCGCACTAAGTTGGGTATCAAATATTTAGAGTGAAATCTAGTGCTCAAGTATTGTGGTGCTCTACATAGATACATCCAAACTGAAATGGAATTCCTGGACATCTCATCCTTGGGCATGGCCTACCGATATGCCGTCAAAATCGAACAGAAGCTTAAACAAAAGACGTGGAAATTTGGGCCTGGGAACCCCTCACAGCAAAATCCAAGAAAGGATGGCCCCAACCCATCGAACAAAGGACAGAGAAAATATGGATAGTATCAAGACAACCAGTACAAGCTGCAAGAAAATACAAACACCAGAAAGATAAAGAAAGATATTGGGAAGTGGTGCGACTTCCATAAGAGCCCTTGGCATAACATTGTTGACTACCGATCAAAGCAGTCACTGGTGGATAAAGTAAAATCCTCTGAATCAAATGCATATTCTGATTCTGAGAAAGAACCAGGAAGGAGAAGATAGATCATTGACGTAGAACCTAGTGCCCCTGTTGCTACCACCAAGCTCTAGCCTGGTGAACCAGATGATCCGGAATAAGGAGACCGACTCTTCCATTCACATATGTGGGTAAAAGGCACCCCACTACACTTCATTGTTGACAGTGGTAGCTAGAAGAACCTCATCTCAACAAAGGTTATCAAGTGGCTAGCCCTGCCAACAACACCGCACCCACAACCCTACACCATTGGATGGCTCCGCTAAGGAAGAGATCTTTGTGTCATCCAACAATGTCAACTGTCGTATGACATCAAGCCCTTCAAAGACAAGTTATTATGTGATGCTGCTCCTCTTGAATTTTGGGATGTTCTTTTGGGCCAACCTTATTTATGGAAACTTCATGTTGTATATGATTCTAGGCCTCGTAGGGTTATTATTACTTTGAAAATGAAATTGTACAGGATACCCGAGGCAGTCCCACCTAGTGCTATTTCCTTAATGTATGCTAAGCAATGGAGGAAGGTCATCTCTCAGATGGGGAAGTTTGTCTTCTTCATGATTCTCTCTCAGAATAAGCTAAAGATCACAGCCACATCCAGGGTCTCTACGTTCGACCTCTCCACACAACAGAACTAAGTAGATAAGGTCGTGGAAGAATACTTAGATATATTCTCCTCACCTACAGGGGTACCTCTGCACTGCCAGGTCAAGCATCCCATCGATCTGACCCCTGACGCACCGCTTGCCAATGGGAAAGTCTATCATCGCTCTTTGTTAGAGAAAGAGGAGATCAAGTGATAGATCCAAGATCTGCTCCACAAGGGGCACATCCATCCCATCTCATCACCTTGCTGGAGGCCACTCGTGTTGGTATAGAAGAAATATGGAACTTGGAGACTTTGTATTGATTACGGGGCTCTGAATAAAATCACTGTCAGAAATCGATACCCGATTCCCTGAATCGATAACCTCCTTGATCAACTCATGGGGGCCAAATACTTTAGTAAGATTGATCTGAAGTCTGGCTACCACCAGGTCCCGATAGAACATATAGATGTATGGAAGACCACCTTCAAGTCAAAAGAAGGAGTTTTTGAATGGTTGGTCATGCCCTTTGGTTTGAAAAATGGTCCAACCACTTTCATAAGGATGATGGACGATATCTTGTGACCATTCACCAATACTTTTGTAGTGGTGTATCTGGATGACATTCTAATTTATAGAAAGACTTGGGTCGAACACTTGCAACATATTCAGTAGTTTTTTCACACCCTACGACAGCACAAGCTATACGCCAACCTAGAAAAATGCTCCTTCGGCATGGACAGGGTCCATTACCTGGGCTACATCATTGATCAGCATGGTGTACATGTGGATCCAACCAAGATCCAAGTCATCCGTGACTGGCCAACCCCAACAACACTCACTAAGCTTCAAATCTTCTTGGGACTTGCTAATTTCTACTGTGGGTTTGTGTTGGGTTTCTCCCATATTGCATAGGCCCTCAGCCAAATAAACAAGGGTTGTGGTAAGGAAAAATTTGCGTGCGGCTGGTCAGAACAACAAGCATTTGATGATTTGAAGAATCCCTTGTGCTCAGCCCGATTATTTTCACTACTAGACCTGCAACATCCCTTTGAGATCGAGATAGAGGCTTCACACTATGTTGCAGGTGTCATTCTCACTCAGCATGACCACAATGTGGCCTATCATAGTAAGACATTGTTAGATATTTTCTGTAAGTACCCTACTTACGACAAATAAATGTACTCCATTGTGAAAGCATGCCACCAGTAGAGACATTAAATTCTTGGGAAGGAGACAGTCATCCACACTAATCATAAGCCACTGTAGTTCATGCAAACATAGGGAAAATTGCAGAATGACCACCATCAAAAGTGGTCCACATACTTGCAAAAATTCCACCTCAACATCAAGTATAAAAGAGGAAGAACCAATATCGTCGTTGATTGCCTCAGCAGACCACTAGTTGCGACACTCACCATGGTGCTAGAATTTTGCATCCATGAGACATATGGATGGCCCCAAATCTATGATACAGACCCTGACTTTGCCACCACCTACCAAATGTTGGGTGCAAATGCAGTTGTCGATAATTTCCATCTTCAGGATGGGTTGTTGTGTCATCTTTTCCATATCTATATTCCATCAAGTGAGTGAGCGAAGCTAATCTGGGAATCCCACTACAGTCGGTTGGAAGGACACTTCAGCATCAAAAAGACAATGGCAATGCTAGAGAAACATTTCTACTAGCTGAAACTTCGACAGGAGGTCGACAAGTATATCAGGTCTTGCACTGCTTGTGCTATTACCAAACCGACCACTAAGAAACAGGGCATGTACACCCCTCTCCCTACTCCTGACAGGCCATGGGAATCCATCTTAATGGACTACATGTCGGGCCTCCCATCCACCAAGCAGGGAAATGACTCTATTTTTGTGGTTGTTGATTTCTTTTCTAATATGGCGATTATGGTTGCCTGCAAGAAGAGCATCATAGTAGAGGCCACTACCAAGGTATTCTTTGAACCAGTCTGGGTACATTTTAGAATCCCACAAACCATTGTCTCATATTGATATAGTTGATTTCTCATCACATTTTGGTCGAGCCTCTGGTCACTGCTGGACACCAAGCTCACCAAATCCATGGCCTTCCACCCCCAGGCGGATGGGCAAACCGAGGTTGTAAATCGAATGATTGTGCATATCCTTTGCATGTATAATTCAAAGCACCCTCGCACATGGGATGAGCTCCTTCCCTATGTCCAACATAACTACAACTGATCCTTGCATAGCTCAACTGGTAACACCCCCTTTCAAGTGGGGTTGGGATTCCAACCATTGGGTCCCATAGATGTTGCACTTCCCCTTGTGGTCACCTCGACTAACTAATCTCCTGCTCCATCTGAAGCTGACAAAGCCACCCAATCCATTGAGCAGATCTAGCACATCCACCAACAGGTTCAGGATATCCTACAAAAGTCTAATGACAAGTACAAATAGTGCCATGATCAACATTAGGTGCCGCATAAGTTTAAGGTGGCCGACAAAGTTTGGTTGCACTTGTAGAAATAACACCTTACAGGACCCCATCAGAATCTTCTCCCACTCCATTATGGACTGCAAACTATCACCAAGTCCATGGGGGATAATTCTTTTGAGCTCAACATTCCTGCTTTCCTTGGTCTGCACCCAGTGTTCAACGTGGATCTCCTTCACCCTTATTTCCCACCATTATTGGACACCTTAGAAGTAGCAGAACAACTGACACCAAAAAATATCAACCCCGAATGCATACAATAGACATCCAATGATCATATTGTGGATATACATATCAAGGGCACTCAAAAACAAAGGATCCATCTTTATCGAGTCGTCAAATTAGGGCAGCTCCTGCACCAAGGCAAGTGGCTCACCCACGTCTAAATTCAGCAGAAATTTCCTCATCTAATGGGGGACCTCAACACAATGGATACCATTGATTCCTAAGGATGGAGGATTGATCCATATGTATATCAGTGGCCACCCACCTTTTCCAACTGGCTCAAAATATTTTTCTGACAATTTTGGCAATTTACTATTTTTAGCAGTTTTAACTTCTGGGGCCATTTTTGAGGGCCTAAATGAATGTTTTTCAGTATCGAGCTCCTTATTGATAGACAAAGGTATGATTTACCCGTCAAATTGAATCTTGTCGATGATACCTTTCCAACGGGCTATCACACACCTAAAACGGAGATCGTATGCAAAAGTTATGACCCCGGGAAGTTGATGTACTTATTTACCCAAACGGGGCCCATGTGACTTTTGGCGCTTTGTCTCCTAGGGTTAGTTTTTTGGATGTCTAGGGTTTTTGACATTCTTACCTATTGTATAAAGGCCTTTAGAGCCTCATTGTAACCCTCTTCTTGAAAATGCACGCTGCCGTCAAATCTCTTCTCAGAGATAAGCTGCCACCATTCCAACAAGCTTGTTCCCACTGCATTTTACAGTTTCAGCTTATTTCATTATTGAATAGAAAACCAGTTTTACTGTATCTCTGTTATTTTTTGTTAAGAACCTGTTAATAATATTTATTCATTTCATTCTGCTCATAAAATCCAGATCAATTATGTTCACCATTTCAAGAAGATTTAGAAGATGAAGAGTACATAATCATCAAAGGTATGTTCTTTTGTTTTAATTGTGAAAAACATGAACATATTGAAAGAAAATGCCATGAAGGAAATGAAACAGAAAAACTAATTGAAAATGAAGACAATTATGAAGAATAATTGATTAGTGCTTTAGATGAACTAAGAGAAGAAAACAATTCACTCATGAAAGAAATGGTGAAATAAAAGGACAGTGTTCAATTTTTTTAAGAATCCCAATAGGTCATAGAGAACTTAAGAACTCATCTAGAAGAATTTAGAAAGATCAAAGAAAATCTTGAATATCAAAAGAAGTGTTTGGAAACCAACATAGTAGCACAGAAGGAAGAAGTAGAAATGAGAGAGAAGATATTGATAGATCATCTTAATCAAAGAACTAACAATCTAAACCAACTTGAGGCAAAGTTTGGTCAAGAAGAGAAAGGACTTGAAGAAGAAATAATCACATTAAAAATTCATCTTGAAGAAGCGAAAATAACAGAAGAAGTCATGACGTCTCAGATAATGAAGAAAGAACAAGATGTTGAGAAGCTTGAAGAAGAATTTGTCACATTGAGAAGTAAAATCGTCAAGCTCAACAAGAATGTTGAAGAGACAGAAACATCCACATCAGTTATAGAGAATGAAGAGAAGCACTCTAGGTTGCTAGAAAAGAAGAATGGAGAAAATAGAAAGAGTTATGCAGAAGCACTCAAAGGAAGGAATCATGGTCAACCAAAATCTAAGAAAACTATTGAAGATACATCTTCAAGAAGACCATCCATGTTCAAGCCACAAAGAAGCTTCAATCATGATCATGATCAGTCAAGGAAACAATTCAGAAGGATTACGCCACAAAGAAGATAATTCACTCCCAGGTATGCAAATTTATTTTATGGTCATTGTTTTTATTGTAATAACTTTGGACATAAGGTTGCAGATTGTAGGGATTATAAAATAAATGTTCAAGCAAGAAGTGCCTATGTGGTCACACGTAACATTGATTGCTACAAATTCCATAACTATGGACACATAGCCAGTGATTGTAGAAGCATGATCGATACTTACATGAAAGAGAATACTAATATCATATATAAGAAAGTATGGATAAGAAAACAAGAAGAATAGGTGAACAAATACTAGGTACCAGAGATCGCAAGAATGACAATAAAACGAGATGAAGAAAATTCTATAGAGAAAAAGAAGGATGTCAGATACAAAAAGGTTTGGAAAACAACTGAAAGAAAGGAAGGACATGTAAATAAGGAATAGTTTCAATAAATTGTACTTTCAGGCATTGTAGTGAAAGATGAATCATTAGACAGAAAGAAAGAAGTCATATCTAAAAGAGATAATGAATCTACCAATGAAGATGATGATGAATACACATGAGAGCAAGAATTGTTCTATGCCATTAGTCTTAGGGACTCCCAAGTAATATGAATATTAGACAGGGGGAGTCTATGTGATAGTTTTGATAGACCAAAGAACCATCCTTCGAGAAGCTTGCAGAGTTTGAAAAGATAGATTTAGAGCAATCAATTAGAAGAAGTACATTTTGATAGATTAATCAAGACTTCATGATAGCATAGTGATAAATGGGTCAGCATTATGGACAATTGTGCAAGTAGAGTCTTGTAAAATATGGACAGATATGGATTTGTAAGAACACTTAGAAGGTTTGGACATATATATGATAGTGGACGAGAGCATAGATTCATAGATTGGCTCAGAAAGTGGTTCCGAGACAAAGGAATATTATCATAATGGATGATAATTTCATAAGAAATGGCTCGAACAATGTTAATGGATTCCAAATTGACAGATATTTTTTGGACACATGGATTGCATACATCAGTTCACATTCAAAACAGAGTGATGCTAAAAAAGAAACAATGACAAAACTCCCTACAAACTATGGAAAGGAAGTGTATACAACAACCTATACATCAAGGTAACTTAAGATATGTCAAAGAAACCATGGAATTTTTATTTCTCAAACTAAGTATATCAAAGAAATGCTAAAGAGGTTCATAATGGAAGATTACAAACCAATTACCACTCCTATGCAAACCAGTTGCAAGTTGAGCAAAGATGATGATTCAAAGTCTACAGACCAGAGGCAATACAGGTCAATGATTGGTAGCTTACTATATGTGACAACATCCATACCATATGTAATGTAGACAGTTGGACAGGTAGCATGATTTCAAGCAACACCAAAGGAATCACATGTATTAGCAGTGAAGAGGATTTTCAGATATCTCAAAGGAACAAAAGAATTTGTATTATGGTATCCAAAATGAAAGGATCTATCACTTATTTCCTACAAAGATGCATATTGGGCAGGTTGTATTGATGACCAACGAAGCACCAGTGGAGAAACGTTCTACTTGGGTGAGTGTTTAGTATCTTGTCTAAGAAAGAAACAATCATCAATATCCTTATCTACAACCGAGGTAGAGTATATTGCAGCAACAACATGTTGTACACATGCTCTATGGATGAAATAAAATTTGACAGATATACAGGTTGAGTATGATGAGCCCATTCCAATCTATTGTGATAATACAAGTGTCATCAATATCTCAAAGAACCCGGTGATGCACTCCAAAATGAATCACATTCCAGTCAAGTATCACTTTCTACGGGAATAGGTTGCAGAGAAGAACAACATAGTTGAATATGTGGGAACAAAAGAACAAGTGGCACACATATTTACAAAACCACTTCCATGGGAATCCCTTGAGTATCTTCTCCAAAGACTAGGAGCAATTTCTACTCCAAAATAAATGATTTTGAATGCTTATCTTATATGTCTTAGATGTACATGAGGAAGCACCATAAATAGGACAAAGGGGGGGGGAGATTTATCATATGCAAAGGTAAATTCTTGGAGAAAGATCATAGAGGCATGTTTCCAAGGGGAGAAATTGTCACAAGGGAAGAATGAGTGATATGACTTCAGAGAGATAAACTTTGTCAAAGGGGGAGATATTATTCATCTGAAGAGAGAGAGAGTAATCAGAGGCTTATAAACACAAAGAAAAATAATAGACATGTAGACAGGGGTAGTAGCCCCAAGGAGAGTTCAATCAGGGGGAACAACCCCAAAGAGAGATACCCTTTTCCATTGATGTCAAAGGGGGAGAGATAGAAACATTGATGAGGAGTATAAACATGAATGTTATTATGACTAAGTGTTGCCATCAATTCCAAAGGGGGATGTTGTGAGACAATTGGCTTAGTTTGATGGATAGTTGGTATGGATTTTTGATTGTCATTGATGTGCACCATTGGAGAGTGATATTGTAGATTGATCTCAACCCTTAGTGATTGATGTCAACCCTTGGAGAAAGTTCAGTAGCGAATTCTGATAGCACAAAGGTTTGGGTAATTGACCCAAGGTTGTTTCATGTATAATGGTATGAGTTTTACTATATTTTAAAGTAATATTATTCTATATGGATATTACATGTCATTCCATTTCCAGTGGTATGTGGAATGTCACATAACTCCTCATGATTAGAGTGTTATGTCCATGAGAAGTTGGAGAACCCAAGTTTGGGTAATGGACCCAAGTTTGTTTGTTGGATAATGGTACGAGTTTTGATACATTTACAGGTAATACTATTCTATATGGATATTACATGTCATTCCATTTCTGGTGGTATGTGGAAGATCACATAACTCCTCACAGTTTGAGAGTTATGGCCTTACAAAGTTGGAGGACCCTCATATGTCATCCAGAAGCCCCAAAAGGTCAAAGTAGTCAAAGTGGTTTAAGATATTTTAGAAGGTAAATAATAAAGTGAATTCATGAGTGTACTATAATTCCAATTGAATACAAAAGAAATTATTTAAATTATAAATTTAATGGAGAAATTAGAAGTGGGTTAACCCTAAAATAAGGAAAGTGGGAAAAGTGATCTAGAAGATGCTTCTAAAGAAGCTACTTGGAGAGTATAAATAAGAGGCAAGGCTCTGTCATTTTATCTCACACTTGAGAATATTGAATATCAATAGGTGACTAAGGCAACCAAAGGATATCTAAGATGAATTTCAGAGGGAAGTTGAAGAAAAGAAGGTTGGAATTCAAGGGAGGATAAATTCTTTTGATGATGCTTTCTAAAATCCATTCAACAAATATTCTGTGCGGGGCACGCTCTACAATGTCGCTCTCTAGAATAAGCTAGAATTTAGAAAGGTATGCAATTTTTTCTATAACTCCTTTTCTGAGAGGTTCTAAGTAGTGATACTTGGAGGAATTTCATAAAACACAATGAAGAACATTGTGTACTATTTTCATATCTTTATTCATTACAGGTACATAGTTCTGATTATTTCAAGTTAGGGTTGTTGACTAATCCAAAACTAGTCATGTGAGACTAAATAAATGTTTGATGAAATTGCTAGTCTCTTGTTTTTGAAGTTAAAGAAGGTTTGCAGGTATGTGATCATATACACCAAGTCTATTACAGAGTTACAAATCAGATTTGGATGATGAAATTGATGAGGGCTTTTGGTTGAGGTGCATGTTGGGTACATGGTTGAGACAAGTAGTTGATGATTTAGCACATACATGAGGTGTATAGTTGACGCAGACTCCTTCTGACCCTCAGGCCGAAGTCCGCTCACAGGATCGTTCTTTATCTCTTCATGAGCCGAAGCGTCTCTTCTGACTCCCACTGGAATCAAAATTCAAATCGATCCACAAGTCCTTCTCTTTCCCTCACAGTCTTCTGCACATGACCATGAATTTTCCTCGAAAAAATTTTGGGTTTTGGGACTTCTTGAATCCTGATGTCAAGAATCCTCTGACCCTTTGACTTCCCAAACACCAAAATGCCAATTTGTCGAAATGGTTTTATCACCTTAGCCCCTCCTGGATATGCCCTGGTCCATGTGACCATCCTTCACGTGCCCATGATCTTATTTCAGGATTGTGCAACCCAAGCGCTCAACCTCTCATCCCCTGGACCCTCGAAATACCGACATGTGAAACGTCGATATGGAAATTGTCCCAGACTTCTCCTCCTTTGCATTTTCAGTACTTCCAATGCCGAAAATTCCTTGGGTCCTCACCCTCGGAACTCCCGAAGTTTCGATTCCTGAAACTTCGATATGACGTCAGCTAGGAAATCCTCTCGAGATTTCATGTTTCAGATTTTCCCAATGGGAGACTCCTCCTCGCTGCTACTCCTTCACACTCCCGACCTCCAATAGGATGAAGTGACAAAATACCACACGGTCGTTCCTTTTCAGGAAATTTACCGAAAGCTCCAATCGTCTCCCTGAACGGCTCTAATTCTTTCGTGAATTTTCCGCTCGCAAAGTCTAGGCGCTCACCTCTATGAGTTCCGATGCCCGGATCTCTGAAATGGATGATCACATGACATGTGTCATCCCTCAGATGGATGGCTCAGATCAAATTCCTTGTTTCGGGACTTTCGATGTGGAGTGTCCCGATTGCTCATCCTCAAAACCTTCGATATCCCAAATGTTGAAATCCCGATATGCCAACGCCTTTTGGGACTTTCGTCTCCGCTATACTGTATGAGGGCTTAACTCCCTCACAACTCTTGACAGATCTAAAGGCTGTCAGGTTCTATGGATAAAATCTGATGGTTCAGATCCGTTTCTTCTCTATGCGCTCCTATGCTACTCCCTGGACACGGGAAATTCTATGGCTCAGATATCGTCTCTGGTCTGATCTAATGGCAAATGTACTCTCCCTCCTGAGCATGGGCTTCCTTCCGCTACTTGGAAGATTTCTCTATGGCTAAAGGACTCAACCTTTACCTTACTTATGCAAGCTCTTAGTCTTAAGTCTCGCCTACGTTCATAATGGCATCGTTCCTCCTGAGATTCTCTCCTCGAATCCTCAAAGAAATCTTCGACTTTTGTGCTTCTTACAGAACCTCTATGCACACAAGGTGTTATCCATCCTGAGCTTTCCTGTAGCTTTGACCTCCAAGGAAACTCATCCTTTTTCCTTTCTCCCTCAGATGGAAAATTCATATGCCCTCCTGACTATCCTTCTACTCAAACAACTTATTGCTGAGTACTCAGGGTGTTCGACAACCCTACGAAGATCCTTCCCTGGATTCTTCTTCTATCTCTAAACTCAAAGAGTTCCTCCTGTGCACTCTGGCACTTACTCAATGCCCTCCTGGAAGAGTATCAAGAATCCTCAGTGATTCTTGCTTCTTACGAACTCCCAACAGACTTCTTTCTTCCGTGCACTCCTTGCAATGGCTCAATACCCACCTGGCAGAGATTCAAGAATCTTCAGATGATTCTGACTTCTATCTGAACTCCCAGCATATTTCTTTCTTCTATGCACTCCCTGCAGTAACTCAATTCCCACCTGGCAAAGCTTCACAGAACTCCTTAGAGATTTTGTCTACAATTGTGTTTCTCCACAGCCTTACCTCCTGAGGTGTTCAACAACCTCAAAGGTCTTCCTTCGAGTTAATGACTTTAGCTTCTGTGCCCGATTGGCACATCTTTGTCTGACTCTATAGAGTTCAGAAGTGCTTCTATGCACTGGCTATTAGAACCCAGAGCGTTCTGTCACACCCTCCTGGTGTGAAGCCTCAAAGACCTCTCAAGCCTGAAAATCAAACAACCCCTGCAAATGCATACCTAACATACATCTATAGCATATAAAGAACACTCATAGACATTCATTCAACACAAGAAATATGTAGGGAAAACTATTGTTTGTATTAAATGGAAAATGCTTGTTTACAAGGGTGTTCCTGAGCATGAACTTCAATAGAGTTTCGGCTCCTTCTTTTCTTCTCTCTACTCATAGATTCCACCTTACACACCGAGATACAATTACAACTGAAATATATTTTACATGACGGGGCTCTTATAGCTCTTCCCTCCAACCTACCTACCCTATTCAATAGCATTTAATGGGTTGTCTAGTCCGCAATCTGGATCTAGATATTGGCCTTACAAACATTAAAGGCCTACCTAATATATGCCTGTGCAAAGCATGGCTTCATGGCTCACCATCCTAAAACAATTAAATTACATTCAAATCAAAATTGAAGACGAGGGCTGAACCTCTATTCAGCTTTGAATGCATGCACTGATGTGGTTGGCTAGCTAGCCAGCTGACATGGAGAGATGCTCCTGCATCATAATCCTCATCTACAAAATTCATGAGCTCCTGCTCATGAGCTTCCCACCTTAGTTGTTGAAATCCTCTTAGATCCCAAACAAATTTCTGGAGTTGTTCATCTGATCCATCTCCCTGCTGCTGTTGCTGCTGTGTTGTTGTTGTTGCTTCCTTTCTTCTGCTTCTATGATCCTCACTAACAGTTTCTAATGACCCTAACATCATCTCCCTGATCTCCTCGATCAATTTTTCCATCTGCTCCAGTGGCTAGCCCTGTTCATGCAGTCTCTCTAGCTGCAAAAATTTTCTACAATTGGGTAGATCACTGTGATCTCCCATGCCTTCTTCATCTGCTTCCAACTTCACTTGTTGGATGTGCATGCCCTGCACTATCACCCTTCTCTCCAAGGTTTCAATCTATATTTACAGATCAACCAAACTAATGTTGTCTACTTCTTCATATTCCTCCACTTCTGTAAGCTCCCATGTTGTAGTCATTTCAGTTTCCTGGCTGAAAATATTGAGCCATTCCTCAGAATGATCATCATCCTCTTCTACTTCTTCTTCTTGGGAGGTCTCAAATACATGCTCCAATTCTTCTTTGATAGTATCAACTAGTTGTCCTGCTTCTGCTATTGCTGCATATGTAACATAGACTTTGGCCTCCTCTAGGCTATGTGGCAGGAATATCTGAATTCCTCCAATCATTAAAAGGTTCCTCTGATCCTCCTATTCTGTCAGTTGCATCTGCTGATGTGACTCTAACTCTGAGCTCATATTCTCTGTTAGCTCCTCTGGCTGATTCAAACTCACCTCTGAGTCCATGAGACTCTTAGATAGCCTCATCTTTGTTCCCATGCCCACCTAGAAAATTGGAAACTCTCGGCTGTCCTCTTGACAGTCTATGACATCCCGCAGCGATCTCAATCCATTGCCCACCTGGAAATGTGAAATTCTTTAGCTATCCTCATGATAGTCTATGAGATCCTTAGTAGATATCAACTCTTTTCCCACCTAGAAATCGATAATTTCCTCTCTTCCCTCTTGGCAGTGCTTGAGATCTTCATCCGATCTCATTTCATCCTCAGCAACGCTGAGATTTCTCCCAGTCTTTGGTTCACATATCTGAACCCTTTCTTCTTCAGGTCCATTGAGGTTTTCAGCATGCCTCAACCATCCTCTTAACACTCTATGTTGTATTTTAGCTATCGGCTCCTTGACTAGCCATTTTTCTTTCGTCCTCATGGGCCGCTCGTATACCCATCTCGACCTGGCATTATGTTGCATCTCCAATGTAAGTTCATCCATCCTTGCATTCATGTCAGCAAGTTCTTCATCCCATTTAGCTTCGCTCATCATCTATGGGTCTTTCCTTCCATAACTCGTATAGCGTTTAGTAGCCATCTTGTTGTTCCTGTCTGCTCTCCTAGCAAACATGTTGCTCACATGCAAACAATTATCATAGAGTCTCCAGCACTATGTCTTCTTCCTGCTCCTTCTATCTTCAATGTACAAACATAATCCAAGCTCTGATACCAAATCGACGCAGACTCCTTCTGACCCTCAGGCCGAAGTCTGCTCACAGGATCGTTCTTTATCTCCTCATGAGCCGAAGAAGCTCTTATGAATCCCACTGGAATCAAACTTCAAATTGATCCATAGTTCCTTCTCTTTCCCTCACAGTCTTCTGCACATGACCATGAATTTTCCCCGACATAATTTTGGGTTTCGGGACTTCTTGAATCTCGATGTCAAGAATCCTCTAACCCTTCGACTTCCCGAACACCGAAATGTCGATTTGTTGAAATGGATTTCTTGCCTTAGCCCCTCCTGGCTATGCCCTGGTCCATGTGACCATCCTTCACGTGACCACGGTCTTATTTTAGGATTGTGTGACCCAAGCGCTCAACCTCTCATCCCCCGGACACCTGAAATACCGACATGTGAAATGTTGATATGTAAATTGTCCCAGCCTTCTCCTCCTTCACGTTTTCGGTACTTCCAATGACGAAAATTCCTTGGGTCCTCACCCTCAAAACTCCTGAAGTTTCGATTCTTGAAACTCCGATATGATGTCAACTAGGAAATCCTCTCGGGATTTCGCGTTTCATATTTTCCCGATGCGAGACTCCTCCTTGCCGCTACTCCTTCACGCTCCCAACCTCCAATAGGCCGAAGTGACGAAATACCACATGGTCGTTCCTTTTCAGGAAATTTCCCGAAATATTAGATTATTGCCATGTGTCCTCTCCCTGAATGACTCTGATTCTTTCGTGACTTCGCCACTCGCAAAATCTAGGCCCTCACCTCTGTGAGTCTCGATGCCCTGATCTCCAAAATGGATGATCACGTGACATGTGTCCTCCCTCAGATGGATGACTCAGATCAAATTCACTATTTCGATACTTTTGATGTGGAGTGTCCTGATTGCTCATCCTCAGGACCTACGCTATCCCAAATGCCAAAATCCCAATATGCCAACGCCTTTCAGGACTTTCGTCTCTTCTTTACTGTATGAGGGCTTAACTCCCTCACAACTCCTAACATATCTAAATGCTATCGGGTTCTATGGATAAGATCTGATGGTTCATATCCGTCCCTTCTCTATGCGCTCCTCCGCTACTCCCTGGACGTGGGAAATTCGACGGCTCAGATCTCTTCTCTGGCCTGATCCAATGGCAGCTGTACTCTCCTTCCTGATCATGTGCTTCCTTCCGCTACTTGGAATATTTCTCCATGGCTAAAGGCCTCAACCTTTATCTTGCTTCTATGAGCTCTTAGTCTTAAGTCTCTCATGCATTCACAATGGTGTCGTTCCTCCCGAGCTTCTCTCCTCGAATCCTCAAAGGACTCTTTAGCTTCTGCACTTCTTGCAGAACCTCTACGCACACAAGGTGTTATCCGTCCTGATCTTTCCTGTAGCTTCGACCTCCAAGGAAACTCGTCCTTTTTCCTTTCTCCCTCAGATGGAGAATTCATATACCGTCCTGGCTATCCTTCTACTCAAACAACTTATTGCTGAGTACTCAGGGTGTTCGAAAACCCTATGAAGATCCTTCCCTAGATTCTTCTTCTATCTCTGAACTCAAAGAGTTCCTCCTATGCACTCTGGCACTTACTCAATGCCCTCCTGGCAGAGTATCAAGAATCCTCAGTGATTCTTGCTTCTTATGAACTCCGAACATAGTTCTTTCTTCTTTGCACTCCCTGCACTGGCTCAATGCCCACCTGGAAGAGCTTCAAGAATCCTCAGATGATTCTGACTTCTATCTGAACTCCCAGCAGATTTCTTTCTTCTATGCACTCCCTGCACTGGCTCAATGGCCACCTGCCAGAGCTTCACAGAACTCCTCAAAGATTCTATCTGCAACTGTGTTTCTCCACAACCTTGCCTCCTGAGGTGTTCAACAACCTCAAAGGTCTTCCTCCAAGATAATGACTTCAGCTTATGTGCCCGCTTGGCACGTCTTTGTCTGACTCTGCGGACTTCAGAAGTGCTTCTATGCACTGGCTATTAGAACCCGCAACGTTCTGTCACACCTTCCTGGTGTGAAGCCTCAAAGATCTCTCAAGCCTGAAAATCAAACAACCCCTACAAATGGATACCTAACATACATCTACAACATATAAAGAACACTCATAGACATTCATTCAACATAGGAAATATGCAGGGAAAACTATTGTTTGTATTAAATGGAAAATGCGTGTTTACAAGGGTGTTCCTGAGCACGAACTTCAACAGAGTTTCGGCTCCTTCATTTCTATTCTCTACTCGCAGATTCTACCTTACACACCAAGATACAATTACAACTGAAAGATATTTTACATGAGGGGGCTCTTAGAGATCTTCCCTCCAACCTACTTGCCCTATTCAATAGCATTGAATGGGTTGTCTAGTCCACAATCTAGATCTAGATCTCAGAATTACAAACATTAAAGGCCTACCTACTCTACACCTGTGCAAATCACGACTTCATGGCTCACCAACCTAAAACATTTAATTTACATTCAAATCAAAATTGAAGATGAGGGTTGTGCCTCTCTTCAGCTTTGAATGCACGCGGTGACGTGGAGAGATTCTTCTGCATCAATAGTGTATGATGTTGGTACATATTGATGAGTCATAGTTGATAAGTAGTTGATACATGATTGGTGCATACTTAGTACATGGTTGGAGGCACTTGTTAGTAGTATTGTTGACACATGTTTTATGGATCATGTAGCATACCTGTATTGGTATATTATTAGAAGCACATATTGATCTTGGTGATGATTATGAGTTGGTGTGCTATGGTTGGTTGATGCACATATTTTAGAGATGTCTTGATGATTGATCTTGGTGATTAGATCTGAGTTGGTTGATAATATTGATGAGACAGGTTTTTGTAATAGGTTGTTGTGACAGGTTATTTTTACAGGTTTGGTGCATGGTTGACACACTTGTTCACAGTGCAGGTTTTGTATAGGTTTGGTGCATGGTTGATGCACTCGTTCATGGTACATGTTTTAAATAGGTTGGTGCATGGTTGATGCACTTTTTTATGGTACAAGATGATTACAGGTTGAGGTACAGGTTGGTGCATGGTTGATGCACTTGTTTATGGAACAAGTTGATTACAGGTTGAGGTATAGGTTGGTGCATGGTTGATGCACTTATTTATGGTACAGGTTGATTATAGGTTGATTGGTATAGTTTTATAGAAGTATATCTCACAGTGATAGTGTGACAGTGGTTCCATCATTACACTTATACATCTGGGCGGTTGGATAGGGCAAGGCCAGGTGGTTGAAGCCGGACAACATAGGGGGTTGTAGCCAGAGAATTGGGGAGTTGGATCTTCCTTCAGGTTGTATGATGATAAAGTAGGGGGTTGGAGCCTCCTTTTAGTTGCAGCTGGAAACAAAGGAATTTGGTGCTTCCAATGAATGTAATTCTTCAAGACATATAAGAAAAATCATTATGTGTTTTTCTCCCACTTTGGGTTTCCACGTAAAACACCGGTGTATTGTGTATGTGTATGATTTTTCGTTTGTTCATTGCTTATTAACTCCACAATTATTGAATGATAATGATACATTGATATAACACTTAGATTATAAGGTTAAAAAGGATTAAATTTCTCTATTATTGATTCGCCCCCCCTCTTAGTAATCCAACAAATAAGACAATGATGGGGCAGTGAATCTCGAAGAAAAAATCATTAGTTCCTTAGAAGAAATAGAGAGACTTAGAGGAAAGAATAAAAAGAAGAAAGATAAATTGTAGAAATATGAAAAGAAGGATCATGATCTTGATGAAACAAAAAAAAAATATTTATCATCCCAAAGACTCAACTATATGAGGCAAAAGGGATAGAAGAAGTGGTGAGAATCCAACTGAAAGAAAAGGAAGAAAATTACGAGAAGCTAGAAGCTGAAATAGTTTCCTTAAGAAGGGAACTAAAGAAAAAAAACAATTAGTTGAATAGAAGCTTTAAGTTTTGAAATATTGTTGTTTTAGATAATATTGTCATTTTTCAAAGGTCACCATTAATCAAGATAGGTCTTGGATATGACGAAAAAAAAAATACCCCCGAGGGAGATCCAAGCACTAAGGTCATAAAGCCAAAATAAAAGGAAATGAAGAAAATACTAAAAAACTATGCTAATATTCTCAAAGTATCCATCAACAAAGAAATAAACAATAGGAAAGGAAATAATGATCAACAGAAACCTCATTATTCTCATAACAACAACAAGAATGATTTCAGAATAGTTGTTCCACCAAGAAGGCCATTCACAATCCGGTACCAAAATCTCTTCCTTGGCTATTGTTATTCTTACAATAATTTTGGTCATAAAGCAATAGATTGTAGAGATTATAGAAGAAGTGACCATGTGAGAAATAGAAATAGAGGTCTTTACAAGACCTCAAAGGATGATTATGTGAGCAATAAAACCAAATTTTCTCATGGGTTTGCTAAAAAAAATCTACAATTCATTTTCTCCCCTACTTGATTCCAATATTGAATGTTATAAGTGAAATAAATATGGGAACATAACAAATGATTGTAGAAACAACATAATAAAGTCTCATAAAAAAAAAAGGTAAGAATATGTTCTTACCAAGCATAGATAAGAATACACAAGGGTGTGGAAAAGGAAGCAAGAAGAACCAAAGAAGGAAGAATGTGGACTTGCAACGTATGCTCAAGACAAAAGAAGACAATGGTACTTTGATACTGGATGTTCAAAACACATGAGATGGGATAAAAAAAAATTCTCATCCTAAAGCAATAAAAGGGAGGAAATTTTTCCTTTGAGGATAATGATTCTTCAAGGATAGTAGGAAAATGTACCTTTAGTTTTGATAATGGAAAGAATAAAACAAAGAATTTCTTATACGTTGAAGGGTTAAAGCATAATCTTCTAAGTGTCAGTAAAATGTGTGATAAAGGTTACAACATCACATTTCATTATAAATGATGTGATATAAATAAATAAGGTTCAATAATATTACTGGAAAATGAAAATAGAACCCTGAGCCATAGATGATTTTAAGGGCTAAATTTCGCAAATGGGCCAATTTTCCATGTTTTTTTCCCAACAAACGATTCGCTAATTTCCATTTTTTCTAGGAACAATTAGCCCAATTTCCATAGAATAAAATTATTTTACCTTATAAATCGCCAAAATTTTATAAAAACTATATAAAGTCCTTAGAAACTTGAATATTTTTACCATACTATCGCCAAACATTTTACATTTTTCATATTAAGGACTAGTAAAATTAGCCTAGGTTTCTACATTTTAATATAAATTCCCATCCTTAAAATCATCCCTGCCTCAACAATGTATACATTATCAATTAATTCAAAGGAGAAAAAAGTTGTTTGGGAGTGATATCTCTTTCATGTAATTAGTAAAGGGAAGCACACACTTAGGTGAATCATCACCTTGCCATTGATGTCAAAGGGGGAGACGTTGCAAATAGAGGAAGAATTGGAGAAACAAAGAAATTTGCACACATGCGGAGTATCTGAAATGACTAAGGGTTTCCATCGATGACAAAGGGGGATATTGTTGGAAATATTTGTTTCATTGATGTCAAAGACGAGGGGAGACTATATATGTCCAAGATAAATATTACGATATGGAGATTGTTGGAAATATTACTTTTTTATTTTTTATTCTCAGTTTGGTTACCCTATATTTGAAGGCATTGTAACTCTAAATACATATCTCAAATGGGATAATAGGTTATATGGGTGGAAATATTTTTATGAAACATTTCCAATGATATATGGAATTCCCTCTAAATCTTTAGGAATGAGGAGATATCAATTTTTCTATCATACAATCCAACTAGAAAGTTGAGGTTGGCCCATCTAGTCTTAACAAGTTTGACCTTTTATCACACAATTTGTAGGTTGGGAAAAGTCCAACCAAACCACCAAGTGGAAAAAACTTAAGGGACACTATACCCAATGTCACCTCGATATAGGTCTCGCGCTTCAAGGGTGACTAGGTCACTCTAGGGAGGTGATCTCGGTGACCCTGGGGGAATTGAGATGGATGGAAAGGAAGGAAGAGAAGTTCCCCCCTAAATTTCAATAAGGAAATATTAAATTGTCTTTAATGACTCGTCTCTGGAAGGTTTTAAGGCTTCCAAGTCTTTGGGTACCTACCAAAGTGACTGTACCTTCCCGAGACACAAGAAAAACAAAATGAATGCAGTATATGTTAGGTGGAAAAGAAAGTTAATCTTGTTTTCCCTAATTGAAACGATAATAATAAATATATATCACTAATTAAATCAAGTAAATACTGAATATTTAGCCACTTAAAGCATCGAATATTAGTTGAGTTATGAAGTACAAAACATGTAGATAAATTCTCAACACTTTATCACAACTTTAGTGTTATATAGATGGTTGTAAAGATAAGTTTTCAGAGTATATTTATGACGTCAAAGTGGATGTAGCAATGTTTTTCTACAAAAGAAACTTTTACCCCAATTAATTAGCCAAAATATTTCGCAACAATAGCTAAAATAAAATAGATTTATAATAGCAATTGTCCAACTAATTCCAATGGTAAAAGAGTGAGAAATTGAGCATGAAAAAAAACGTTTTTTGCAGCCCTAATGGATGTAACATTAATATATAAAAACAATAAGAAACACTTATCCAATGAGATTCCCTAGAGGCAAAATAAAGCCTAGAATGCGAAAGAAAGAAAGCAATTTGAACAAGTTGATTGCCTCATATTTTCATGTATCCCAATGCAACAATTTTATCTCTCCAATGCAAATTAAAAATGATTAGTGCCTTACTATTGGGTTGTGGGATAAAAAAATATGTGAAGACTAGACTAAATCCTTGGGGGTGTAAATCATCTTACTCCCCAAGGCAAGCTAGGTCCACTGGGAAATACTAAGAGGGTGTAATCCATTTTACTTCTCTTAGCAAAACCTTGTGCAATGATATTACCTTCGTTGTATGTGCTTTATACACAAATGACCTAGGTGTGTAAGCCCTTTTACTCCCTAGGGTTTGTGAAAAAAATTAAGGTGACTTGGAGGGTGTACATCCCTGTAGTTCTCCAAGAAAACTTGCAATGAATGACCTTTCACAAGAAAATAAATGAATCTTTGGGAGGGTGCATGCCTTTATACTCCTCCAATGGTTTATCCACTAACGCTTATGGAAGAAAGAAAGAATTTCAAGACAATAAATGCATAGTTTCATTATCAATTCCAAATATATGCAAATTCAAACCCTAAGTGACCAAGAACAAGCCATCCACAAGCATGAGAAAAATCCTCTAAGTGTAGCGCACCAATTTATTCCATCAATAGCAAGAGAAAACCATAACAATTGCAAAGAGAGATGAATTTTTCCAAGGATAGAAAAAATTTAAGCTAAGTATCCTTCTCCACATGGGGGAGATGTGATTTAAAATGAGATATTATGATCTCTATTTATAAAATATGTCACTAACATATTTTTTCCACGTAATTTTAGTGTAAACCACAACATTAGGGGTCAAAACCCTTAATATTTCCCCTTTACACAAATAATATTAAACAATTCATATTTAAATTCACTTTTTCCACAAATGAAAACCCTATGAGTGACGTCACCCCTTTAGGAGGGGCATTTTAGCACTTTTAGGCCAAATGTTGAGTTGGAGATGGTAGGGTTGGCCCTTCAAAGGCCATGTGCCTCCAATCCAGCCTTCTTATTCATGATCCAAGGGTTTCTTCCTTCAAAACATGCCATGTGTAGCCATCACCACCTCAAGCCTCTCAAGCTGCATGATGTCAACCCTCCAAAATATGATGTTTTTCCTCTTCTAGGAAAGATGTTTGGCATGTGAGCGCTAGTTCTTGTCTCTCAAGTCATATTATAGGCTTCCAAAGGTTCATATTTCTCATCTAGCATGCGAGCCCTTGACATCGAACCTGTGGGCTTCAAGCCCAATGGAATCCCAAGATAGGCTTGCTCCTCCCAAAGTGTCCACCAACTAGGTCTTGCAAATATAAATAAGCATGACCTTGAAGGATCTCAAGTGAAAATATCATGATGATTAAATCAAATCAATAAATGAGCCACCCAAGCATGTGCATAAAATATTACACTATCAAGCAAGTAAGTGTTCAAAGACATTATGCAACTTTCCAATATTGGATATGCGAGGGTTGATAAGGTGTCATATTGGGAATATATTTCCTAGGTGTTGATGGTTGAATCCGTTAGGAACAAAATGGAAACCCCATGAGGATGTAAATCCCCCTGCGTTTTATAGAGGTGGTACTCCTCTTTGGATTTTCACAGGATTTCTAAATATTCAGAATGTGGGACTTGATAGAAGTCTATCGTAGTAAGAAATGTAAATATTGCAAGAAAATAAAAGGAAAATGTTTTTTTTTTTTCTTTCAAAACAGATTTCCCGAGAAAGGACCAGGAACTGAGCACATTCACACATTTAAATAAAATAAACAAATTTTTCTCACATCCATCATAGTTTGACTAAAGATTTCTCATCACATAAAAATAAAAAGATGGTATTCATGCATAAGAGAACTTTAACAGAGTGAACATGAGCAACTCAAATAAATATAATGATAGATTAACCTCAAATACTTTGTATTCAAAATTCCGGGTTACAAAGAACAATCGAGATTGTTCCTGAAATAGCTCTCTTTAAATTCTAAAAAATCTATAGTCTGTTACATATTCTTTGAAATTTAAAATGTGTTTGTCTTAAAGACTATGATTGGGTCTTCCACAGGCCATAAAGAAAATATACACAAGAATTAGGCTTGTACAAGGAAGATGATGGGCAGTAAAAGAACAACAAGACTTGGTAAGAAGAAAATAGGAGTTATTAGTCTTTGGTTAAACCTTTCTAGTGAAAGAGGTGGAATAACTAGATGAAGGACTTGATAAAGAAAAGAAGGATGTGGTCAGCATAAACTAACTATGATGGTATCTCTTAAAAAATCCCCCTTCACTTGATTCATACTTTCATTTTATTTTCTTCATTGACAGTTACAAGAACCGTCTCAACTGTTTCTTTCCCTTTTTAATAAAATCTTTTTAAATAAACTTTTATTTTCACAATTAATTTCTCATTAAAATAGGACTACTGTAATTTAATTTTCTAGAAGTGAAATCCAACTTTTTAACCATGTAAACCAACTGTGATTTTCTCTTCATTGTCTCATATTTCCAACGATATCAAAGTTTCGCAAATCAGTCACTCGGATATCAAGATATGAGCTTGTGAAGTTGAGTTGTCACACGAGCCCATTAAAAATGCATCTGACTGATATTTTAATTTTTGAGACAAATGTATCATCTTTCAATACTTTAAACGTACACCACCATATTCTACGTCGAAATATATTTCCAACAGTATAATATTTTTTGCAAACAGAGGTTGGTATCTCAATATATAGCCTTTGCAAGATCATGACTCAGCCATCGTCGATCAAGTTTGACTGGTAAATGTGGACCCTTGATTTAATTTCGACCTCCTTTGTTGAATTTCGACTTTTCTTCATTATTATTATCCCACATGTATGGGAATAAAAGATTCTTAGTGGTATATAATTTTAAGTGTAACATATACTTGACAAGAAATAAAGAAGAGAGGAGATTATGGAGCTTGGAGGATTGGAAAATTGTTAAATATAATAATAATTTTGCATGCCCAATCAACCACCAATCTGCCTAGTCAGCAATGATGAGTCACCTAGCCAAATTATGCCACATGTCATCACTCGGTAGGATAAACATATTCCATATGTCATCCAATAGAATCATGCAATGTGTCACTTCTTGTATGCAACGATGTGTCTCCATTAATTAGTTGCCATGTGGCACCATCCATTAACTGCCATGTGGATGTATCTCATTGGTTAATAAAGTTCCATGCGTCACTTGGAGATGTTCCTCATAGAACTTAATATAGGAAAAATATTATTAAAATAATATGTTGGTTTGTGGGTTTACCTAAATGTAGAGGTAGGTGAGGAAATCACCATGGACCCATGGAAATACATAGTATGAAATGAGTGTGAAAAATTATAAGTGAGGAGAGGTAAATAGTAGTAAAATATTCCAAGTCGCACTTCGGATGGACTTGCATATGATATATGAAAGAAATATTATATCACCAACATGTGAACTCGTGAACCCATGATAACTCATATATTTGGCTAAGTCTTGGAGGAGTTACATAGTAAAGAGAAATAAAAAGAGTTGTGTGCATTATGAGGGTGGTGGAAGTCAAGGTGCATTGTGAGGGTAGTGGAGATAAAACATACTCTTGGGATATATCATCAACCTGTGGTAAGACATAATAAATAAGACTAAGTCTGGAAAGTATATAATGGGTCACGTGAAATATGGAAAATAAAAAATGAAAAGAAATATATGGGAACTAAAGGAATTACGTGAAATTTGGGAAAAGAAAAAGGGAAAGGGAAATAAGTGGAAAAATGGGATAATGAAAATGGAAAGGAAAATCAAAATAAATGGTAAGATAAATAAAAAATGAAATGAATGTGAATGTGGAAAGAAAAAAAAAAAAAAACCTTCACGAAGAAAATCGACAAGCTAGGGTTTGACAATCGCAGTCTCAACAACATACATAATGGTTACCAAAGGGGGTGGGAGTGGAAACCCATCATACAAGTAGGTAGTGGTGGATAGGGGGAAAGGCCCATGAGGTGCTAGTTTCAAAGAACCATTGACAAGCACCTTGGGATCAGGATAGGAAAAGAACTAGGAGAGAAACTAGGAAAAAAGGGATCATGTGGGGGAGGAAGCTAGAGAAGTCCAAAAGGTTGTGCAGGAACCAGGGAACCCCAGTGGGGAAGATGGGCACAACCCATGTAAACATAAAACAACAATGATACCCAATGTCATACTAGAAGACCCAAAAACGCAACTCTATCAGGACCAAATGAAGATGCATGCACTAATCTTCAAGTTCATGGGGTTGTGGCCCATAGAAAGAACATTGCGCAACTGGATAAAATACCAATGGAAGCTAAGTGGAGAAGTGGAACTCCGCCTAGGTTCGAAAGGATTCTTCAAAATAGTCTTCATGAACCTGGAGGATAGGGATAAAGTCTTTGATGGGGGACCATACTTACACGCCTTAGCAGGGTTGTACATCTAGTCATGGAAGGAAAACTTATCCCTAGAGAAAGAACCTTTAAAAATGTCGTAGTGTGGCTGAGGTTTTACTCCTTATCGCTAGACTATTGGTTGTTGTCCACCTTCAAATAAATCAGGAACGAACTTGGAAAATATGTTAAGACATCAGAAGAAACCCTAAAAGGGAGATATACATCATATGCAAGGATTTGCATAGAGATGGATATGTCGAGGGCACTCTCGAAATCCATAAGCCTGGAATTTAGGGATGAGGAATGGATACAAAGAATACATTACAAGAAGATCCCATTTAGATGCAGAAGATGCCATGAACACGTAAACTTAATCAGATAATTTCTACTCAATAAAAAACAAGAAACAAAAAACACCAAAACAAAATAGGATGAAGACGGCTTTGTAAAACCAAACCACAGGAACAAAGGAAACAAGAAATAAAGAAAAGCCCCAACTGAAAGAAACCTAGAAGCCAGGAATAGACCAGAAGGATAGGATAGGGCTAACCAAGGGGAAGAAGGAGGAAAGGAAAAGACAAAAGCCAAAGTAGCTAGGGAACAAGTAACTCGGGAGAACATCGATATTCCAGGCAATAAGAGAGAATAGGGAGGCAGCGCAAGTCCTATGGAGGGAGGAATCCAAGACACCAACACCCCAATGTAGGAGGAAGATAGATATTCAGAGATGACACCAAGACGGTTAGGCATGGAAGATCCTGATATCAGAGAAATTGTGGAAATGGAAGGAATAGATCTCCCAAAAATCTTGGAGAAATGGAAAAAGTAGGGAGTAGACAATGTTCCAGTGGAGCAACTTGATTGTATCCAATACCTTTTCCTTCTAAGGGAGGAAGAAAAATCCAAAGTGATGAAGCATACACATGGTGAGATAGGACACTTGGGATTAAAATTAGGTGAGGGAAACCCACAATATTCACCCAAGTAGATGAGGTAGAAGAAAGGCAAGAAATCAAACAGCGTAGCCCTACAAGAACTAGGAGCCCTACTGATAAATTTAGGTAAGATCAAAAAGATCATTCCCAACTCCCCCCCACATGTTTAAACAAATATTATAACATGGAATATAATATGCCTAAACATCCCACGAAAGAAAAGAATCCTTAAAAATAGACTGAGGAAGGAACAACTTGACCTCTATTTCATTCAAGAGACAAAATGCACGATACATAGAATGGAAACAATTAGTAAAAAACAATGGAGGAAGTACAATATTTTGGCTTTTGAAAGCCAACGGATGGTAGGCGGTATACTCACCTTATGGAACCCACAATCAATGAACCTACTAGCAGCCGAAGCCATGAGACACACACTCTCGGTTAACATGAAAATTGTAGGTAACCCCGAGGTGATTCTATGCACCAATGTGTATGGTCCCCAGAGGTTGGAGAAAAAAAGGAGAATGCTCGTAGACCTAGAAAATCTAAAGGCCAAATCCCGCAGCCTCCACTGGATCTTGGTAGGGGACTTCAACATAATCACAACACTTGCAGGGAAAAAAGGGGACCAGGAGACTAGATAGAGATGTGGAGGAATTCTCAGATTTCATTGATACAATGGAGATGGTAGACATCATAACCAACAATGGCCACTTCACCTGGAATAAAAAATGAAGTAATCATGACCAAGTATCTACAAGTCTAGATAGATTCCTAGTGTCTGAATCCATCATTTTGCAGGGACTAACTATGGATTGTAGCATCCTTCCATGGGGGGGGATCATACCATTGGCAAGTCCAATTGGAAGAAAACTTCCAAACCACTCCAAATAAAAAACCTTTTAGATTTTAAAAATTTTGGATCGAACATCCCACCTTCAAGGAGAACATCAATCAATGGTGGCAGGAGCAATTACTAGACCAAGGGACAAGGATGTTCAAACTTTATAAGAGACTCAAGTACATCAAAAAAAATCTCAAGAAGTGGAAGAAGGAAATCTTTGGGAACATAAACCAAGAAAAATAAAATATCGAGGATAGAATGAGGATACTCTAAGAACTCTGCATAGATGAGAGGTACACAGAGGATGGGAAAATAGAAGATATCCAAATGACCCAGGAATGGGAAGCTAGATACTAGCAAGAAGAAACACTATTGTGCCAAAAGTCTGGAATCGGGTGGCTAAAGGAAGTGGAGAGGAATACCAAGTTTTTTCATACAACCACCATTGCAAGAAGAACCCACAACAAAATCCTGAAAATTAGGGATCGGGATGGGATCGAAAGAGAATCCCACAAGGAAATTGAAAATACACTAGTCAATCACTTCCAGGGGATATCCCAGGAACCCAACCTAGAAAAAACTGAGTCCATACAAAGGATAACTCAGCACATCCCCAGGTTGGTCATAGAGGAACAAAATATCAATCTATACAAATCCATAAAAAAGGAGGAAATCAACAAAGTGGTCCAGGAGATTCCCAATGGAAAGGCCCCAAACCCATATGGCTTCACAGTGGAATTTTTCAAAGCCTGCTAGGAAGTGGTTAAACATGATGTTTATGGGGTAGTGGAAGACTCGAGACGTTCGGTCTCCATATTGAAAGCATTAAATGCCACAATGATCACTCTAATCCCAAAAGAAAATGAAGCAAGGATCCCAGATCTCTACAGGCCGATAGCTTTATGCAATGTTGGTTACAAGATAATCTCCAAAGTCATAGCCAATAGAATGAAACTGCTCCTACCCACACTGATTTCATAGGAGTAGACGAGTTTCGATGAAGGAAGACAAATACTGGACAACATCATCCATGGCCATGTGCTTATAATCCAACTTAACCTGGTGAAGGATTATGAGAAGATTAGCTGGCACTATATGGCCAAAATGCTAGAAGCCTTTGCATTTGAACAACACTTTATCAACTGGATTGACAATCTAGTCTCAATGACAAGATACTCACTCCTAATTAATGGAGCTCCAGGAAAACCCTTCTGGCCTTCGAGAGGCATCAGACAAGGAGACCTATTTCCCCTCTTCCTGTTCATTTTGATGATGGAAGGGCTCAGCAGAAGTATAAAAAGTGAAACTACAGTAGGGGAACTAAAAGGAATCAAACCTTTTGAAGACTGTCCAACCTCCACACACCAATAGTTTGTTGATGACACCCTACTCCATGGCACACCCATGGTCAAGGAAGAAAAAACCTATAAAAGAAACATAGAAGACTTTGGGGAAGCCTTAGGGGCGGATATCAACCAATACAAATCCATGTTCTATTTATTCAACACTAATACTGCAATTCAAAGAAGCCTAGCCAACATTATGGGGGTTGAACACAAAATGCTCCCAATGAAATACTTGGGAATTCCCCCAATGAACAGAGCATGAAAAATGGCAACGTGGGAAGGAATGATAAAAAAACTATAGGAGAGGGTAAGAAATTGAAATTACAGAGATATCAACCTAGAAGGGAGGCTTATCCTCACCAAAGTAGTTCTACAAGCAATTCTGGCGTATATGATGTCAGTGTTCCCTTCTCCCAAAGGAATACTACAAACGATAAGTTCCATTCAAAGACATTTCCTATGGAGAGTTGGTAAAAATAAAAAGAAATGGGCCCTGGTATCCTGGGAGAAGGTTTGTCGACCAAAAGGCAAAGGCAACCTAGGGTTACAAGACCCACAGTTAACCAACGAAGCCTATGGTGCAAAAATATGGTGGAGATGGGTCAAGGACAAATCAATACCATGGGAAAACATTTGAAAGGCCAAGTATGCCCTAAACATCAATGATCGAGATCGAATTCGACTCATGGGCATAAGGGAGGGATCATCCATATAGAATCTCACCTGGCACAACAAGAACTAGATTCATAAACACAGCTTATGGGAAGTCAAAAATGGTTAAATTGCTAGATTCTGGAAGGACGAGTGGCAATAGGAACCCAAAATGGAAAATTTGGACAAGGAGGAGCTCCAAAGGGAAATGAAAATGCAAGGAAAAAAAAAATCCATCACTACTGGAAGCCAATAAATGATACCGATAGATGGAGGACATGCGACAAACTCAATCCACAAAATAGAGACAGTATCACAACTCTAGCAAAAGAGGTGGAAGAGGAATTGGGAAAAAGGAAAATTGCAGTCTCAGAGGAAGAGGACTAATTAAGGTGAGGCAGGGAAAATGGTGAGGAATTCAACTTAAAATAATGAAGGTATTCCATCATGAACCAGGATCAAGAGGACCCAGCGCAACAATCGGGAAAGATATGGAGTAGCCCCTAATGGCCAAAAATCAAAACATTTGAATGGTTAGTTCTCCATAACCGAATTCTAACTTGAGAATATCTCAGGAAAAGGGGTTATATAGGCCTTTCTCATTGCCACCTCTGTCAAGCTAAGGAGGAAACAACCAATCATATCCTCGATGAGTGTTGTTACACAACAAAGCTATGGGATTGGGCGACATGCATCTATCATGAGTCCAATAGAATATGGGGAAACATCAGTGCAACCTTCAACAACCGAATGAGAGTTACAATGAAAATGTAATGGTGAAATGAATCTAATGTCAGGGATGATCATCTAGGAAATATGGAAGGAGAGGAATCGACACATCTTTAGGAAAGAAATCCTACTGGAAGTTAATCTCAATGATGTAATTATCTCACAAATAAGAGAAACAGTGTAGAGCTTCAACTGCAAGAAGGAAACAATGCAACTCACAGATCATGACTCCCACATCCTGGAGTTTTTTCACCTAAAATATAGGTGCAACAACATAATTGTAGGGAGGGAACTGCAACTCCGACTAGGAGTCTGCAATTGGACCACCACTCCAATAGGGTCCCTCAAATTAAAGTTTGACGAGGAGGTGAAAGGAAACCCAAGAGTGGCAAGGATGGGAGGGGTGATCAGAGAAAGTGGTGGTAACATCATCTGACTATATGCTAGGAGTATGGCAAACTCAACCAATAACACAGCGAAATTTGGAGCATTGGATCTTGGCCTTGAGATCCTAAGGCTCAAAAGGATGAAAAACATTGTTGTGGAAGGTGACTCCACCCTAGTCATTAACACAACAAAGAGACTCTAGAATGGTAATAGAGTGGGAAAGGTTAAGAGACACTGGTGCTTGACAATCTCCCTACATAAAATTCAGCCGCATCTAAAAACTATGAACACAGTGGAGTTGCATTGGGTCCACAAGTCAGCGAATGGCCTAGCGAAAAGATTAGCCAATGAGGGGGCTGGAAAGGAAGGTTCAGAACTAGACACTACCTAGACCATCATCCCGAATGGACAACTTAGAACATACTGCATCCACGTAGCAACAAAATCCAATGAAGGGAGGTTAAGCAAGGAAGGTCACATCAAGAAGGGCAGTGCAAGTCTTGGAAGAAGGCATGCTGGGCCCTAGAAGAATATGATTATCGAGCACTCGATCACCAATGACCATGTAGGATCAGCATAACCAACTGACTGGGGTATGACATCAAGACCCTTGTGACAAAAATAATTGTGGGGAAAGAATGTGGGAAAGTACAGACGACAAACCACATGAGACAAGTGACGTAAGGCATGAGGGAGAGACATGGTTTAGAATCGATCCTCCAAGACAAAGCATAGGTACAAAGAGTAACACAGTATAATCTCAAGCTAGTAGGGGCAAGGACACACACAGGGATAAAGGGAGAGTCATAATGATCATATGAGCCTCCACCGAGAAAGGTCCTTAAAACAAGTAAGTAGATAGGTCATAATGAAAGAAATTGCGTTGCAGACGAAGATGCCACACACCCTCTACAAAGGCACCCATGAATGAAACACTAAAACCCGATCTTGTATTCCATGAACCTCATGCCCATTGAGTCTTGATCCTTAACCACTTCATCCACTTTACATGGATTAGAGAGGGATGACTTGGGAAACACTCATTGACCTACTGTTGACCAAGATTTGGTTACCTATATGTTCCTTCTCCTGGAATAATAAAAAATACATGATGTTGGAAGATGAATATTTTTGAAACTATTGTATATTCATTACATATCCCTCGGTATCAGCTTTGCCATGCATTTCACATAATTAAAATAGGATTCTCCATGACCAAGATATGCATACTAAGTGACATGTTCCCTCCTCTCCTTTCCCTTCACCTCTATTCATTCTCTCATTTTATAGTTAGTCACTTTTTCCATTGTCTCATTAATTTTATATTCCCCTTACCATTTTCAACACTTAGCCATTTTTCCTTATTCCTTTCCACATTCTTTTTTTTTGTAAGTGAGTGTAAGAAGTTGTATTACTGCAAAATAGATTGTGATACAAAAAAGGGGGGCCTCTTGGCCTGCCTAGTAGGAAACCAGACCAGGGGTTCTCGAGTTTCATTTACTGATATATACGAGAGGTGGGACTAGTCTGCCACTAGGGGGAACTAGGCCAGTCCTACCATAACCAATTTGAAAAGGAAAAACAACATATACATAAAAAAACCAAACACAGAGACTACAAACTAGGCCCGAGAGGCTAGTGTTTGAACTAACCATTCCACTAACCATTCACTCGTCTAGGACAATGATGTGTTTCTTCTCGTCATACGCCTGACTCTTGTTATCCTCCTTATAGGATATCATACAAGTCTTCATGATGTGGGTTGGTGCACTGTTTCCATCGGTTGGTGTGATGTCCATGTGATGGACATAGCGCAAATAAAGGTGAAATTGAGCAGCCAACCGCTCCATCTTAGATTTCTGATCGTTCTCAACCTCCACTAAGAGTTTGGTAATAGCTTCCAGAATGCTGAGGCGACTCATGATTTCATCCATCATTTTATTGTGATCTATGTTATCCTCCCGTATGGATTCTTCCATTTATAAACTCACTTTGTCGATCATCATTTTAGTTAGCCACAACATCTCCATTGTTTTATGGTAGAGGGTTTCCCTGGGTTACGTGTCCCCTGGATCAGTTACCCAATCTGCTTCCTATGCTAGTGCATCCCAATATTTTCCTTTTTGTTTTTCTTTGATTTCCTTTTCCCAGTGGGTGATGGTCATTTTTCCTTTTGGCACAACCAAAGTTTGGAAGGTTCCCTCCGCATATTTTTTCTCCTGCTCCATTCTTAACACCCATCGTGGACTATTCAGAACTTCCTTTCCAAGGGGATTCCCCTTCCTATGCTTTCGCTTCATTCTCACCATATCACTTGGTCTGTTACATATCCTTTGCTAGTTACTAAACCTGTACCTCACTTCACAAGGATTCCTTTCCTTCCATTGTATCTGTGATAGCCCCTATAGTTTCACTCCTTCTATTTGCAGCTATTCCTATTTTATTTCCTCTTATTGATCTTCTCCTACTATGATCTTTTCCTTCAAATAATGGCTTGTCCGTAGTGGTGATCCCTCTCGTCGTTTTTCTCGGTGGTGGATTGTATGATCATGATGACTCACCCTTTATCGCTGTGCGAGTCCCTGCCCTACTGGCTTCAGATCTGGACACCATGCTAGGATAATGGCCTTCAACTCATCCTTAAAACATGAAAGAAAAAGAAGAAATGCGGTAAATCAATATGACCTAGCTACTTACCTGGGGCCTCAGGGCCCTTAATCTTAGGTGATGGGTGATGTCAGGTAAAGTCATACAACCAATGCAACCAGTTGATCATCCCATCAAAGTATCTCACATTGTGCCTGATTATGTAAAACAACAAAGATAAGTCAAGCATGTAATGATCATGAGAATAAATAGATATACAATCAATCGTGAAATAAAACTCATGGATATGGGTGGGAGGGAGGAAATCTTACTGGAAAGAATATCCACCACTGTGATCATGTAAGGAATCTTTCCATAAGTTATAGCCACACGATTTATCAATCCATGTATGAAGGGGGATACTATATGTATATGAAGGCTCATCTTCATCTGCACACAAAGACTCACTGCTTGTCAAGTACTGAGAGGAAATGAGAGATCGAAAGAATATTTCATGGTCTCTTGGAGAATAGGAAAAGAGGTAAGTGATAGGTTCAAGTGTATAAAAACACCACCTCTTCACCTATGAATCTTTTTAAAAATCTCCAAGATGAAAATGCTTTCTCTTTGAAGGATGAGCCTCTGATCTCTATAAGGTGGCCACGTCCCAGTATTCCTCAAATACTAAGGATGAATGTGGCTAATAATCCTCAAATAAATATGTAATCATATCATCAGGCTCCCAAACATATGAATCATATATACATGAAATGTAGTCCTATGAAGATGACAACTCAAACCCATTTTCTCGAGGGCTATCCTCAATGTCCTAAATGGGGTCTCTATAAAAAATGAGATAACCAAAATCACACCCATGTCTACTAGCCTGTATGAAAATGTATATATGTTCATCAACCATATGTAAAGTTTCTCTTTCAATAACATCAACAAAATTGACAATATCTTTGTCTTTGTGTGCATGAGGAGAAGAAGCATGGATTTCTTCAACATGCTCCTCAAATTCATCATTGAGGCTAGTTGATTCTTGAACGTTATGAATAGAAGGAGAGAATGGCTATACAACCTCAACTACATCAGGTGGGATCAAAGATAATGATGCCCCAACATGTTGTTCTTCATAAGGATTCTTTTTTCTCTTCATGGTCATGCTCCTCCATCACCTCTTCATTACACGAGACTTGATTCCTAACGCAAGGAGATTTTTGTTCCCTTTTTCTGAAATATTTGTCTCATTCAAGGTTTCCTCTAACACCTATCCACTTCCAAAGTCATGGAATAAAGTTTCATCGAGATATTCAAGACTCATCATGTTTTGTTGGAGGAACAAAGTCCTCGATGTCTTCATCAAATGGAAGGGTAGGTATGAGTGATTCTTCTTCATCAAATGTCTTTTATGGATCTTCATCAGAATATTCTTGGTAACATTATTCATATATTTTTTCTTCAAGCACCTCTTCATCGTCAAGGGCAAGAAATAACTCTCTTATGTGATTCATCATTTCCTTATCAACTTGATTAGAAACCTTTTTCCTTTTCCATATGTAAAAATGTCATCTTCGAGTCATAAAAAGTTCTGGCTGAGGGTTGATCCCATGGTTCCATAATTCCATTAACTAAAAGGACAACTCAATGGATTCGCTAGGTGAGATCAATTCTCACCGAAGGAGGGAAAGGGGGAAAGAGGGAAAGGTGAGTTCATGGAAAGTGGATTCGCCAGATAAGCTTCAAGGGAAACCTATCAAGGGTGGAAAAGGGAATGTTCTTCAATGGATTTGCCAAGAAATCTAATGGATAAAGGCTTTGGAAGGGAATCTTTCCAAAGTGTTGTTAGGGAATGAAGAGGATTCAAAATTCTCCCTGGTAGCAACACCAAAATGTTATCGCAAAATTCGTAGGTTGGGAAAAACCCGACCCAATCACCAAGTGGTGACAAATTAAGGGACACTATACCCAATGTCACCTTGATATAGGTTTTGTGATTCAAGAGTGACTAGGTAACTCTAGGGAAGTGATCTCGATGACAATGGGGGATTGATATGGATGGAAAGGAAACAAGAGAAGTGTCCCCATAAAGGTCAATAAGATAAGAGGAAAGTAGCTTTGATGACTCATCTCTAGAAGGTTTTAAGACTGTCAAGTATTTGAGTAGCTGCCAAAGTGATTGTAACTTCCCGAGGCATAAGAAAAACCAACTTTATGTAGTATATGTTAGGTGGAAAAGAAAGATAAGATTTATGTCCTTAATTTCATTAGTAATAATAAATATATATCAGCAATGAAATCAAGTAACTATTGTAGATTTAACCACTTAAAGCATCTAAGATTAGTTGAGTTATGAATCATAAAACATGTAGATAAATTCTGAACACTCTAGCACAAATTTAGTGGTATTTAGATGGATATAAAGATAAAGTTTTAGAGTATATTTATGACAGCCAGGTGGTTGTAGAAATATTTTTCTACAAAAACAAATTTTACCCCAAGAAATCAGCCAAAATATTGCCCAATAATAGCGATTGTCCAACTAATTCCAACTGTAAAAGAGTGAGAAATTGAGAGTGAAAAATATTTTTTGTTTCAGCCCTAATGGTTGTAGCATAAATTTATAACAACAATAAGAAACACTTTGCCAATTGAGAGGCCCTAGGGGAAAAAACAAGCCTAAAACGTCAAAGAAACAAAGAAATTTGAACAAGTTGATTCTATCGTATTTTCACATATCCCAATGCAACAATTTTATCTCTTCAATGCAAATTAAAAATGATTAGTTCCTTACTATTGGGTTGTGGGGTCAAAAAAATATGAATACTAGACTAAATCCTTCAATGTGTAAATCCTCTTACTCCCCAAGGAAATCTAGGTCCACTAGGAAATGCTAAGAAGGTGTAATTCCTTTTACTTAAAAAAACCCCTTATGAAACGATATTACCTTGGATGTATGAGATTGATCCACAAATAATGTAGGGCTGTAATCCCTTTTACTCCGTAGGGTTTTTGAAACAAAGAAAGGTGACTTGGAGGGTGTATGTCCTTGTAGTTCTCTAAGAAACCTTGCAATTAATGACCTTTCATAAGAAATTAAATGAATCTTGGGGAAGGTGTATTCCCTTATACTCCACCAAGGGTTTATCCACTAACAATTATGGAAGAAAGAAAGAATTTCAAGACAACAAATGCAGAATTTCCTTACCCATTCCAAATAGATGCAAACTCAAACCTTAAGTGACCAAGAATAATCCATCCACAAACACGAGAAAAAGAATCCAAGTGTAGAAAACCACTTTATCCCATCAATATCACGATATAACCATAACAATTGCAAATAGAGATGAATTTATCCAAGGATAGAGAAAATCTCAGTTAAGTATCCTTCTCCACATGGGAGAGACATGATTTAAAATGAGATATTATTATCTCTATTTATAGAAAATGTCACTAACATAATTTTTCCACATAATTTTAGGGTAAACCACAATATTAGGGGTCAACAACCCTAGTATTTCCCCTTTACATAAATAATATTAAACAATTCATCTTTAAATTCACTTTTTTCACAACAGAAAACCCTAAGAGTGATGTCACCCCTTTAGGAGGGACATTTTGGCACTTTTAGGCCAAACGTTGAGTTAGAGATGGTAGGTTTGGGCATCCAAATTCCATGTAACTCTAATACAACCTTCTTATTCATGATATAACAGTTTCTTCCTTCAATATGTGCCATGTGTAGACATCACCACCTCAAGCCCCTCAAGCATGACGTCAAGCCTCCAAATGATGATGATTTTCCTCTTCTAGGAAAATGTTTTGGCATGTGAGGACTAAGTCTTGTCTCTCAATTCATATTGTAGGCCTCCAAAGGTTCAAATTCCTCATCCTCCATGTGGGCCCTTGGTATCCAACCTTTGGGCTTCAACCCCCATGGAATCCCAAGCTAGGCTTGTTCCTCCGAAATTGTCCACCAACTAGGTCCTACAAAGACAAATAAGCATGCCCTCCAAGGATATTAAGTGAAAATATCATGATGAGTAAATTAAATCAATAAATGAGCCACCCAACCATGTGCATCAAATATTACTCTATCAAATAATTAAGTGCTCAAAGACATTATGCGGCTTGCCAAGATTGGATATGGAAGGGTTGACAAGGTGTCCTATTGGTCAGATCCTTCCTAGGTCAAGGAGTGTTTCCCAAGATATCCCTCTCTAAGCCATATAAAGTGTATGAAGTGGTTAAGTATCAAGACTCAATGGGAATGGGGTTCATGGCATACAAGGGGTTGTAGTGTCTCATCCATGGGTGCCTTTATTGAGGGTGTGTGCGACCTTCATTTGCAATGAAATTTTTCCAAGCCCATCGTTTTTCCATTCTTTGTTTCTTTCATGTTTTAAGGACGAGTTGAAGGCTATTGTCTTGTTGTGGCATCCAGCTAATGACAATGCCACTCAGAAATATATTGTGGAAATGAAAAGGTTGGCTCGTGATGAGAGCCCCTTTCTCTCGGCCATGCAACTGAGAGCCATTACCCTGGCTTCGTGACCAAATTATGGTAATGTAATACCAATATATACCAATGATCAATATAGGTTGGATCGTGATGAGACCTCCTATCCTCCAACTAAACTCACAATAAATATATCATTTATTCTTGTGGGCCCCCCTTTTCTTACACCTAAGTGTTTCATTTATTTCTTGGGGAATCCATAGGAGAAGCATATGGAGGGTTTATATATAGGATTTTATATTTTACCAAACAAAAATACCTCTAGAAATTCATCCCCTTCTCCCCATAGAATGAGGGACAACCCCTTATTGGGTAAATACACCATGAAATTCCGAGAGATAAGAAAATGGAGGGTTTAAGTGATGAAAAGTTGTAAGTATGGTCGGGAGAGGAACGATGGATCATCAAGGGAGTTACTATTAGTAAACCCATTCCCAAGAAATACCACTTACTCGGGAACAATGTCAATCACCAAGAAGAAACAAGGAAAAATACATAATGTCCAAGCATATGTCATGAAATCTAAATGTTGGGTATGTGTTATATTCTTTGCACGTTTGTGTGTGGGAACATCATATTTGACAACTGTGTCTGAAGATCCCAACTTCCTTCTCCCTTTGTGTCGTCTACACTAGTCGGTTTCTTGGGGGGTCCTAGGGGGACCTAGATTGGCTCCCCTATTTATGCGCAATGTTCAGCTCTGGGGAAAGCACCCCAAATTTTCTTTTTTGTGCGATTTTTGCTATTTTAGTGGATTTTTCTATTTTTAGCGGTTTTCTAAATTAATCCTGGATTAAGAGATTAGGGTTTTGGTAGCTATGAAATACCTAAAATATTGTATATATTGTATTGTGAATGGTGGAATTAATAAAAGGAATATTTGAAAGGTGTGACACCAAGGAAGGATGGTTTTCTCTCGGTTAAGGGTTTCCAACGTAAATCACTGTGTACTATGTGTATGAGCCATTGATTAATTTTTGTTTTTCTTAAGAATATGTATGCATTGCTTTAATTCACCGGTTTAAAACTTACATGTGGTATCAGAGCAATTTTTGGCTTCAGGGGGATGCCTTTTTTCCTAAAGGTTTGGCTCAGTATTGATAGATCACATTTATCTTCGGTCTAAGATAAACCTGGGTTCAATGGGAGATTTTGCAGTGGTGATTCGAGTGTAGAAAGAGCAATGGAGAGATATTCTAGAATTGAGATAGAGAAGTTCAATGGTAAAAAAATTGATCCATGGAAGTTGAAGAAGGGGGAAATTATTGTAGACAAATAAAAATGGATCGTTGTGGATCCTGGTACACAAACTACTGGTGCATAGTCTACTTGCACACAGTCTACTGGTACACAATCTTCTGGTACACAACCTACTGGTATGTGAAAGGAAGATTGGGATAAGTTGGATAGAAGAGAAAGGATTACTATTCGACTCTTCCTAGTAGAATCAATTTTGTTTAATGTCTCGGGAGAATCTACTACCAAGGAATTATGCAATAAGTTAGGGAATTTGTATCAATCAAAGTCCTTGGTAAACAAGTTGTTTCTTCAAAAGAAGTTGTATCATCTTAGGATGTGATCTGAATTTATGAGAGAAACAAAATGAAACCACAGATTTATAATATTATCACAGATACATAGTGAACAATAACAAAGATACAGTAAAACTTGACTACTATTAAATAAGAAATATGTTGAAAACTGTAAAATGAAAATCGAAACAAGCTTGCTAGAATGGTGACAACTTATCTCTAAGAAGAGATGTGATGGCTATGATCATTCATAAGAAGATGAGTAAAATGAGGCTTTGAATTCATTTTTACAATAAACAAGAAGGCCAAAACCCTATGAAGAAAAAAAACTAACCCTAGGATATGAATCACCAAAATTCATGTGGGCCCCGTTGGGGTAAGTTAGTACATCATCTTCTCAGAGTCGTAACTTTTACACACGATCTCCGTTTTGAACGCACGATAGCTCGTTTGACAGGTATTGATGAGGGGATTAATTTAGGGGTCTCAATTAGAGACTTTGGATATAATTTAGGTTCCTTATCATGAAAAAGAATCATTTAGGCCCTCAAAATGGCTCCGAAAGTTGAGGAACTGAAAAACTACTAAAAATAGTAAGTTGCCAAAAAAATATTTTCAGTCAGTTGGACAAGGTGGGTGGAAAAAAATATCATACTTGAAAAATACTCCCCCCTTATGATCCGGATTAATTTCGGTACGAAATGAGATCGGAGATATAATAAAGAAATGCACAGAGATATTGCAAGAGAGACAACAATATAACAGATATATAGCGGAAATAACAAGATTCACAGATATACAGTAATACACGATTTCTATTAATGAAATAAATGTACAGAGACTGTAAAATACAGAGTGAAAGACTCGCTAGAATGGTGGTAGCTTATCTCTGAGAAGAAATGTGACGGCT